>ML778091.1:1093385-1157491 GCA_009831015.1 Picea engelmannii | reverse complement strand
GAATGTGTTTATCTTTTATAACATGCTAAATTGATTCTATCCTATTTTAAATAGTGTAAGAACCATTTGAGAATGTGACCTTATGACTCTCTTTGTTGGCGGGCTTACTTTTAAGTGATAACCTGCCCTTCAAGCTAGCTCTGGTTTCCATGTTTGCTTATATGCTCATACGACCAGACCAATGTTTTTAACTCATCTCCTACCTTGCTTTGCTAGTTAGCTAGTTGCACTAGCTTCTGTCATGGATATATTATTTTGGAAAAATAAATAATTTTTCGTATTTTGTAATTTCATAATTTTGATTTCGTGATTGGGTTAGGGGTTGTGATGGGACTTTATTAGCCTTGATATGTTCAGTTTTCCCCCACTATTTATCAGAAATAGTAAATCATTTTAAATTATGAAATTTATAAAAACAAAAAACATGTTCATAGTAAGTTATTGTTGTTGTTGCAGTGGATGCCATCAAGTGGCAATCTGCATGCTTCACCATTCCCCTTGAGTTTTTTTACCTACGCCAATCATCAAATTCTACAATACAACATGTTTTTATTTTCTTTAGCACACACCTGCATCATGATCTCATCAAGCTTATCGTATGGCTCCTGAGCTCTATGGGTTCAATCTTTTCTTTACCACACACCTGCATCACGAGCTCAACAAGCTTATCATATGCCTCCTGAGCTTCCTGGAACTGGGTCATTTGCGCTAGAATATTCCCTGCACTAGAAGGACAACAAAAAAATAGGTAAGTTTTGATATTGGGTTTCATTTCTCTTCTACTAACAAATATGATTTCAATTCTTATCAAAGTTATTAAAAGCTACCAATCTGGTTTTCTTAGTAAAATACCCTAAAATGACTCTGGTTTATATAGTAAAATGCTCCAAGATGTATATAGTTTCTTGAATGAAACGGTTTGTGCCCCATAAAATAAAAGTGTGTATGGTTTTCTTTCTTTATAAAATTTTCAAGATGCATCTGGTTTTGTTTCTAAAACCCTCCAAGAGCTAATGGTTTACCCGGTTAAATGCCCCTATATGCATCTAGTTTATTTTTTTAAATGACCTCGGAAATACGCCCCTTCTTTAACAACTAAGGTAATGTTTTGAATCTAATGAGGTATCTACTTCACCTAAATATTGATGGGTCAAATAGAGTACAGGCACATGTTTTGAACAACTAAGATAATGTTCTGAATCTAATGAGGTATCTACTTCACCTAATTATTGATGGGTCAAATAGATTACAGGCACATGTTTTGAACAACTAAGGTAATGTTATGAATATAATGAGGTATCTACTTCACCTAATTATTGATGGGTCAAATAGAGTGCAGGCAGATGTTTTGAATTTGGTATCAGGTTCACCTATCATTAACGGCACTCATGTCAAAATAGAGCAATACAACCTGCTCTAATTTTTGTAATTTGTGCGGGCAAGAAATCCAACATCTACGCTACAGGTTGGAATATCAAGCTTATAAGCGTTGTGTACGGGCTAAGCATCTAAACTCTCAACAAAAATACTTGTATATTAAAAGAAATATTCCACGACTTTACATATTTACTACCAACAACATATTAATTGGAACATATTGTTAAATATATTTGTAACCTCAACAGTATGTGACTGTACACTGCCAGTTGTCCTGGCTAGTTGTACGAGTTAGTTAAGATCTCTTGTTTTGTTTCTTGATTTCCTCGAGCCTATTTAGCTCAGCTATATACTCAATACTAAATGCTCTGCTCATTTTCTGTGTTTTCCCAATTTCGTCTTCTCTGTATTATCTTCTTTGCTTCTCATTTTATCATGGTATCAGAGCTTCAAAGTAAGCCTCTTCACATAGTCTGGAGAGTAACCTGATCCTAAGAAGCGCAAAGATTACACTGTGAACGACAACAAGGGACGCAGATTCTTCACAAATCTTGGAGAGAAGTCCGCAGTCCGTCTGTCCACTCAAAATATCGTTGCAGACAGCAAACGTGAGGAAGTAGTGTTGCAAAAGGTAGAAACAATTAAAGATACGTGAGATTTTAAATAATTTGTGAAAGATTCACGAAATTATTTCTTCAAAAGAAAATCATGCAGAAGCAGCAAAGGACAAGCTAAAGCAGCCATAAGATCGACCCTGTGAACTAATCTGAGCCATTAATCAAGCACATAAAGGATGAGGAGCGCGCAGAAAATGCAAACGTGTTACAACCATCATATCTAAGTGTGAGGACCAACAGTCGTTGGATCCCAAGGAAAGTACACGAGGCCTAAACCCTTCGAAAGTGCACAGGAGAGTGGATTTGTGAAGTTTCGAAGTCATCGGAACCGTCCATCGTCAGGGTTGACAAGTGGCAGCAGATCCGGGAGTTTGAGGATTCGGACATCAAAAGAATTACAAGAGAGCAATCTCAACTTTGCAAAGCACGAAGTCGTGAAGTGGATCTCGATCGTCGATTGCGGGAGAGATCTAGACCGTTGGACGCGGCGTTGGATCAGCACTTCGTTGATTCGCAAATCAAAAAAGCCTGAGGTAAGAGTTGTGAAAACTCGCAATGTTCGAGTTCGCGAAATTGATCACAGTCGTTGGATCACAGAGGGTTGTGGGTCGTTGATCTGAAGCGGGTGAATTTCGAGAGATCGGGAATCGGAAGAAGAGAGGTGAGTAGTATTCCAACTTCATGAAACACGAAGTCCCGAAGAGCTTGAGAGTTGGGCCCCAATTCAAAGCCCGAGGTCATATCGAAGGGGTCCACGGGAAAGGAGCTAGCTCTAGCTAGGCTCTAGTTCGGGAGTTCGGGAGTTCGGAAGATTGCGAGGTAAGAAAGGAATATTGCCCAGAGCCCCGAAGTCCCAAAGTACTTGTGGACAGTTGATCCCAAATCAACGAGGATCGTTGATCCTTGCAACAGGCTAGAAAGGAATATCACTCGAAGCCCCGAAGTAATTGAGGATCGTTGATCTCAACTCAACGAAGACCGTCGATATTTGGAATAAGACAGTTATTTGGCCATTCAGCTATTCGGAGGAATTGAGACCTTCAGCGTCGAAACGCCCGAAACCCGAAGACCCAGAGTGCCTGGTTCTCACCCCACGATCACATGAGAAGCTAAACTTCATTTTTTTTACTCTCAAGTAAAATCAGAAAGCCCAATTCTGCCATCAGAGGAGATACAGTTGCCAAAGCAGTGGTTATCCCCATGTTTTTCGGCCCGAAGTCTCATAGAGGATTTCGCGGACCTGGTTTCGGCACAGGAAACAGGTAAGCATGCAAAACTCTAACAATTTTTTTTGTTAAATTTTTTTTTAAGATGGCCACCTCTAGCAATTTAGGACCAACTCAAGGACTGATTCTTCTTGGAAAGAACTATGAGTTTTGGTCTCTTAGAATGAGATTCTTCTTGCAAGCACAAGAGTGTTGGGATCCAGTGGATCTTGGATATGTGGAACCAGATCCAGCAGACCTTGTTTCCATGACCAACCAACAAAGAATTTCTCAGGCAACACAAAGGAACGGAGAGAATAAGGCAAAATTTTAGATTCAAAACTCGGTGGATGACTCGATTTTCTCAAAAATCACAGGCGTTATTACTTCAAAACAGGCCTGGGACATCCTTAAATTAGCCTACCAAGGAAATGATAGGGTCAAAACAGTCAAACTATAGACCTTGAGGACGCATTTCGAGACTTTAAAAATGACAGAATCTGAAAACATTGATCATTTTATGACCAGATTCATGGGAATCGTAAACCAGATCAGATTGATCGGTGAAGCCATCCCTGAACAACGAATTTTTGAGAAAGTCCTCAGAAGTTTACCAAAGAAATTCAAAATGGTTGTAACAGTTATCCTTGAATCCAAGGATCTATCCAATTTTTCAACAGATGAATTAATGGGCTCTCTGTTGACACATGAGACTAGACTACATCTCGTACATGAGTCAATCGCCAATGCCTTCAAAACTCAATTCTCCTTTCGTAGAGGGAGAGGCAGAGGAAGAGACAGAGGTCACCAAGGAAGAGGGAGCATTCCAGATAACCATCACTCAAGTAAAGTTCATGGACAACAAAACCCGAATCAAAATTTTTGAGGTCACGGACAACAAAACTAGAATCAGAATTTCCAGCCTCAAAGAGGCAGAGGGAGAAGATCAAATGGAAAATCAAGCATACAATGCTATTAATGAAAAAAGTTTGGGCACTATGAAACTTAATGCCGGAATAAGCAAGCAAATCATCTCTTGGGCAGAGCACATATCTCACATCATGAAGGAGAAACCTCATATGGTATGTTTCTCTCATGCCATAAGACTGAAGAACAACATAAAGATCTTTGGTTGTTGGACAGTGGATGCAACAATCACTTGATAGGTAACAAAGATTTACTTTCATGCATTGATTCTTCAATTTCATCTGATATTACACTTGGAAATGATTCCTGAGTCAAAGTTCAAGGAAAAGGAACTATACATATTCTTACTAAACAAAATGTAAAGAAAGACATAAACAATGTCTATCATTTTCCAGATCTGAAACATAATCTGTTAAGTGTGGGACAACTCATTGAACATGGCTATAAGGTACTTTTTGAAGGAGAAACATGTAAGATATATGATAAAACTCCCAGTAGAACATTGATTTCTGAAATCCACATGACTCAGAATAGGATGTTTCCCCTAACCCTCAGAACAGCAAATCTGATCCAATCATCTGCACAAAGTGCATCCACCCCCAATGAAACTTTGTTTTGGAATACAAGATTTGGACATCTACCCTTTCAGAGTCTAAGTCTTCTACAGAAGAACTTCATGGTCAAAGGTCTACCTATCTTCAAAGAGTAAAACTCCCCATGTGAATCTTGCATCCTTAGAAAACATCAGAGAACTAGTTTTCCACAGTCCTCTACTCAAGCCAAACAACACTTAGAGCTGGTCCACACTAACCTATGTGGACCAATGCAAACAGAGTCAATAGGTGGTAGTGTTTATTTTCTAATGTTTATTGATGACTTTAGCAGGAAAATTTGGATCTATTTTCTCAGACACAAGTCTGAAACTTTTGCAAAGTTCAAAGAATTCAAAACTGAAGCTAAAAAAAAAAGTGGAAAATATGTAAAATCTCTCAGGTCAGATGGAGAAGGAGAATATGGGTCCAAAGAATTTGCAAATTTCTGCAAATCACAAGGCATCATCATGCAAACTGCAGCCAGGTATACTCCACAACAAAATGGAGTGGCTGAAAGGAAAATCCAGACAATAATGAACATGGCAAGAAGCCTTCTCAAAGAGAAATGTTTGTCAAATACATTTTGGGCTGAAGCCGTAGCATGCTTAGTTTATCTCCTGAATAGATCTCCAACCACCAGTCTCAAGATGAAGGTCCCTCAAGAAGCATGGAGTGGTACAAAGCTAAATGTTTCTCATCTCAGGACATTTGGATGCATAGCATACGCTCACATACCTTCTGAATTAAGGAAGAAACTGGATGATAGAAGTGAGAAATGAATCTTTACTGGCTACAGTGAAACATCAAAAGCTTGCAAGCTCTACAATCCAATCTCAAAGAAATTGATTCTCAGCAGAGATGTAAAAAAATTTGAAAATTGGTTCTGGAACGAGTCTGAAAATCAGCCAATGGACAGTCAAGATCCATTGCCGTCACATCCTGAAGACACAGAGAATTCAGGACAACAAATGCACCAGCCTGCTCTTCCAAGGTTGCAGGTACAAGGACAATCTGAAAGTTCTCAGGATAACTCAACTTCCACCAGAAATTCATCCTCTGAACTTCAAAATCAGAGAACTCGAAGTTTGAGAGAAATCCATCAGTAGTTGGATGACATTGATCAACACAATATTTTTGCATTAATGTCATGTCAACCCACATATTTTAAAGAGACAACTAAGGAGCCACCTTCGGTTCAATCCATGAACCAAGAGATTGAATCCATTGAGAAGAACAAGACATGGGATCTTGTTGATCTACCCAGACACAAGAAAAGTATTGGCGTCAAGTGGGTTTACAAAACTAAACTAAATAAAAAGGGACAGATTGAAAAACACAAGGCAAGACTTGTTGCCAAAGGATTCTCACAACAACCAAGCATTGATTATGGTGAAAATTTTACTCCAGTAGAAAGGTTGGACATTGTAAGGGCTCTCTTAACCATAGTAGCTCAACACAAATGGAAAGTATACCAGATGGATGTCAAGTCAGCCTTCCTAAATGGTGTCTTAGAAGAAGAGGTTTATGTGGATCAACCACTTGGATTTGAAGTCAGGGAGCAGCCAACCAAAGTGTATCGGTTGAAGAAAGCCTTGTATGGATTAAAGCAAGCTCCAAGAGCGTGGTACAGCAGAATTAATACTTACCTGATCAAGAGTGGTTTCACCAGAAGCCAAAATGAGCCAACTCTTTACACCAAAACTGATCAGCATGGTAAAATTCTAATTGTATGTTTATATGTTGATGACATTATATATACCGGAAATCTTGAGTTAGCCAATTTTAAACATGCCATGCAATCTGAGTTTGCAATCTGGGGATTGAGTTTGACCAATCAACCAAAGGCATTTTTGTTTGTCAGCAAAAGTATGCAGCAGACATCATCAAAAGATTATGCATGGAAGACTGCAATCCAACAGAAACTCCTATACCTCTAGGCACAAAATTGAGAAAGAAAGATGAAGGCCCTACAGTAGACCCTACCCTGTACAAAATTTTAGTAGGCAATTTGTTGTATCTTACAACAACTAGGCCTGATATTATGTATACAGCCAGCCTTGTTTCCAGGTTCATGGAATCCCCCAAAATTCTCACTGGAAGATGGTGAAAAGGATTCTGAGATATGTTGCAGGCAATCTCAATTTTGGCTTATGGTACACTCAGTTTGATGATAATTATCTCTCTAGTTACACGAACAGTGATTTTGTAGGAAGTTTAGATGACAGGAAAAGCACCTCAGGACATGTTTTTCACCTGGGCACGAACCTGATTTCATGGGCATCAAAGAAACAACCCAATGTATCAATATCTTCTGCAGAGGCAGAGTATGTCGTTGCTACCTCAGCTTCTTGTCAAGTTGTGTGGCTTAGAAGAATATTGAATGATATGTCACATACAGAAAAGGATCCAACTCATATCTTTTGTGACAACACCTCAACAATTGCTCTATCCAAAAATCATGTGTTTCACAAGAAAAGCAAGCATATTGACACTCGTTTTCACTTCATACGTGAGCTAGTCAATAATGGTGACATAGAAATTCGATTTTGTGGCTCTTTAATTTTCAATGACAGCACTTGGGCATTATCAGGGTTGATGTTTGTAACTGTTGAGTTTAAGAGGGAGTGTTAAATATATTTGTAACCTCAACAGTATGTGACTGTACACTGCAAGTTGTCCTGGCCAGCTGTACGAGTTAGTTAGGATCTCTTGTTTTGTTTCTTGATTTGCTCAAGCCTATTTAGCTCAGCTATATACTCAATACTAAATTCTCTACTCATTTTCTGTGTTTTCCCAATTTTGTCTTCTCTGTATTATCTTCTTTGCTTCTCATTTTATCACAAACGCCAAATTTGATTGCTAAAGATGGATAAATATTTTGAATGTTCTTGCTAATAATATACTCCAACACTGGAGAGGTTCTTCCAAGCTTGGTTTATAAGCCAAAGAGGGCTTGTATTCATGGCAATCTTAAGCACAGTGGTCATGATTGTCACTGCAACTTTTGAGCTTGTCATTCTTAATGTGTATTATCTAGTGGAAAGGTAAGTAAAAATACATGCAATCACATAAATTAGAGACGGTTTTCTCGACCATTCAGAGAATCATTGGACAATGCATTGTACGTTACCAGCTTTGAGAATATAGTACGCTCGTCCGATTTCAAAAATTCCAAACACAAGTTTATTCAAGATGCCATTAATTTTGATCTGAAAACCGTCTGTACTGTGGTGGGAGCTTTGATTGTCATGGGCCATCCACTTTGGGAAAGAGCAAATGATATCAGCATTGAAGATACCCAAGAAATCTGAGATTAGTATAATTTTAAAATATAATTTTAATATTTTTTTTAGTAAATATCTGTTCCCAATAGTTTTTCACACTGAACACTGCCAATGAACACTATTGTTCCTAGTAGACTTGATATATTTTTTTTTTTTTAGTAAATATCTGTTCCGAGTAGACTTGATAAATGAACACTGCCAATGTAAACTGTGTGATTTTCCACCGCTCTGTAGATGCTTCTCCTTCCAGTATGTCACTTTTTGCTACAGTTTGGGTTCCTTCCCATTTTTAACTATATTAACGCCTGCAGGGTACATGTATACCTTGCATTCTTCTATCACTATCCTTTTGTATCTTGCATTATATATAGTAAACAGCCTCACTTGAAAAGAATTCCGATCGGTTGTGAATATGTATACAGTACGCAGACAAGCTTTCTCTGTATTTCTTCCTTGATTACAGAATACAGTATTGTAATATTGTTGTAGCATGGGGCATTTGAAAAAGTATAGAATTAATGCAGCCAGCTCCAACAATGCATATTAGGATTAAAAAGATCAAGTTATAAGTATCAAAAGAAAATCAAAATTGTTTGTTAATGTCATCGGGCTCAAGGGTAAGAAGATGGTAAAGCTAGAGTATTTCATAGCTTACTTTATTCAAAGAGAATTAAAATTATATATTTAGTGTCAATATTGTTTGAGCTGGACGTGGTAAAAAATTTTGAATTAAAATTATATATTTATTGTTCATATGGTCTGAATTCATTTAATTGTTTAGTGTTAAAATTGGTTTAATTGTTTAGTGTTAAAATTGGTTTTTGGTATGTTTAGGTTGTTATCTTGGCAAATTTTCAAATGGCTAAGTGAATTTTAAGTTTTGTTTTTATTTGAGTTTTTAAAGTTTTAACAATTTTTTATTTTATTTTAATTATTATTTTATGTTAATTATCATGGTTATTATCATTTTCATTAATAATAAACATGAATTAAAAACTAATTTTCATTAAAAATATTTATTAAAAATTAATTTAAAATTTTTATAACTTTATATTTTTTAAATATTTAGAATATATATTTTAAAAAATTAATTTTTCACTCTTATATATTTTTTTAATAAAACTTTATTATTAAATATTAAATAGAAAGTCCAATATTTAAGGTGAATTCTTAGCGTCAAAACAATTAATTGGACGCCCAACAAAAATTAAGAGTGCTTCCTTGTTAGCTGGAGAGGTCATGTAAAAGCGAAAAAAGTTAAAATAATTTTTAAATTTTAAAGGATGTATGTGTTATTTTTTTTTTCATTGAATGTGAAGTGAAATTTAATTAGTTGAAACTAACATGCTATATTTATAAATAGTGAGATGGTTTGAAATAATAAGTATATTTCAAAATCCTTATCTCCTTTTATTATATATGTAGTTGCATGGTATATAGAGATTGATATGTCGTTGATTGCATATTAATCAAGTCGTTGATCGAATATAATGAATAGTGAGATGGTTTGAAATAATTTATATATTTTAAAATCCACATTTTTTTTTAGTCTAAGTGGAACTAATGGTTAAGAATATGTGTTTCCTTTTAAGAGGTCACAAGTTCAAATCCAGAGGAGGGTAGGGTATGTATACCTCCGTAAACTTTACCAGTCAAATCATTGGACGAAAGAGATCCCTTGTTTAAAAACTTTGTTTTCTTACATTTCATTGATTGATAGCTTTATAGTATTATTAAAGCCTTCACTTATGCACTATGAACAGCCTTGTATCTAGACATGATATATAAGGACATTACTATATATATATAAGTATCAATATGCCGTCATATTAATCAAGCCGTTGACCAAAAATTTATGAATTTTCCCAAGATGAAACATTAGAATTTGATTTTCGTTATTTATTTTAATTATTTGAAAAACATTTTTTTTTATGTGATTGGCTCTCCAAACGCACTCCAAGCGGCGGCGATAAATAAATGCAAACTTATTTTCTATGTCTACAATAATGAATTGTGCTTTTAAATGGCAGCTCCGCTGACAACGAACCTAACAGCCAAACCATAAAATGATTCTGGGATGAAGACATGGTTGTCCTTACTGCCATTTGTCCTAGTTCTAAATCCTTTCACAGATCTACATCATTAACAATTTCGGATTTGGGAATCCCTGCATGCAACTCTTACTCTTGTAGAACATTCATGTGGGAGTTTAATTAAAGTCGAAATATGTGCCACCCACGACAGAAGGAAACGTAGGAAAGCAAAGGAAACATCAACACTCGTTGTTAATCTTCATAGGAGTTCATTGATGGCCTAACTGTCATCCCTTCTCCCTTTGGTTTAAACATTCATTCTCCACAAAGAGAACCACTACAAATTGTCCGGTTGTGGTGTGTCGGATAAGCTCAACTCTCAATTATTCCAAGTCATGATCTCTTATCCGAACCATATCTGCTCAATCATTAACTTGGTTGAATAGTGAAAATCGTGCTCTTATTATTTTTCACATTGGATTCAACATAGTAAAGTAGCTCTCGTATTATTTATAGCATTGGATTCAACATAGTAAAGTAGGATTTGAGTGGAAGATGGATAAAAATTTACCACAACCAACAAAGTTATATTTTCAGCTCATTAACCAGAGTTGGAATTTTTCTACCTAACAAAGGGCTTCACCTTTTTTTTTGAAAAAAATAGAAACACAATCTGAAATCCCGTAGTAATAATCATAATAATAAATCTCTAGCAATCCCAGAAATATCTTTGAGGACTTAATGAGAGACTTGCAACGATTCCCTTGGCTGGACAGATGGGCGCAGATCCAGGGGATATATGATTGTTGTTTTAAGTGCGGCAGGTATGCCGATACGCAGATCTTGTTTACTATCAATTATTGATTGTAAGGTGAAGTTTGTTCCTGGCCAGGATAATGTACATAGACAGGTAGCGATACATTAATTAATGGCCAAATGGAAATAAAGATAATAAACAATCCAATGCATTGTGTTCTAACATTTTGAAATGGTTAGCAATGTCTAGGTCTGCTGACTTTGGTTTCCTCTCATGTTAAAAGCTCTATTTTAATAGCAGATTTTTATGGATTTAAACTTTGTCCTGCTGAACAAAGGTCCGTTAACATATTTTGCAAATTGTTTCATTGGATACAATTACGCGCCTCTGATTAGGTTTATGTGAAATTTGTAGTCCATTAAGAGACGTCTATAGACCTAAACTTTGGGATATTGACGGAACACTTCACCATATTTTTTTGAAATAGCTTCTCTGGTTGGATTTAAGCGCGCCTATGTTTAGATTTAGCAGAGGAACTACTTCTAACTAAATATATTATTGCATAAATTGAAAAATATAGATGCAATATGAAAACACTAAGTCAAAAGTTACACCAAAAGGTTCTAACTAAATATATTATTGCATAAATTGCAAAATATAGATGCAATATGCAAACACTAAGTCAAAAATTACATCAAAAGGTTGTAACTGGTTACCTAAAATTATATCAACCATCACAAGCAGACATTGTGTAGATACATAAACAATAAAAATAATAAAGACATTAAATATATTGCGGGCAATCTTGTTGCGTATTAAAATAAAAAATAAAAGAAAAGAAAAGAAAATGATTAAGTGGGTCTATTATTTATCTTAGTGTTATAATAATAAAGTATATATATTTTAATGAGGAAACCAGCTTAATATATTATGGAGGAAACCAGAGCCCGGATTTGAATCTTCCTGTAGCCAGAACAAAAATACGTCGATATACCAACGTTGTTATGTGAAACAACCAGTCTATAGCATTAATCAGATATTTGACTATAAAATGGAAATCGTAGAGCTAAACATAGCAGGAAAAAAAAAGATGCAGGGAATCGAACCTTTCCCCTCTCCCATGCGAAGCGAGTCCTCATGAACTACGTGTCCTTTGTTGGGTTTTGTAAATACCGTTCGCTACTAGTCGGTACAAAAAGAGCAAAGTTATGTCAAAAGCCCGAATACCAGAGGCTGGGATAAAACACTAACCTGTGAAAATTGGGGAAATTTTACTGGAAGGATAATTGCCTCTTGCAAAGCATGTTTAGCACTTTCAAGCCCTTCCACATCATTCCATTTCATGTTAGGCTTCTCAGGAATAATCGTTGAATTGAGGCCTGCATGCAATTTCACTGTTTAGGGTTTGTTCTTCGCTCCGGTCACAACAATTGCATCACCATTTGTAGCAGGCCCTGCAAAACCTCCATCATCTAACACAACATGGATTCCCTCTGCCCTTCACAAATACTCGTAAACTTATGTGTAATCGCCTCATACTCCAAATGGGTTTTGAAATATTCAAGAGCATTAACTCATGTGACACAAATTCAGGGCGATGGAGAAATACTAGTTTAGTTTGCGGAAGCGAATCGAATTACAAAATTCCAGCTCTCTGGGTAGTGTTTCAACGTTGGCTACTTGGGGAGGTTCATAGTAATCCGCCCTATAAGGCGAGACATGTGTTTGACAAAATGCGCCAAACATCAGAATCATTAGTTGAAACTATCATATCATCCATTAAGCGAACATGTCAAACTTTAAACAAGCATACCCCTAAACGAGGGAATGAGAATGTCTAAGTAATTTGCTAAGAAATTTTGGGGTATCTAAGCCATCAAAATGATGCACCAACCCATAGCTAGCTAGATATCTTGGGTGTCTCTCCGAGTCGCCCTACAAACTAAACTCTTCTAAACCAATCACCCTAGTGGGATTTGACATATTAATGTTGTTAATTGGAATCATAAAGATTGAAATTAAAATTATCTTATTTGAAGTTGGTTCACTATTTTGATGATGACCTCTTACAATAACTTTTGAATTGGTGAAAAGTTTGTCCTTGTAAACACAAGAACTTGATATATATTCTAGGGTAAATTCTATAATTAAATGAATGATATTTAAATTATGATTGTATTTTAAAAACAAAAATAAAAATTTCCATGATAATAAAATTTAAAAATAATATGTTTTGGTCTTGTATCTTGTGGTGGATACAATTTTTAATAATAATATATTAATTATTTGACTAATCTAAATAAATATAGCTATTTTCATCATTTTAATAATTATATATACTTATAATTAAGTCTATCTTGTGATATTAATTATTAATATGATAATGATGATAATTAACATCCATAGAGATCAAATTTAATTAATATAAATACTTATAAAATTGTTAGTTGGATATCACTTGAATTTAATTGGAATTTTTTTATCATTATTTAAAAAATATATATATTATTATTTATCGTTATTTGAAAAAATAATTATACTTAATAAATTTAAGATTAAAGTTGATCTCAATTTGTTGTATGTGTCATTACTTTTCATCATTACATTTTTTTTTTATCATTACTTATAAAAATAAAATGAATATTTAATTAATTTTATAATTAAAATTAATAATTTTTTAATACTTTTTATCACTATAATTCTTTTAATATTTAATTAACTTTATAGTTAAATTTAATAATTGTTTAGTACTTTTTATCATTATAATTCTTTTATCGTTATTTAAAATAAAATAAAAATTAATCATTTACCATTATTTAAAAAAATAATTATACTTAATAAAGTTAAGATTAAACTTAATCTCATTTATAATATGTATCATTACATTTCTTTTATCATTACTTATAAAATAAAATAAATATTTAATTAACTTTATCATTAAAATTAGTAATTATTTTATATTTTTTATTACTATAATTCTTTTATCATTACTTTAAAAAACAATTATACTCAATAAATTTAAATTTAAGATTAAACTTGATTTCATTTATTATATATATCATTATAAAATAAAATGAATATTTAATTAACTTTATAATTAAAATTAATAATTATTTAACATATTTTAAACTTAAAGAGGATTTATCTACTTATTGTACTGCCTCCCAGGCAGTATACATAGTGATGAGTTGGGGTTGACTTTTCTATTAATTTGGTCTGACTTTAAAATTTTTGTAAAAATCTTAATGTATAACATAAGAAACTAAAATTCTTATTTTTTAATATGTAAAAAAATTGAATTTTCTTACCTTTCATTGGCTGATAACTTTATAGTGTTATTGCAGCCTTCACGTATTTCGAGATAAAAATTAACTTAATAACATTACAAACTACAAACTGGGTAAATTAAATTTCTATTTTATATTATTTATATTTAATACTTTGTCAGACTGGCAGTACCCTCACTGCACAGATTAGTCTTGACATTAAATATGTGGGTTCTGGGATTCAAATCGCGGTACAGCGGGCAGCGTGGGGAGGCAGTACACGCAGCCACGCTGCCCTTGTTATACCCTGCAGTATGCGGTGTATATAGCAGTGAGTTCAGGGGTTGACCAGCTATTAATATGGAGTATATAGTAATGAGTTCATGCGTTGATCAGTTATTAATATGGAGTGGACCATAAATTTCACCTTTCAAAATTTAACATAAATGAATTTTTTAATATTTTTCATAAATAATAAAATTCATTTATCTATTCAGTGATTGGTTTAGGGATTTTACCTTTGTATTATAGCGTTGACAGCCATGCACTCATTCTTTTCTGACTTCTCTCATGTACATCCATTACATGATCACTCTGCAGCTAACTTTGGTCAGGACATGTGCGCACGTATCATTAATTGCACATGTGCACAGGATATACAATATCTAGATCGATCTAAAGTTAAGCGAAAGATGTATCATTAATTGCGTAATCTAGGTGACTAATGTGGATGAGGGCTCGGTGTGGTTTTAGGTGGAAGGATCTACATTCATATAGCTAAACCAACTAATTCTGTGGAATTCTCCAACTATGCATGAAGAGTATATATATATTCGATGAGTGATGACTGTTTATTATACTGAGCAGCCGGCACTATATAGCATGTATTTAATTTAATTTGTTTTTTTATTACATTTAGTTACTTTTTATCAAAGAATTTTGTTTTTATTCAACATCTTCTTATTTCAATTATTAATGAAAATTAATTTGTGTTTTTTTTTCAATTATGTGTTTAATTTTATATTCCTTCTCATTGCAGAAGCTTAAGCTATATCTAATTATGTAGATTTTGTTTTCAACATATCCTTTGTTTTTTCTTTAAAGGATCCATTTACCACAACAAATGCAATTTGACATTGTTTTCATAACATATTCATCTTTTAAATGTTAGTAATTTAAGATGTAGCAAAATATTTGAAGAACAAAGTTCAAAGACAACGACTTCCTATGATTTTTAAGAATAACTTTCAAACAATGTTCTTTCGGTTCTAATGAATTTAAATTATTATTTTTCTTGGAGAAATAGAAATGTAAATATCTTACTCTAACTAAGCATTATTATTGATATATTTTTCCTTGATATATCTACATTAAGCCTCTTTGAATAAGTACAAAATAATTTTGAGGAAATGCCTAAATGCTCCATTTTATAGAAATTTGTGCGTGGAGATAACTCCACGCTTGTCTATGTTTATAGAAATATGTGGAAAGGAACCATTCAACAACCATTCAATTGTTGCCTGTTATGTAAGAAGTTATGACCCGTATTTGGCTGGGTTGAAGGATTATAGAGTTCTAAACCAACGAATTCATTAATTGTTGACCTGCTAAGTGGAATAAGAACACTTCTACGTGTTGATATAAGTGGTTATTATTAGTCTATGTGTGAAGTGCAATGGACTTAATGCACTTACGTGTTTGCCTCAATGGATTGATCCCTATAAAGAGGGCATGAAATGATATTTTATGATAGGTGCCAATAATCCAGACGTAGATAGAACATTTTCATGGCGTGGCGATGGGATTATTTAGGTTCTCTGGGTGGTAGATAGAGGTGGTGAAGAAAATTGGAGAAAATAATGGAAAATTTAGAGACCACCACGTCTTCTTGGACTGAATGTTGTTTATTGCTAAAGTACTATCATGGTTGTTGCTCATAGATGGTTGCTTAAGAGGAATGAGATTGAAGTCCATTTGGATTCAGTTTCTTTGAATAAAAAGTATGGCGGTTTAGGACTGTGAGATTAATTGGAAGTCAACATTTGAACACAAATTTTGACCCAATGCCCACCATTTTTCCATTTGGAAGCCATTTTCTGTGTGGCTATTTCTTTGACATTCCTTTCAAATTTTACCAGGCGAAGAGACTTCAGGTCACGCGTGTGTTTAAAGGAGCAGGTGCGCAAAGAGAAGCTAGGTGAACACATTAAGGCGCTGCAACAACTTGTCTCACCATTTGGAATGATAAAATCCTAAATCTTTAAATACATTTGAATCTTTCATTTTGAGCAACTCATTTCAGGGGGGAAAATATGCCTAAGCATAGCTATGAGTCCATTCATCTTCAAAAGGTTATATTTCATGGCCTTAATCTTGATTTTGTAGACCTGTACTGCATATGTTCTTCTTGAAGCTATGTGATACATTAAATTTTTACAAGATCATATTCATGTACAAAATCTTTATATTGTATCTGTTCTACACGATTCTTATTTAAAATTTAATTTCTATAAAAATTGCACAACAAGTTATGGTTCCAATCCACTGAAGTACTCCAAAATACACTAAATATTTTTCAGTTTCAATATGAGAGAAACTTCAGAATCATGAAAGAAATAATTTGTTTTGTGAATAAACTTATTTGCTATGATTACAAGCTTTTGGGAAAAGGACAAAAAAAAGCAATTTTACACAGGTAATCAGAGTACAGTTCCAATAAAATCATGATAAAACTTCTATAAAAAAATACAAATTGCAAGATGTATAAGGATTACATTACATTATGAGATAAAGAATGAAGGGTAGGAGTCCACGGAAATCTTTGGTGGGTGAGCTGATAAAGACCCAGTAAAAGACCCACGAACCTAAACAGAACCCAAACCCCAATCAAAATAAATATGGAAGCATACAAAAACTTATTGAGCCAAAACAAAATACCTTTCTCCCCCATGTAAATCTCCACTGCCTTCTCCTGAAGCGACATGGATTCCCAATCCTTCTTCTTAGGCACAAAAACTTGGTTAGGGTCCGATACCTAGTCTCTCTTTCTTCGAGCTCATCTTCCTAATCTTGCCCTTCCAGGAGTTCCAACCGTAACGGAGATGGACCCTCGAGGGGCATTTGTTGTTGTTGTTCATAGTTTAGAGGCCTGGTGGGGTGAAAATGACGGTGGAATCCGTTTCTTTTAGATGGTTAATCTGTAGAGATCTGAAACCAAAACTTTATATATTAATATATCTTAAACCAAAACCTTTTTAGTGTGATAAGATAATGTATTTAGCTCAAACCAAAACTTTATATATTAATATATCTTAAACCAAAACCTTATGTAGTAATATTTGTACAATAAGACGAGGCACCAGAACTGAGGTTCTTAAGAAAGGAAAAAGTCCCAGAGGCTGTGAGGAATTGGCCCTCTATAATCAGAGTACACAACCGCCATTGTTGTCTATATCAGGATTAGAATCTGTCAATTGTAGAAGACGCAAGAAAAGATCGTGTGAGAGGGATTCGAGTTATCGCTTTCTTTCAGAAGAACCGTGCGGAGAGAGTCGTTGTTTCACAAGTGAAGGCTCGAGTCTCTGTCTTTGTAACGGACCTGCCAAAGAAGACGAGTCGTTGTCTTGCACAAAAGAGAGGTCGAGCTGCCTTTTGGAATCAAGCCGCCACTGGAAAGAGGGTCACGTGTTGCGTATAGGAAGGAGTTGTCATTTCTATGTGTTGAAGTTGTGGTGGCCTAGAGTGAGCTGCCATGAAAGAAATGAAGTCTAAGGATGGTTGCTGATTTAATGGGGATTCACCCAGCAAGGACAAAATTCTGGATTCTGTTATCATGGACTTGTGAGCATGGACTACAATGAAGGAGGAAAAAAACGAACGGAACTTTCGGAGTGTCTCACGTAGCATGCAGTAAGTGAGTAAATGGTCATGGCGTGCCGCTGGTACCGTATATAGCTACATACGGTGGAAGACAGTCGTTGTTTGAACTTTGATGTTTGCTCTTTATGGCGGTTTTTTAAAAGCTAATATAAAGTAGTTGCACATGAAGGAGCCTCCGTAGGAGCCCGACGAAGAATTTACCGAGAGACCCACAGCTTGTAGAGTAGACCAACGAAGAGGCCAGTCTGTCATGGTAACCGATTGGTCATCACATTTTTCATGATCCTGGCAGAAATTATGAAATCATCAGCAAGACCAAAGTTGTTATTTGCATGGTTGGGTGGCAACAGTAAAGAGGGCATTTTCCGTGAGGAAGGACCAGTAGACCCCTTGGTCTGCTTCCCATTTAAGATCTACCAAATTGAGATGAGTGGACTTAAGTCTAGACCCCATTTAAAAAACAAACAAAAAATGATAGGTGCAAAGAAAGCCACGCGTGATGACATTGCAAGTTTGAAGAGAATGAGATCAATATGTTGCTTAGAACTGGATCTGCGAGTGAGATGACGAATGATGAAATGAGAGTTGCAGTTCAAAATAACGGCATGTGAGTGGAAGTATGTGAGAATTCTCACGTATTACTGAGTTCTGAAAAACAAAGTTTATGGTTTCCGAAAACCTATGCTCAGTTGACAATTGGAGTGATAAAAACATAAAATTGGCATTCATAGTTGAAAACGCATCCTGACACACTTCATTACTTCGGCATTCATATACAGCTCATAGTTGATATCTCAAACAACCTGGGTAAAGAAGTTAATAAGAAAAACTATGTGGCAAGAGGTTATATGTCCAAAATTGGAAGGGGTATTTCAAACAACCTGGGTAAAGAAGTTAATAAGAAAGACTATGTGGCAAGAGGTTATATGTCCAAAATTGGAAGGGGGTTTTCAATGATGACGACATGGGTGGACAGTAATGGTGGTTTCTCAAAACATGTCTCTAAGATATACCTTCGGCATAAATATAATTTGAAAGTTGACATGTTACACCTTTGTACAACAAAATGTTCACACATGTCTAAAATAAAATTTGACACACTTCTAAAATAAAAATTGTTTTTTAGTAATCTTGTATACCCATTCAAATCAAATGATGTTCTACTTAGTTTGAATGGACGTCATAAGTATTCTATTAATTTAATAAATTTCATGTTTATTTTACAAATAAAATGTAGTTCTAAAATCTTTATTCGTACAATTTATTTATTTTTATAAATATAAGTCTCTTATCATCTATTCATAAAAAAAATTATAAATCAAAAAATAATTTTATATTTTTATTTATTTTTTTATTAAAACTAAAATAATTTTATTTCTTATTCATAACTAAGAATCTTATAATAAATAGTATTTCTAGATAATAATAATAATAACTTTATTATAAATAAAAATATTTAAGGTACAATAATTTTAAATTAATTATTTTTCTTATCTATTAATTTGTATTATCTTAAAATAAATTATCTTTTAATCTTTTATTAAGATCGATTAAATTAAAGTTGATTTCCATAAAGATTAATAATCAAAATTAATTATTTTTATTATATATTAATTTTTATTATCTTAAAATAAATTATCTTTTAATCTTTTATTAAGATCGATTAAATTAAAGTTGATTTCCATAAAGATTAATAATCATCATCTGTCAAATTTTGATAGAGCTATCAGTTTTGAGGGGCCTTGTTCTGCATGGTGATCCAGGTTCCAAACTCGACACTATTGGGAGGAGACACCTAAAAAGCCAGCCATGATAACGATTGGTGTCATCATTTAATTTTTTTTCCATAAGAAAAAAAACTTATGTTTTCATAGGAGAGTATACATGTTGCATTATTTCATGTCA
This sequence comes from Picea engelmannii, assembly GCA_009831015.1. Taxonomy (NCBI): domain Eukaryota; kingdom Viridiplantae; phylum Streptophyta; class Pinopsida; order Pinales; family Pinaceae; genus Picea; species Picea engelmannii. The sequence continues at coordinate 1,137,648 of ML778091.1, read as the reverse complement.
AGCCTATGTAGTACCGCCTATACATCTATCTACTTCAAAACATGCTTTTAAAGGTTGTTTTCAAAAACTTCTACATATTGTTCAAATTGTCTAGAAACATATATAGCCTTACAAATCAAAAAAGAAAAACTTCTTCAAAGACGAAATTCCATTGCTTTGGTTTTTGTTCCTTCAAAGAACTCATAAAAATCGAAGGCTCCTTTCTGCATCTGCAGTGCTTCTTTTGAGAGTTCATCTGCCTTTAAATTAAGTTCCCTCGAAATGTGTTGGAAGGATATCCATTCAAAGTCTCTGAAAGTAAGCTTGATATCTCTTAGCAAAGAGGTCAACCTGGGGTTTTGAATATTATTGATACCCCTTGCCCAATCTATCGCCAACTTGGAGTCATTGAAAACTTGTAGCTTTGACAAGTTTTTTTCCTTTGCAGTTTCCAGAAGGTTCCATAGTGCTATAAGTTTCGCTTTGTTATTTGTTCTGCCCCCTGGCACATATCTGATGTGAATAAAATGGTTGTGACTGATGAAAAGAACCACCCCCACTCTACAGGATCGAGGGTGTCCTTGACTGGCCCCGTCGAAGTATCCCAAGGGATGGTGTAATCAATGGGGGGAGGGATTACTATCTAAGATTTTCTTACCCTTAATTCTGCCTTGAAATCTTCTGCCTGACTAAAAGATATTACCGCAGAGACCTCTCGAGGAACAAACTTATCTTTAAAAACAATGTTGTTTATGGCCCACCAGATGTTCGAGATCATGATACCTAGGAGACCTGCATATAAGGATATTGATCTGTCTTGGATCCAGTATATGAAACAGTCTTCTACGAAGCCCTGGTTCCAAATGGTCTTAGCTTTTAACTGATCTTTTATTAACTGTGCAACCTTTCCTGCATATGGACAAGAGACAAAAAGATGAGTAATGGTTTCTTGATTTTCTTTGCAAAGAGGACATTTGTTGGGTCCACACCATTCTCTTCTAAGGCAGTTATCCCAAGTCAATAATTTATTGTTCAGTGCAAGCCATAGCGTTAATTTATATCTGGGAGGAGCTTTAAGTTTCCAGAGGGGCTTTCGCAACCATTTCAGAAGTGTCACAGAGTTATCTTCTAACCAGGCTTTGTAGCCCAATTTGACCGAGTAGGACCCGTTCTGTGGATTTTTTGACCAGCAAAGAGAGTCTTCAAAGTCTCTGTCCAAAGAGATAAAATGTTCGCATAAGAGGGAGATATAGGAGTTCCACTCGTCTTGCATAGCTTCAGGGAGATCAAGAAAATTTGTGTTCTCCCAAACCAGTCTCCCTCGAATCTAAGGAAATGTAGTGTTTATATTGCTCAGGAACCAGAGGTTTCTATCCTTGAGTAATTGGAGTAGGGGAAGAGAAAATATATAGTTGTTTCCTCCTCTCAACCACGGATCTTCTCATAGTCTTACCTTTTCCCTATTTCCAATACGCCAGACAGTCCAGTTACCAACTAGGGGGAAGGCTTCCACAAGATCTTTCCATGCAATTGAGCCTTTGGAATATTTTGTAGGCTCTCGGAACCATTCTGAAACAAATAAGTTGGGAAAATATTTGGAGTTCATAACTCTTACCTAAAGAGAGTTCCTGAGGGTTAGTCTCCAAATATTCCTTTCCACTAGGGCTTAGGGAAAAAGACGAATGTTCTTTAAACCCCATCCACCCATTTCTTTAGGTGTAGCGATTGATTTCCAATTGGCTAGATGAGTACCTCTAGGAGAGTTATGTCCCGCCCATAAAAAAAATTAAAGCTTATATGGTGAATATGATCTAAAACTCCTTTAGGAATTGCAACTATAGAGTTTCAGTATGCAGGAATTCCTTCTAAGACTACTTTAATTAACACTAGTCTTTCTCCTCTAGAAAGAAATCTATTGACCCAAATGGTTATTTGAGCCTCAACTTTTCTGATTAGCCAACTCCAGTCTTCTTTCCTATAATTTCCTGGTTTTATTTTAAAGCTCGGGTACTTGAGTCTTTCATATAGAGGTTTCCTTTGGGCAGAAAAGATGTTGGTAATGGAGGCCTCTTCCACTTCCGCACAGTGACTAAGTATTAAATAGGACTTTTCCATATTTAATTTCATTCACGTAGTGTTGCAATAGAGGTTTAAAATATTTTTAAAGGAATACAAATTCCTCTGAGAACCAAATAAGTTGCAAAATATGACATCTATGAATAACAAATGTGTTACTGATTCGGATTCAGAGACTGCATTTCCTCTCAGGAGGCCATTGGACCTCACCTCATTTATCATTTTACTTAGTGCTTCTGCAACAATCAAGAACAAAAAGGGAGAAAGGGGGCATCCATGACGGATTCCTCTGGATGCTTTGAAGAAACGGGACGGAGCTCCATTGATAAGGATGGAAAAGGAAGCGCTTTGAATGCACCCCATTATCCAATTGACAGTTTTTAAGCTCATGCCTATTTGGGTAAGGACCAAACGCAGAAAAGTCCAGTTTGCTCGGTCATAAGCTTTGGAGAGATCCAATTTAAGGATGGATGCCCTAAGATTTAATTTTTTGACAGAGTGAAGCACTTCTTGAGCGATGGAAACTACGTCATGGATCTCTCTATTGTGTAGGAAGCCAAATTGTTCTTCTCCAATGAAATCACTTAGCATCGGTCTTAGTCTTCTGGAGATAATCTTAGATATTAATTTATAGATAACATTGCAGCATGAAATTGGTCTATATTCCTCAAAGGAGGAAGGGCACTGTTTTTTAGGGATAAGGAATATGAAGGTGGCATTGAGAGGTATGTGAAATTTTCATTCCTTTTGATATTCTCTTACCACCAGCAGAAGATCATTTTTCAAGTGATCATTAAACACCTTATAGAATTCCACTGTAACACCATCTGGACCTGGGATTTTTCCATTCTTCATGGAAAACAACGTTGCTCTCAGTTCTGATTCAATAACCTCTTCCTCTAGGGATAAATTCATTTCTTCAGAAAACACAGTGGGACATTTTCCCACTACCTCCATGATTTCTTGTATGGGGCAACCAGGGGGGGCTGAGGAAAGATTAATGAAGAAGTTTACTCCAAGATTTGCCTTGTCCTCAAAGGACACTACCATATTTCCTTCTTCATCTTTGATTTCCCAAATTGTGTTGAGGTTTCTTCAGTAGCTCGCAAGCTGATGAAAAAACTCGGTGTTATTATCTCCTTCTTTTATCCAAAGAGCCCTAATCCTAATGCACCATTCTTGGTCTTCTGTCTTGAGCCACTTAGCCCGTTTGTCCTCCAATTCTCTTAATTCATTTAACTTTCCATTAGATAGGGGGCTCTTCTCTATCTTCCTAAGGGCCTCAACGAGACTTTCTTCAGTGTCCCGAATGAAACGATGCCTTTTGGAATTCCAAAAAGGAAGCCAATTTTTAATGGCGCTTTTCAAAGTCTTAAGATTAGTTGCAAATTGTGACATGAGAGGAACAAGATTCAGAGGGTAAAATTTGACCCAAGTGGAGAGAACCAAATTCTTGAAATCTTCTTCTGCCAACCAGGACTGATAGAATTTAAGAGGGGAAGGAGGGGACTCAAAGCTCGAAGACCAATGTAAGGAGACTGGGTGATGATCTGAAATTCCTCCCACCTCTACCCCTGATCTAAAATTTGAGCTGAGATTCAAGAGAGCTTCGGAAACTAGGAAGCGGTCCAATATTTTTGCAACCTCCTCATCACCAGTTCTGAAATTTCTCCAAGTGGGAGAGAGTTTCACAGGTTCAATATCCACCAATATGGAATTTTCTAAAAATTACACGAAAAAATCTCTTTGCTTGTCTTCCCTAGGGTGCACTCCCCAAACATCCCACATGGATAGGGTAAAATTCAGATCCTCCCCCCCGCGCAACCAGAAGAGGGTCACGAAAAATTCCCGCAGAAATCAAGTCCTCTCAAAAGTAGGTCTTATCAGAGTAGGGACCATAAATATTGACCACTAAGAACGCTGAATCACTATTCTTATGTTTTAAATTGACTGAAATTGTAAAGTGAACGACAAAGAAGGACAAAGCCTGAAAATTAGAGCTCCATTCGGGAGGGACCTCCCGTTAAATTAGAAGCGTCAATTGTGTTGAAAGATCAATTCCTAAGCCAAGGACTAACAATTTTTCTAGCTTTCTCGCATGAACACATTATCTCTTGGATCATGATTATGTCTGGATTTAGGCTTAGGAACATTATTTTGAGGGATAGCTTCTTTAAGGAACCACCAACCCCTCGTGCATTGAAAGAAAGGAAGATCATTTTACCTGCAATAGAGGGGCTTTCCCTGCTCTAAGGGCCCCTGTGATGGTCGCTTGGGTTCCTTTGTGAATTTCCACAACAGCTCTTTCTTTTGATTTCGAGAGATGGGATTTTATACCAACCTGAGCATGAGGAGGAGGGTCGAGGGACAATCCTCCAAAAGAATGGTTTGTCTCTCGGATTTTGGATCTCAAGGCATATCTATTCATTAGGGGAGAAATAGAAACTTCAGAGGAGGAGGGAGGGAATCTTCAGGAGAGGGAAAGGAGGAAACCCTCGGAGAGGAGGTGGGGAGGAACAAGCAAGGGGTTTGCCTTGAGTTGGGGAGAGGGGGGAGGTTGTCCAAAACTGAGGGGACAACCGATGAAACTGGGGAAGGAACCTTTGAAGGGGGAACTTTAGGAAAGGAGCAGGACCTAGGGGGAGGGAGGGGATCAGAGGGAGAGGGGACGGATGACAAAGGAAAATTCAGCCCTAAACCATTATGAATTGACAAAGTTAGGGATGAAAGAATCATACATGGATAATAAGATTTTTTAACCAGGTCGCCCAAATCTTGACTGGAGAGGACCACTTTGTCATTATCCAAAGGAATTTCTTCATTTTTTCCTTCCACCGAAACGACCTCAACCAATTCCTGCTTTTTAATTGTGGATTTTGTTTTCCATTGCCTAGAAGGGGGTTGTTGAAGTTGTTGATTTTTCAATAATCTAGTCTTAATCATGAAGTTCATTTCATTTTAGCATGTTACTTAAACCATAGACAATTTGTTGCAGCAACCAAGATCACAAGAAGAAACACCATGCACAAGTACAAAAGAAGTATCCTGGGAAACCCTTCTCAACAAGGAAGAAAACCCAACCAATCCTTTGTTATATTCTTCAAGAGAAATACCTCTACCACCATAAATACCTAGCACACAAGAGGGTACTCACAAACTTTAGAAACCTAGTGCCCAAGAAAGGTGCACACTTTTCCCAAGAAGGTGTACTTGCTGAAATTTCCAAACTCACCCAAAAGACATGATTCCTCAATGGGGAATTTACCTTCACTTATATTAGACTTGACCTGTCAATAGAAGTGTCTATTGGCACAACAGGGCAGACCTCTCTATCTCATAATATAATTAATATTAACCAAATTAATTATTTTTTACATTAATTATTAATTACATTAAGTTGGGGCCAACCTATACACTTTACATTACAATTAGGTTTACAGGCAGGTATGACTCTTGAACATTATAGCAAGGGATCTCATATACCCACTAGCGCTCATCCATTAGGGGCACATCCATGGGGATGCCCATATCTCTACCTCACTGCATTACACAGAAGAACCACTTCTCACTAGTGCTCAGCGACTAGGATCACGTTCACCTATTCTCGTCCACAGGCACGTCCACTCAATAGATCTCTTTCCCACTACATTACACAGGAGAGTCATCTAGAGTTTCATCATCAACTCTTTGCTCAGAGAAGGCTAATGCATCATCTTCATCTCTGTCTCATGACGATGCACCCAACACTTTGGGATTTCACACGTTCACCTTGTGCTCGGCCACATGCACGTCCAACTCTGCAGATCTCCTTTCTCACTGCGTTACACAGGAGAACCATCTAGACTTCTTCTCAACTCTCTGTAAGCAGGAGGCCATCTCTACGTTCCAGCTTTGTCTCGGATAGGAACCACACACCCCTCTCAGGGGCTCTCTCTCAAGTTTGTGTCCTGGAGAATGTCTCACATAGCTGCAATCATCAACACTCCCTCTTAGCTAGGGAGGCATTCTTCATCATGCCAAGTCTCAAACGGATGTACTTTGAACTTTGTCTCGGTTGTAGTCATCAACACTCCCTCTCAACTAGGGAATTATTCTTCACCAATCTAATTTGGTGAAGATGTCTTCAATCTTCTCATCTGTAGGAAGGTATTGCATGTGTACTATTTTCCTCTACATCATATCTCTGATATAATGATATTTCATCTCAACATGTTTCGATCTATCATGAAACATCGGGTTCTCAAAGAGATTTACACACAGCTCTAGTTATTATCATAGAATCCATCTCATGAACAAGTAAATATGTCAGAAGCTTGTGAAGCCACATTTCTTCACACACTCAATGATGTATACTCTGCTTCTGTGGTACTCAAGGCCACTGAGTTTTGTTTCCTGTTGCACCAAGAAACCATGGCAAACTTCACGGTAAAACAACAATCGGATGTGCTCTTACGGTCCACTGTACTCTCTGCTCAATATGTATCTACATATCCCTGCAAACTCAATTTCACACTAGAGGCATATCTCAAGTCATATCTAATTGTGCCTTGTGTATATCTCAATACATGCTTTATTGTTATCCAATGAGTCTATCTCGGTTGACTCATGGATTGACTAGGAACATTTGTTGCATAGCATATATCAGATCTGGTGTTAACCAGATACATCAATCATCCAATCAGTTGTCGATCAATCTCGTCTGAATAATCATCATTTATTTTCTTCAAATCCATTATCATCAGCATAGGCATGGATTTGCACTTCTGTCATACCGAATATCTTCACTATATATTTTCCTTGACTCAGGAAAATCTCATCGGTCCTCTGTCATACTTTTTGTCCCAAGAAGTAGTGCATCATAGAAGTGTCTATTGGCACGACAGGGCCGACCTCTCTATCTCATAATATAATTAATATTAACCAGATTAATTATGTTTTACATTAATTATCAATTACATTAAGGTGGGGTCGACCTGTACCCTTTACATTACAATTAGGTTTACAGGCAGGTCTAACTCTTGAACAATATAGCAAGGGATCTCATACACCCACTAGTGCTCAGCCATTAGGGGAACATCCATGGGGATGCCCATATCTCTAGCTCACTGCATTACACAGAAGAACCACTTCTCACTAGTGCTCAGCAACTAGGATCACGTTCACCTGTGCTCGTTCATAGGCACGTCCACTCAACATATCTCTTTCCCACTACATTACACAGGAGAGTCATCTAGAGTTTCATCATCAACTCTTTGCTCAGAGGAGGCTAATGCATCATCTTCATCTCTGTCTCGTGACGATGCACCCAACACTTTGGGATTTCGCACGTTCACCTTGTGCTCGGCCACATGCACGTCCAACTCTTAAGATCTCCTTTCTCACTGCGTTACACAGTATAATCATCTGGAGTTCTTCTCAACTCTCTGTAAGCAGGAGGCCATCTCTACATTCCCGCTTTGTCTCGGATAGGAACCACACACCCCTCTCAGGGGCTCTCTCTCAAGTTTGTGTCCTGGAGAAAGTCTCACATAGCTGCAATCATCAACACTCCCTCCCAACTAGGGAGGCATTCTTCATCATGCCAAGTCTCACACGGATGTACTTTGAACTTTGTCTCAGTTGTAGTCATCAACACTCCCTCTCAACTAGGGAATTATTCTTCACCAATCTAATTTGGTGAAGATGTCTACAAGCTTCTCATCTATAGGAAGGTATTGCATGTGTACTATTTTCCTCTACATCATATCTCTGATATAATGATATTTCATCTCAACATGTTTCGATCTATCATGAAACATCGGGTTCTCAAAGAGCTTTACACACAGCTCTAGTTATTATCATAGAATCCATCTCATGAACAAGTAAATATGTCAGAAGCTTGTGAAGCCACATTGCTTCGCACACTCAATGATGTATACTCTGCTTCTATGGTACTCAAGGCCACTAAGTTTTGTTTCCTATTGCACTAAGAAACCATGGAAAACTTCATGGTAAAACAACAATTAGATGTGCTCTTACGGTCCACTGTACTCTCTACTCAATCTGTATCTACATATCCCTGCAAACTCAATTTCACACTAGAGGCATATCTCAGGTCATATCTAATTGTGCCTTGTGTATATATCAATACATGTTTTATTGTTATCCAGTGAGTCTGTCTCGGTTGACTCATGGATTGACTAGGCACATTCGCTGCATAGCATATATCAGATCTGGTGCTAACCAGATACATCAATCATCCAATCAGTTGTCGATCAATCTCGTCTGAATCATCATCATTTATTTTCTTCAAATCCAATATCATCAGCGTAGGCATGGATTTGCACTTCTGTCATACCGAATATCTTCACTATATATTTTCCTTGACTCAGGAAAATCTCATCGGTCCTTTGTCATACTTTTTGTCATAAGAAGTAGTGCATCATACTTATATCCTTCATATCGAAATCAGAAGTCAAAGATTACTTGTATCCAACAACAAGGATTTCTGAATAAGTCATCAAAATCAGGCTCTCGTCACCAACATTGTAATAATATAGTTTTGGATCAGTGACACTCTTGTTGAAACCCAAACTCATCAAGAATCCATCCATCTAATATAGTTTCCAACTCATGGGTGGTAGTATGGATGAAATTGTATCGGGCTTACTGGATCAAGTGTCTCATCATGGACAACTCCCTCTGATTGTGAGAAACCTCTGGCTATAGATCTCGCTTTGTATTTCTCGACACTTCCATCATCTGCATGATTGATCTTATAGATCCACTTGGAAGTCATCACAAACTTCCATTCTGTTCTCTGAACAATATCTTATACATCATTCTTAAGATATATTAGTATTCTTTTGTTATGGCATCATGCCATACCTGTTCTCTTGTTGCTTCTGTATGACAAGGAGGCTCAGAATCAATGATGTGGCTCATGGCTGAAGAGTAGCTCAAAAAATCTCTTTGTTCTCTCAGGATGTGCCTTGAGAGGCTTGTATGTTTCTCTGTCTTCTGCAGAATGAGCCTAGGCAGGCCTTTTATGACTTACTACAATATCTCTGAACATATCAACTGGAGCAACTGGATCAACTGGAATAATGTTTGTCTCCCTCTAAATTGTTGAAGGGGGAGAAGGTATTGTCTCACTGTCAATCTCCATATGAGATTCTATGGATCTTTGAAAGGCTATCTTTTCTTCAAGGAAAACATCTCTCATTGTCTCAATCTATCTCTGACGAGGGATGTCGATTTGGAATGTCATTGAAGATTCATTGTTGTCCCATAAACCTATAATTTATCCTTGAAGGGTATTGCTTGGAATTATTCTCTTTGGGTACATGAAAATACACTGGGCACCCAAATATCCTGAAGTGTTAAATCTCAGGCTTCACTCCGGTGAAGGCTTCTTCAGGAGTTATGTTTTTAAAAGTATGGTAAAGACTCTTGTTTTGAACATATATTGTGCCATGCATGCTTCTACACATGGAATCATAGAAAGATTTTGATCATGCATTATTGCATTGGTTGCCTCAATGAAGGGGAATATCCAATCAAGGGTTTCCACAGGTTATTCATCCAACTTGTGAGGGATTTTTCTCTCAGATATTTGTCGTTAAATCTTCCAACCAGAGTCTTCCCTGCTAGCTGAGGGACTTCGCTTATGGGAATATCGTCTCTATCTACCATCCTCACAAATCCCCTTCATTCCTTGATACACCGTGCTGATTTTTTTTGGGATGAATCAGTCTGGAATCGAGGCAATGGCAGGTCTCCTTTGTTAGTTAATTCTTTCTTTTCTTCTGGTTGTGAATCAACAGGAAGAGAACCCTTTGACTGCCTGTAGGGGGAAGAAGGTTGAGAACCCAAGGAGACGACATGAAGTGGATTAGAGTTGCCTTGCTCGGGAAAAGGGCTTCCATTATCTTGCAGTAAATGCAAATACGTACGGGGAGACGAACAAGGATACTGGAGGGTTTCCAAAAATTCCTCGTGGGAGGTGAAGGCATGAGGTCCTGAGGGACTAGCTTCATACTCCACAACCTCCCTATCAGAGTCCTCCATGTGTCCTGACCCACATAGTAGGCATGCGGGCACCAACTGTGACCTACCAAAGTACGCCGCCGCAGAGAAACCGAAACCGAAGAAAGGGGACCGAAAAGGGAAAGGTGGGAGCCGGAATAGGGGAGCCTGAAAAAGGGATGGGAACAGATAAGGGAAAGGGAGGACCTGCGACACCTACCTGGGGTTCTATGTTGCAGGAAGCATTTGTGCGAAGAGCTTAATTGCAAACCTCGAAAAGAGTACCTCCATCCTGGTGTCATCATTTAATTATTAATATATTTTTCAATAAAGAATATGATTTAATTATTGATATATTTTTAAATAAATAATATCATTTAATTATATTATTATTTAATTAGTAATCAATTCCATACATTTATGTATATTTTCCATGTTATTCAATTTTATCTCAATTAAATTTGCAATAACTGTAACTTATATTTAATTTAAATTAATTATTTCTTATTGTTTTTAAATAAGTTATTTTTTAATATGTTACTAAGATTTATTAAATCAAAGTTGATCTCAATAAAGATAAATTTCCCTATTTTTTATGCATTCAATGGGCGATAAACAATGCAACGAGATAAATTTTCTAATTAAGGAGATAATCTTTCTAAATATACTACATAAACTATTACAAATATACTATATAAACTATTATAGATTAGAGGTCGTTTCTAGCCGCATATTTTGATTTCCCTGTTTCAATTTTTTTTGCATTCAATGGGCAATGGGAAAGATACTACTATCCTCTCATTTTTTAATTTTTTTTAACCTTAAATGTTGTTTAATCCTGACATCACTTCTTATAGAAACAGACTATTGTGGGTGGCACTGAGGAGTAGTTTTACGTCAACATGAAATTGTAGCATGGACCATGCTGATACACCTACAATGTTATAGACAGCTACAAACAGTTCCCTTGGTGGATTGTGCAAGACCCCCAGGCATTAAGCAAGACCCCTAAGCATCCCATCAACTTCTAATTTGGCCATGATGAACATTTCACCCGCGGAATACACTCCCCTCAATGCCATCCCAGGTGATTCTACCTCCTCTTAACAAATTCTAAGTTTTGAAGGCACTGTGGTGGCCATCGAAGATTACTATTATGATGACAAAAAAAAGATCATCGAGAAGAGATCAAACAAAAGGAAAACGGGAGAATCGACCAAGTCAAGAACGTCTACAGGGAGAATTGTGGAATGGAAAGTTGGGCATGACCCAGAAGGGAATGTTTTTCAAGTAGCCTCTGCCCCTCTATGCATTTGTAGGATTGAATGCCTCATTTGTTCTTGAGGTAACCAGCACCTTAGGCACAACTCGAAACAAAATCACAGAACTGGAGGTAGAATTGAAGACTGTGAAGCACGAGCTTACTTTAGAATCCGAAGAAGCCATAAGGGTGGCCGAAAACCTCAACATGGAAAATTTGAACAAAGCATTGCAAATGCAAAAGGATGAGATGAATGTAGAGTTTGAGAGAAGGGCACAGACTGAATGGGACACCCGTGCTAGAGACTTAGAATGTATAAATCTTAAACTAGGTGATGATATAGAACTACTCAAAAGGGAATACATTGAAGAAACTGCCAAGTTGCGGACAAAATTAACTGAATCTAAAAGATTCATGGAGCAACAAAACTTCCAGATCCTGGGGATAAGGCAAGAAAAGCAAAAACTTGAAAAAGCTCTCGAAGAGAGCAGGGCATCAACTCTCATTGTAGAAACTGTCAAGGCCCAAGCATTAGAGTTAAATGAGAAACTAAAATTCGAGCAGAAAGAATTCTTATGTTTGCTCAGTGATATGCAGACTGATCGAGATGATCAGCTAAGGCTACAGGACAGAATAGATAAAATTCAAGGACAATATCAGGAGGCAAATGATGCCTTTGATAAAATTCTCAATTGGAAAGAAATGTATGAATCCCCCCCCCTCCCTCCCCGACTACACTGCCCATTTATGCTAAGAAGGAAAAACTCAGGTATCAGGTTTTCTTTGATACTTGGAAACCTTTATTGAACGACCTTCAAGCCATCCAAGAAGCAGCAACTAACACTTGCAAGAAGTTATGGAGCAGCTCAGATGGTCTCATGGAAAAAATTGGAATGCAGATGATGGCCCCCATTGATGAGGAAGCACCTGCCACAATAAGAATAGCTGAGGTGGAGGAAAGCAGGGAAATTAACAAAGTAATCATTGAACTTTTAACTCAGGTGAAAAAAGAATCTATAGAAGAACACATGTTGAAGCCTGCCAACCTCATCAGCATGACCCAACACTTTGTGAAATGCATAACACAAAAGTAAAGCAAGAAGTGTCCACAGAAGTTTGCGATGGGGAATTAGTCATGGAAAAATGCAATCAGACAAACTAGAAGATATAATGAAAGATTGTTCCCTCTGGGAAGAATATCAAGACCAGATGCAGGGGTAGAATAGCTCATAATGACAACAAATTTGTAACTGCTCCAAATGTTTCGTTCCCTGTGTTTTGTAATGTTATTTTGACTAGGAATATGAAGAGTCGTTTTTGAAAACTTCCCTATGCTCATGATTGAGCCAAAAGAATGTAAATCGTCACTCCAAAATTATAAAAGAGGAGGATTGCCCATGGAAAACGACTTTTGGTTTTCAGATTGTAGTTGAATAGTATTATTAATGTATGTTTAATTTGAACAAGACATATTTTGAGGATCTTGGTGCAAATATGTATGAATGAGATTTTTCTATTTATGCATGTTTATTTATGTGATGTGTTATTGCTAATCATATGAACTACTTCTTCACTAATTGTTTATATGTTTACAATTGCCATGATTTTCAAATATAAAGTGCAGTGATAATGTGGTTAGTTGGTGAATCAATTGTTTGTTTTCAACTCATTGTATTGTTAAGTCTTCATGTTCTTGCCTACAAATTATTTCGGTGTAAGTAACACAAATATTTAACTGCACTTATCCTTTTTTTTTCACTACTGATCGGGATAGGGTAGAATAAAATAGAATAGGAGTGCATCTTAGGACTATAGATATTCATTTTAGTTTAGCATTAGTTCTTTAGAGTTTTAATTCATCTGAGAACCCTCGGTTCTCGTATTCATATTTAGATAGTAAATTAGTTAGATTGGTAACCAAGCCAAAATCTTTTCAGAAACGTTATTCCAAACGAGAGTCGGTCTAATTGGGACCTGCCATCGAGCGTTCTCCCTTACCTTCTTGAACGGGTCATTCTAGCATGTCAAAAGAATGTTATCTCTCGCCTTCTTCAAGCCATATCTAGTATTCTCATGTTCCCCTATCAAGTAACATAGACCTCTTTTAAATACCTTAAGATGACTATCTCATTAAGCAATCCATCATCACAATCATGCAACAGTTCCATCAGCAAAATAAAATCCAAACTACATTAGTGGGGCTCATAGTGGTTGAACCCTGCAAGCTGAGTAGTTCTTATCAAACCAATCCTCTCCGCTCTCTTGATTTTTCAATGCTCAACCATGCTAGCTCGTGTGGGAATAATGTACCAAATTGAACAAGAAGTGATAACTTTTCTATGGAAAGGAGGAAAAACTAATTCAAAGAAATTTCATTTGATAAATTGGAAGATTGTAAGAGGCACAAAGGATATAGGTAGTCTATGGATTAATGATCCTATCCTTATGAACCTGGCACTAGGTGCAAGCTTATACGATGTATGATCTCTAGCCAATTGGTTTGGTGGAATAAGTTTCTTCTTAAAAACTATTTCCAAGGGGATCGAAACATATGCATCAATGGCATTTTGGAAATTAGAAGAGGATCGAACATTTGGAGACTCCTAAAGGTTATACCCTCTATTATTCAATCCAACATAATTTGGATTCCTAGAAATGTGCAATTAATAAAAACATGGAATGATAGCATCATGGGAAATAAGCCACTTGAACAAAATCAAGAGCTCCTCCCCTTAAAATCTTGGATGGACGGTCAAAATATACTCACAATATTTGACATTTCATAGTGGTCTAAATCCTATGATAGATGGATCGGGTGATCCATTGGATCACCTCACTCTCATTTAGAGCATGTTGACCCATCTTTCCTTTCATCTATTAGAGGATGTGCTCCATGAGATCTATCCATTCTTGATTGATGGGGTTGGGGGCAATCTAAGTATATTATAAGGAATGGGTACTTGCATTAGCTTCAAACACTCTCTCTCCCTCAATGATTAGCCATGTGGAAGAAGGTATAGCATCTGGACGGTATTCCTAAAGTAAATATTTTTTTTTACTATAGTCCATGGTAAGTTTTCACAGCTGAAAACCTACAAAAAGAGGATTCCAAGGTCTATCTCGATGTGCGTTATTCCTTAAGGAAGAAGAAATTATCCACCATCTCTTTTGTGATTTCCAATTCACTTATCAGGTATGAAAATATGCCTTTTCCAAAATTACCCATCGAGTTCAAAAGCCTAATACCTAGAAAGAAATGTTTTCTTTGTGGAGCAAAAACTACAAGGGCACTCTAAAAAATTAACCTTTTCTTGAGAAAATATGGATGGATCTTCCAAAACATCTTTGCTAGAAAATTTGGCTGCCACAAAACATAGCCATTTTCAAGTAACAAAAGGACATTCCAAGATCAGTTGCAGCCAAAGCAAAAGGCCTTCTTACAGAGCTCATCATCTCAAGGAAAACCGTAAATTTAACACATGAAACTCTAGACTCAGAGGAGGGAAGATTGATCATCCAATTCTCTATCCCATATTAGTGATCTTAGCCATCCTATTTTTTAATGGAGCATCCAAAGGAAATCCAAGGGTGGCAGGTGCAAGGAGGATCATTTTGGATCCCAAGGTAAATCTAGAAAATTAATTTTCCTAGGGTCTCAGGAGGGAATCAAATAATCAAGCATGGGATTACGCTCTCCACCAGGGTATCAAATAAATGGATCTATTTGTTTTGAAATTCCCTCACGATTATCATCTATTGCAAAACTTGGTCAATAGAGGCCTATGTTTTTTCTTAGTCTTCCTGTGTGCTTTGGGTTTCTATTTCTGGGTGACACCTTTATGGTCTATTTTGTGCCAAGGTCTTTTAGTTTCTCTATATTTTGGTCTTTTAGTTTCCAATAGTCTCTTCACTTACCTTGCATAGAACACATATACCTAGACCATCAAAACCTCTTTTTTAAAGAATATTCTAGGTGAGAACCTTCTTCCTTAAAGAAAGCCACATAGAAATAAAAGACTTTAGAGAACATTTAAATTCTAGATAAGCTTCGAGCACCAAATCATTTTCTCCTCCCCAACTGCAACATGTAATGCTTGGTATCCTAATTTTGGAGTGTATATACCATTGGCTAAGTTATTCCCCCATATAAGCTCATCATCCTCTTCCTTTATCCTGAAATGACTGACCCTTAAAACATAACAATATATCTTCAATTCAATAGTTTCCCCTTCATCCAAAAACAACATATATGTTAATTTTCACTCTTACCTCTAGATGGTAGACATTTCTAGACATGGTACTTGACTAAGAACAAAAAATGCCTATGTGAAGTTTATTAATAAGTCTATCAGACAATTTAAAATCTTGGCCACTCCAAACCAAAGGGTTTGAACCAATCCTCGCCCTTAAACCATTCCCTATCGTCGAGATAAGGTTGTGCCCCACAAGAGGGAAGGCTAGCACCATTGATTTCTAGATGATAGACCCATTATGAACTTTATTATCAAATTTCCTTGTCTAGTCTTGCACAATATCATGCATTATATATTTTTGATGAATGACTCGACATCAAATATTGCTTCCCTCTATTAGCATATAAATACATTTTGTCGCTAGTGCTTTGCTAAAATGATGAATGTTCTTGACATCCCAACCACCAAGGTATTTCGGCATAGCAATTTGATTCCATCTAACCCAAGCTAGATCTCCTTTCTCCCTACATTAACACCACATGAACCTGAAGCTAAATTTCCTAATCTTTTTTAAAATCCCCTAAGGATGAAAGGTAAAATCATCCAGAAAACAAGAATGGCCTCAAGCATAGATTTGACCAATCAAGTAGAAGGGGACACTCTCGGATCGAGCGTCACCCGTAACAGATGTCCCCAGAGATCAAATGAATGGAACAATCATAAGAATCATAACTCCTAACATCGACAGAAAACGCACGCCCATGCCCATCGGAATTCATCGAATCAATCATCAAATCATCAAGGCCTGGCAAGGTCAAGATCAGAGTCTCTCGTTATCCTCGTTGAGAAGAAAGCCTAACGAACAAAAGAAGAGAAGGAATAAGGAAGATAGAAAGATTATTATTTTGGGCGGTATGAGAGGCTCTTAAGACCACCAGCCGAGGTCAGTGATACTAGGAATGGAACAAAGTATGAGAAAGGGAACCCAGCCATCTGGAAGCAGAACAGGGATAAAAGCCACCTTAGATGAGATTATAGGTCAAAGTAATAACGAAGTAGCGGGGAGGGGATATTCCTGATTGAAGGGGGGGACACAACGGTGTGTAAAGAAGAGTGAATTATGTTATGCTAGATATTAGAAATAATGTGTGCATTGGGTATTTGAGTAGTTGTTGTTGTTCGGGACACTTTTATATTTGGAACCTCGTGGAGAGATATCATTTTAAGGTTGGAAATGAGGTTTGTGACATGCATTTATTTGGGTTCTCAAACATGATCAATCTCTCTCCATGAGATAACCAATGATTGCACCATATATATAGGTTTTTCTTCACCTTTGCAATGAGCTAATTCCAATCATTTTTATATATGTATTTGGCTTAAGATCGTGAAAACCTAGGTATTTTAATCGAGTCTCAATATTTATCTATTGAAAAGGAAAAAACTAAGAGAAATGATGGAACTCCCCTTCTTCCAATCTTGTAGAGGATATAGAAGACTTATGCATATTAATCACCATTCATGAAACTTTGAAATATAGATATAATAAATCTATTATCTTTTGAGCATTTCTCCTTGAACGATCACAAAAGAGCAATATATCATCAACAAACAAAATATGAGATAGACAGATTGTGTTTCCAATTTTGATACCCTTGAAAGACCCACTTGTTTTTTCATTAATAAGATCTCTATTGAGTCCCCTTGGCACAATAAGGAAAAGAATAGGTGATAAAGGGCACCCATGTCTTGTCCTTCCACTAGGTATAAATAAAGTTGTTGTTGATCCATTTATCAAGAGAGTATAGAAGACCGAGGAAACCCAACTCATTACCTAGTTAACAAAATGAACATTGAACCCTAGATGCAACAACATCACCCTCAAATATATCCAACACACTTAGTCACATGCTTTTGAAATATCTAACTTTATCACCCAAGAAGACATCTATTTTGTTTTGATTGAGTGAAGTGCTTCCTGAGCTACCCTAATGATCTCATGTATCTATCTACGTGAAAAAAACTGAAACTACTCACTGCATATGGTCTATGATAATAACTTCTATTAGAAAAACAGGATTGCAAAGAAATAAAATTAAAAAAAGAAATGTGGAAATAAAACACAGAAGATACACAATACAATAGAGACACAGATATACGTGGTTCACCCAGTGTGGGCTACGTCTATTGGAGAAATTGTCAGGTCCTTCCTTTTTATTATCCAACAAAATGACGGGATACAACCTACAACACACTCATTGTAACTTCCTCTTGTTTCTCTCACAGTCTCCTCACTCACAATACAATATTCGCGATAATACACAACCACAATACAATTCCCTCATAAAAGAGGGTTGCCTTCTAGGGAAAAAAACCCTAACATAATCTCTACCATCAGATCTATGACTTAATGATGATTGGTCAAGATTGACTATGAAATTACAATATACATTTACAAGGCAATTTTTCCTTCGGGGGCTTCACCCCCGGACCCCGCGTGGAGGGGTGTACAATCTTCATGGGGTATAAACACGACTGAAAACAAAGACCTTTGAATCATGAAGTTAATCAAGCTCCACAACCAACAACTAATTTACTCTTGAAGAAAGCACCTTTGAGATGATTTTATAAATGCAATTACACAAAGAAATAGGCCAATATTGATTAAAGGAGGTGGTAGTATCATCATTTGGAGTTGAAGCAATAAAAGTAGAGGAGAAAGCAACTAGCATTTTTCTGAATATTCTTGATTCATTAATTACCCTTTCCAGGTATTCCTCCATAATTTCATAAAATCCCATAAACAATGTGACAGACCATCCATCCAACTCCAAACTCTTATCTTTTTTAAAACTATGCATGACCAATTACAATTCATCCTTCAAAATATCCTCTAGAAGCATTTGATTATACTAATCGCTAACAAAACTTGGAAAGAAAGTTGTCATCCTAACAACAACAGAGATTGTCATTTAATTCTCTTCATTATAAATATTTTTAAAACAATCCACCCAAAAATCGAGCAAGATCCCTAAAACTCAAAGCTACATATCCATCATGCCTTGTTATCTAACAAATATCATTTATGTTCTGGTGGTGATTTGCAAATTTGTGAACTTTTTTAATATTATTGTCAACCTTTTCTGGCCACGAAGCATGATTCTTTAACCTCCAATCAACCTCCCTGTCTAGCAACAACTTTGTATTTTTTTGTTTTAGAAACCTTACCTTTGTTTTGAAGTTGTTGTCTAGAAAACCTACCAAATTCATAAAATATAGCTCCTCTAATTGAGGTTCCACACCCAAAAGCTCGTTATCTTCCCTCAACCTTTTCTTATGAGCCCATTTAACATATAACTATTTAATGTATTTTGTTATTAAAAAAATTTCAAGGTAGTATATTCTCAAAAAGTTCATCAAAATGGATCCATGTTTCCTTAATCTATTCCAATGTAGTCTTCCTCCCCAAGCTAATTTGCATTGAATTTAAAAGGACTAGGAGATTTTTCACCCACCTTTGCAAACTCTAAAAACATGAGCATGTAGTCTGATTCACCATATGTCCCTACCCACCGTGTGATCCTTATTATATCTACAACCAAAGGATTGATCAAGTCTTTTTGTGATTCTACTGTCACCAACATCCATGTTGTTATAGGTGGGATTTATTTGGACTGGCTTAATATCATAGACATATATCCTCCATTTTACATACTAAGAAATCATATTCTACATCATTATTTGTAGTAGATCCCCATATCTTTGACCTCCCCAAAGTAAAGTTGAAATCAACACCCATTATAAAAAAATCTTCTTCTTTTTTTTTTCTTTTTTTTTTTTTAAATAAAACTGGGGAAATTTTATTTTTAAATGCTACAAGAGGGCTTGCAAAAAAAGTGCTTACGTATCCAAAATTCAACCTTTTCAAAAACTACATGAAATTCTTAAATTAGCATTCCAACAATTAAGGGACAGTATCCAGGGAAAATGGAATGTGTCACCCATCATATACATAAGATGGGAGATATGCTCACACATAGAAATTGATTGATGTTGAGAGATGATGCACCTTGAATCTTGCATGGGTGATGTCAAAGGGAGTTGGGATGACACTAACCACTTCTTCAGAAGTACTTGAGCCATAATGCCAGGATTGATGCAGAGAAGGGTAGATGATTGTATGTGTGCAGAGAGGAGAATAACAAATGTGCACCTGGGGAAGGAGTACAAGAGATTAAATCCAAGATGGAGGGAGGGGGTAGCAAATCGATAACCTTCCATGTGTGTGCGGCGGAAGCTCCAATGTGTCCTAAAACCTCTGCCATGCGTTGTTGCCAAATACTGATGAAGTGTCTTGGCGGGTTTGAAACTCTGCTTCTTACATGTGTCATAGATGAAGCTCGTGCTAGGGTCTAGGATGGAGCCCCTACATGGGTCGAGACTAGGAACCTTGAATTTGATCATGGGATGTGATTCAAAGAGGGCTACCCATTTACCCTTAGCGTCCTTATCGTGTCTTTGATAGTTAGATTGGCTTGACAATCAACAATTGCATTATTATGCCAAAGAATGTGGATAGGAATTAGATTGTGAAAAGCCTCAATCTCTTGTTGGATTCACCAGAATATAACGCTCAATTTAATATCTAAAGGAAATGTCTTCAACCACACATGATTGATGACAACTTTCAAGTCTCCAAGATGAGTGATAGAGTCAATGCCTTGTTGCCTTGTCAATTGCAAACCTTGGAGAAGTGCATACAACTCTACTTGGTTATTGGTGGCATGTCCAATGTTCCAAGAATATAGAAGCTTGATATTACCTATTGGGTTAAGAATGACCCCACCTGCACCTATTGCCCCAGATTATTAAAAAATTCTATCTAAAAAAACTATTTACAATAATATTTTCCCAATATTCCACACAAT
Organism: Picea engelmannii; assembly: GCA_009831015.1. Lineage (NCBI taxonomy): Eukaryota > Viridiplantae > Streptophyta > Pinopsida > Pinales > Pinaceae > Picea > Picea engelmannii. The sequence goes on along the minus strand of ML778091.1, from coordinate 1,117,204 downwards.
CTTAGCACATACCATAGATATTTAGAAATATGAGCTCTTCTCATGACTCCTAAGTGTATAAAATAGTCCCAAGACCTAAGTCAAAAGAGAAACTGTTAGTACATATAAACACCCTTTTCCTCAAGGCCAAAATCGAACCCCCATAATGATCCAAAGAATCTAAATAACAAAGGTCCAGTTCACAAAGAGAGAACCCTAACTCCTTTACTAACTTCTCCTCACCACCCATCATCTCTTATAACAAGAACAAATCCACGAGATAAGATTCTAGCAATCTATGTAGGGCCTGCTTCTTCAAGGGATGGCCCAACCCTCACACATTTAATGTCATCAATTTCATTACACACACACACATGATTGGGGCATTTACTACTCTAAAAAACTCATTTAACAGATGATGCTTACCCACTAAAGCCTTCTTCTTCACCTTTTTTTGAGAAATAGATATAGTGGATTTCCTACCTCGCTTAGATCCCAAAGGAGCCAAAAGAATATGAGCCCACAAACCTCCAACCATCCCTTGATCCTTCGAAATTTTCCTCACATATCTGGACCTAAGAAAGTACCTAGAAGAGTATTCTCCTCCCCTCTCCAAAGAAGAACATAAAATTTTCAAGCAATTCAAGCTAGAGAGGGGATTGGAAATCGAAGAAGAAATATTATCTTCCCTACTGGAATTATTCCTATCAACAAACAAGGAATTTGATTAATCACCCCCTCTTCAACCAAATTCAAATTCGAAGATATTTCCTTCATTGAACCCCAACCCATACACCTATCCACACTAAAAGATACAACTCTATCGTCCATGTCATTTGAGGAGGCTACATGATGCTTACCCCAAAGAAGAGAGATATGATGTGTCGATGGCTCCAAGTAGGCTTCCACAAAGACACCTTTTGAATGATCCACTAGAACTGCATTCAAAGGTGACTCAAACTCTAGTCCAATAAGATTATCTTCTTCATGCTTAGGGGGCTCCTTGTTTGATTTCAAAATAGAGGATATCAAGAGTAGCTCTTAAAGTGGTTGTGGGGCAATGAAATCCCATAATAAATGAAAGGAAGTTAATAAGGGTGTTTTACTAAAGCTAGGGAGAGGGTTAATATACAACATGCAAGATAAAGGAGGGATCAAATGGAAATCACTACAAAATTTACTCATCGATGTGACCCAAATATACTCATACAACCATCGAAGCTCTATAAGCCACTTCCTTGTGTGATGTTGGTCTTGCATGGAGTCGAGAATATTTATGAAACCCCAAGTTCCTTTTTGTGTGCCATGTTGCTTAGGCCAATTGGTAGCGTTTTGTCAGTCTTTGTACAAGGAATGAAATGCCCCATCTCTTTGCATCAAGGACTAGTAATAATAATTGCATTGGGTTAGGTACTTACAATTAAAGGAGGGTCAACTATGAGCCTTTAAGTTGTCACAAAGGAGGAATCAACATAGAATTGTCTCACACAACCACTAAGAACTCAAGTTGGTCAATTGAAAAGGTGGCTCCTTTGTTAGCTTGAGCCTTTGCATCTATATTGAGCTTGTGTATGACTTGTTAAAAGACCACCTCTACTAATTGTTCATTGAGCATAGTCATTTTAATTGTTTGGCATAAAGAAAGGAAAGATGGGGTACACATAAAGTAAAAAGACTGGATAATGATCGTTGGGCCTCCAATGACTACAATTTGAACTAGTAAGTGTGCCTAGGAGACTCATTCCTTGGTAGGTTGTGAAGGCCACCACCTTGTTATTAGTAAAGTGATCAATTATCCACAAGAACCATAACGTCTTCTATATTTTAAGGTCAAATACAACCCCCCTCCACACTGACTACTCCTAACCCTTATATCTATTTTGCATTTAAACTCTTGAAAATAAAAACATAAACTTAACATATTGTTTCATAATTCCCATGGTCTAGATTGCCATGTTGTCATGGAGATTCAATTGTTTGGCAGTGTATTGGCTCCCAAAACTAGAGGTGCTTCCTCTTCCACGAACATAGTTGGTTGACACTTAATCTCACCGTCCATTAGAATCTCTAAGGAGATGTGAATTTTCTTCTTGAAGTCTTCCTCCTCTTACTTGTATTTTCCAAACACGTTGTAGGATGTCATTAAACATAGTTTCTACAGAAGCTCGATAGTTTTTCCTTTGAACTTGGCTTATTGTTGAGCATTTCACCCGTCTTTGTCTTCGAATCCCTTACCAAGTTGACCAAAGAGAACAATATGTCTTCTCATTTGATATCCTACTGTATCAATGTGTTCACAAATCCATTTCAAGGGAGTTTTGCTTTCACTTGCCATGCCCTGCTTAGCAATGGTGATTTCAAATCACTCACAAGCTCTACCATGTTGAGAAAACTCCATACAAGTCTAAGGTAATATATCAGAGAAGTCTCAAAGAAATGAACTAGGTGTAGTGAAACTTTCCTTCACCTTTGCGTAAGAAATGGGTGAGGATTTACTACAATTTGGTGGTTTCTTAGGTGGTAGGGTCTCACACCATCACAATCTATGATGGATGTATCAGTAAATCTACTCCACTATTGGATAATGTCTTAAGGTGTGAGCCCTCATTATGGATATCACAATTTGTGATGGATGTATGAGTAAATCTATTCTCCACTTGGAGAATGTATTGAGGCGTGAGCCCTGATTATGGATGATCACAATCTGTGATAGAAGTATGAGCAATTCTACTCCCCTCTCAGAGAATGTTAGGGGCATGATCACTTATTATGGTTTATCATGACCTATGATGGATGTATGGATCAATCTACTCCTTGCTTGCAGTCCAAGACACAAGCCCTCTCTATGGATTATCCATGTCTAATAGATCTTCATTAATAAAAAAGGTTGGAGGTCTTAAAGGGGGGTTCAAAATCCCTTTTCTCCCATAGTGGTGTATTGGTGTATTCTAGAGGTAAATATTGATTTTCCCTTGTGGTGGTTACTTAGTTTGCAAGGCAATAAACTAATTGATTGATTATTCTCTTAACGTGCTCAACCTTGTAACAAATAAACCAACCCTTAGCTTGCATGATCTAATCAACTTTACTAGACATTTTCCACGATAAATGGTAAACCTTGTCATCGAAAAGACCAATGAATTCAAATATAATTTTCCTAAAACCCATCTAAGGGCCTCTAGCATATATGTGATCAAGGCTTCAAACTCAACTTAATTGTTGATTCTTCTTCCTAAGAATTTGAAAGTAACTGCAATAATAATTCCACTGTGATTTTTAAAAAATCCCCTAATACTACCAAACCAAGAAGATTTATTTTAAACGCATAATCAAACTTGAATTTTACCCACTTTTTTGGAAAAGGTTTCCAATGTTATTTGATATCTTGCTTAATGTTTGTGCATTCCACTATGCTTTTTAAAGAATCCTCTAATACTACCAAACCAAGAAGATTTATTTTAATACTACCAAACCAAGAAGATTTATTTTAAACGCATAATCAAACTTGAATTTTACCCACTTTTTTGGAAGAGGTTTCCAATCTTATTTGATGTCTTGCTTAATGTTTGTGCTTTAACAATATATATATTAGTAAATTAATTAACAACAATACAATGTTATAAAATGGAAATTTAATAAATTAGGTCATCTTCAATGTCTTTAGGTTTTCACAAGTTTCAAGAGATGATATTCAACTCTTACACAACTACGTACTTTAAGACAAAACTTCTATTTTTCGATGACAATTTTTAACACAATTTTAACAAAAAAAAATTAGTTTCAATTTAATTTTACCATAATTATGATTGCTTTTGCTTATGATTCCACGATGTCATAATGGCTTTTGAGAATCTTCAAATCACTTCAAAATTTTAGAAAGTCCTAAAAACCCATTAAATTAATCGAAACAATAATTTCTGTCAATATCAAATAAAAAGGTATTTTATCCATTGCTTAAATAACACCTGCCACGCTTTAAAAGTGTGAGGTAATCAACTTAACACCATCGATGGAAAATGATATAATATTAACCAAATTTTGTCGAAAATGAAATATCTCATACATATATAATGCCAAGGATTATTACTCGTATTTTATAAGAAATGTTAAAAAACCACGTGAATCTCCAAACAATAAATGGTAATGGTATTGTCCATATTTCATATAAAGAGGGAAACCAACGTTCTGTAGATAAGTATAGCGTTTCAAGTAAGAGGGAAACCAAATAATTAATTTTGAAAAACTTAAATTTAAAATATAATTTTGTTTATATATATAAAATTTAATATCCGGTGAAATGCATAAATGTGACAAATCGATGGAAAAAAATTAATCCTAATATAAAGAAAATTTTTGCAAATTTAATCATAATCTTAAAATAATTTTTTTGCAAATTTAATCATAATCCTAAGATAAAGAGAATTTTCAAAATGGCATTGCATCATCTTCTTGTGAATTCTACAGTGTATTTCACCATTTTAAAAGTTCATATAAATTTGATAACAATGAAAGGGTTCAAATGTTAAAGGTTTATCTAATGAAAAAATATGATAATAATTTTATAGTGAAGGAGATATTAAGAGGAAAATCAAAGTTTTAATTGTCTTCAAACTGAGGGTCTTTAAGAGGAAAATCAAAGTTTTAATTGTCTTCAAACTGAGGGTCTTTAAGAGGAAAATCAAAGTTTTAATTGTCTTCAAACTGAGGGTCTGTATATACAAATTACTCTAAAAAAAATATGATAATAATTTGATAGTGAAGGAGATAGTAAGAGGGAAATCAAAGTTTTAATTGTCTTCAAATTGAGGGTTCGCATATACAGATTACTCTGCTCAACATTCTAAGTAAGAGGGAGACTAAATAGTTAATTGTCTTCGAAATAATTTGATAGTGAAGGAGATAGTAAGAGGGAAACCAAAGTTTTAATTGCCTTCAAACTGAGGGTCCGCATATATAGATTACTCTACTCAACATTCTAAGTAAGAGGAAGACTAAAGAGTTAATTGTCATCGAATTTAAGTGTTGAAAATAAAATTTATATAGGTGTTGCTCATGTTAAATGCACAAATATGACAAATTGATGGGGAAAAATCCAACCCCAAGATAAAGAAAACTTCCAAGTGGCATTGCATTATCCTATTGTGAATATTCTACACTATGTATTTGACCATTTTAAAAGTTCACATAAATTTGAGAATAATGAAAAGGTTTAAGTGTTAAAGTTTTATTAAATATAAAAAATTATGATAATAGTTTGACAGAAAAGGATATAGTAAGAAGGAAACCAACGACTTAGTTATCTTCAAACCTAGGGTTTGTAGATAAAGTGTAGTTTACTTAGCATTCTAGGTAAGAGGAAAACTAAAGAGTTAGTTGTCTTCAAACTCAAGTTTCAAAGTTAAACTCTATATAGGTGTTGTGTTGCTCACGTGAAATGCACAAACATGACAAATTGATGGGAAAAAAATCCAACCCTAAGATAAAGTAAACTTTCCAATGACATTGCATCATCCTCTTGTGATATTCTACACTATGTATTTGATCGTTTCAAAGGTTCATATTTTGAGAAAAATGAAGAGGTTCAAGTGTTAAAGGTTTATTAAATGAAAAATACGACTATAATTTGATAGTGGAGGAGATGAATACACGTGTTAATAATTTGATAATGAAGAAGATGAAGATATATATTAATATAGAACAAAATTGTGGGTAACATCAAATAAAGTCAATTGGGATGGTAGTTTGAGTGGTCATCAAAAAAATTGTTACCATCCCTATTTGGATTTAAATCCCACTTTTTGACATGTTTGTTCTTAGTGAGTCGATTGCTTCTTTTTTTTTACATAAATGATTACTTTTTTGTATTAAGTATAAAAAGAGATAGATGTGACCATATCGTCCAACCTTTTAATACAATAAAAAAGGAGATTCCACATCCATAAATCCTCCAAAAAGTTCAAGGAGGGTTGAAAACTAGACCCTCTCTATTGATTGGCTTGTATAAAGCATCACATATTGACCAAACAAAAACAAAGTCTTAAAAAACTTAAATAAATTGAAACATTTTGATTACCAAGCCTCATATGGGTAGATTTTTTTCTTCCCACTACTAAAGATAGGAGAGAGGGATCTATATTCATGATTTATTCTTTATGTTGCTCAATATTGTCCTCTTCCATGCCCACTGCTTGATCTTGTCCAAAGGAACTAACTAATGTAGCTGGGGATACAAATTTCCTCAACTCCTCAAACCTAGGTTTTTGCTCTAGCTCCAAATGTTGTACTTCCTCCTCGATTCCCCTATCATGTCTTCCTCCTCTCCCAATTTTTCTCTATTACTTTCTTCCCTTACCTCCAATAGTACAAGTTTCCCTTTGTGCTTTTCTAGTTTAGCTTTCATCCTTATTATTTGTCTTCGATTGTATTTTTTATCCCTCGCATAGTTCTATTCCCATTCTTCTTTCCAAGTTTTCCATATGCCTATCGCCAATGTTAAATTTTCTTGATTGTTGTTGTTTTGTCATTCACATCTCCAAATTGAGCCTCAGATAGTAGAATGTTCACATAACGTAAAGTGATTTGAGTGGTTGTGGTTATATGTTATGAACCAACTCCAAAATAGTCAATCAATGACAATCCACTTCAAGGGGGAAACCTTCTTTTACATAATATCAAATTCACAAGAGAAGAGGAGATGCTTATACAAATGATTATCCTTTATTATAAATAGAAGATAAAGTGAGTATGATGTAACCTACTACTAAGCAGACCTAATCATAACTAATAAACTAATAATAAATGAGTGTTAAGGATTTAACATAGGGCCTTAGGGGCCTTAGCATAGCCCCTCTCTTTTAAAAAAATATTTTCCCTCAAAGCTTGTAATTGAGGGTGTTTCTTCATGAACTGCTCATTTTCCCATGTAGCTTCTTTTGGAGGCATATTCTTCCACTTGATTAGTTACTCCATAATGGTTCTATTATGCAAAGATATAGAACGCCTATCTATAACTTTTCTCCAGTTCAAGAATCAACTTCCCTTCTTCATCTAATTCTAGAAGTTTGGTCTGCATTGGCATAATTTGTCCCAAAGCCTTTTTTAGGAAAGATACATGAAAAAACTTATGAATGCAAGAAGAAGGCAAATCTAACTCATACGCCATTTGCCCAATCTTGCGAATAATATTCTAGGGTCCATACAATTTTGGAACTAACTTCTTATTCTTCTTTTGTTTGAGAGTAGATTGCTTATAAGATTGCAATCTCAAAAATACCCAATCACCCTCATCAAATTGTTTTTCATTTCGATGTTGATATGATTGTTGCTTCATCTTGTTTTGTGCCATTTGAAGGTTTTCCTTGATAATTGTCAAAGTTTCTTTAGTCTTTTCCATATGTGACTCTATTATCTCTACTTTGAACCAATCCTACAAAAAGTATGAGATAGTAGGAGTTGGATATCCATAAAGGGAATCAAATGGGGACATCTTAGTAGATGTGTGATAGGTGGTATTACATCACCATTATGCTAGAGGAAGCCACTTCACCCATTGAGATTGCTTGTATGAGGAATAACAATGTAGATAACCCTCTAAACATTCGTTAACTATTTATGTTTGACCATTTGTTTGTGGATGATATGTTGAGCTCATAACTAGTGTTGTTCCACTCATCTTCCATAATTCTTTCCAAAATTTTCATATGAATTTTGGATGTTTGTCACTTACTATTACTTTAGGAAATCCATGAATTCTATGAATTTCCCTCGTGAACACTTTCGCCAATTGACTTTCTGTATATGTACGTTGAATTCCACAAAAATGTGCATATTTTGTGAGTCTATCCACTACTGCAAAAATGGCATCTTACCTTTTGATTTCGTTAAACCTGTAATGAAATCCATTGATATTTCTTCCCATATTTGATTAGGTGTGTGTAAAGGCTGAAGTAACCCTTGAGTTTTTACTATTTCTCTTTTATTTCTTTGGCAAATTTCACATTCTCTTACAAATTTTTGAATGTATTTCTTCATTTCTTCCCCCAAAAAATTGTTTTGATTCTTTGATATGTTTTAAGGAACCCTAAATGTCTTGCCATCAGAGAGTCACGAGACTCCCTTAATATTTGTTTCTTCAACTTTGATTGAGGGCATACAAATATTCTACCCTTGTACCAGAGCTTCGACTCCCAATGTTCTATAGATTTCATCCCTTCCTTTATACATTGTATTTTTTGTCTTGTACTATTGTCATTTTTCCATTCATGGCGAGCTTCTTCCAACCACATGGGAATGGAATATCTAATGGAATATAAACTTGAGGCTTCTTTTATTCTAGATAGGGCATCTATGACCACATTATCCCTCCCCTTTTCGTAGATTGTTTCAAAATCAAACCCTTGCATTTTTGCTACCCATTTTTGTTGCTCTTCTCATGAGAATCTTTTCTCCAAAGGGTAATTTAGGCTATCATGGTCCATCTTGACTTTAATATGCCTCCCAATGAGATAGTGTCTCCATTCTTTTATTTCATGTAAATTTGTTGCCATCTCTTTTTCATATGTAGATTTCACCAAGTCTTTCCCCTTTAATTGTTTACTTTCAAAGGCCAATGTTCTCCCTTCTTGCGTCAATACTACTCCAATTCCTTTTCCAAATGCATCACATTCGACTATGAATGTTTTACCAAAATGAGTTGTTTCCAATATTGATGGAGAAGACATGGCATCTTTTAAGAGTGAGAATGCCAAGGTAGCCTCTTCATCCATACAAATTATTTTTTCTTTGAGAGAGATGTGAGTGGGCCTGCAATGTGTGAATATTTTTTAACAAATTTCCAATGATATCCTATAAGACCCAAAAATCTTCTACGACTCTTAATTTTCTTAGTGTCACATCCCCACAGTGTACTTAGTTGAATCTTGTGATCATGCACCTCTTGAGGGCATGTGGCACCGCGATGTTTCTCTCTTGGTTGCTTGGAAACACCAAGGATACTTTGTTTGGACTACGCCTTTTCACCTAGAGCATACCCATACTTTGTTCTAGGATACCAACGAGCCACACTCCTACTCTAGTGCAACTCTTGTATACTTAGACATTTGTTAACATAATAACACTTCGTCATATATAAGCATACATCCATGAAACAAAGAGAACACTTGTGAAACAAACAAGAGAAACCCAAATATAGTGCGAGTGACACAAATTGTGCCTAACACTCGGTCAAGTCTTTGTTATTGCGAAATAATTACAATATGAGCACTATCAACTCAGTTTACAACAAAGCAGAGTCACACAACTCACCTCACTTCACCAAGACACTCATACACAAATTCGTCACACTGAGACTCTTTATCGCAACCATCTTTGAAACCTTCTGCGGTGCACCTCAGACTTGCCATCTATTCTATGTTGCAAGGCTTATCACAGACCTGTGGTTCTGTCTCTTGACATTCCTCCTCGGACCTATGATAATATTTCCCCCAAACTCAGTTAAAAAGAAGGTTGCCCCAACTCTACCCATAGAATCACCTCAAGGCAGCACGAGTCCTCCCATGTGGAGCAACTTGGTGCCCCTTCGCAAACCCATGTATCCAAATGAATCGTCATGCCCCTTCGCGGACCCGGTCGCCCAAACAAATCATCACACCCCTTCTTGAACCCGATTGTCCAAACGAACCCATGCGCTCATCAACCATCGTTCCCCTTGGGACTGACGCACCCCAACCTAGGTGCACTCCATACTTGGGCAAGCACCTTGGCGCGTTTGCATTCCCAAGGTGCCCACTTGCCCAACTAGTGTAATACTTGGGTTCCAGAACAACCCCAAGTTCCATCTCCTTCAGGAGTTGGATGAGGGTCTTTGTGCCTTTCTAGTCGAAGACCTCACACTTAGGAATAGGATTTTGTAATAGCTTGGATATTTTGAGGGTCCAAATTAATCCCTTCTCTTGAAATGATATGACCCAAATACTCTACTTCTTGTTTCCCAAAAGAACATTTGGATGTTTTTACATACAATTGATTGTTCTCAAGAATTTGCAGGATTTTATGCACATGTTTAATGTGGTCTTCCCATGATTTGGTATAGATAAGTATATCATCAAAGAAAACCAACACAAACTTTCTAAGTTGGGGTCAAAATTTTTTGTTCATAAGGCTTTGAAAAGTAGAAGGAGCATTAGTCAACCCAAAAGGCATGATGAAGAACACATAGTGCATGTCGTGAGTTCTAAAATTTGTTTTGGGAATGTCTTATTTTCTTAATTTGATCTAGTAGTATCCTTATTTAAGATATAGCTTTGTAAAATAAGCCACTCCATGAATCTCATCTAATAGCTCATCAATATTTGGAATAGGGAATTTATTGTTTATGGTGATTTTGTTGTGATCTATATAATCAGGACACATGTTGTTAGGGATATAACCTCTCACATAGGTAGAATATTATATTCCGATGTAATAAAAGTCAATATTAATAAGGCCTAGCAATAAGGAAGAATAAGTTGAATGTAAGAAGACCTAATAGAAGCTTCCACTTTTAGAAGGATCTTCCACTAGATGGTTGTTTTGATAGACATATTTAGTATAAATAGGAGTCGAGGGTATGAGAACTTTTTTCTTGGATATTATTGTAATAGAGCTCTGCTCGACTAGAGGTTGCCCCCTCGAAGAGGCAAGTGAACATTGCTCTCAATAATCAAAGTGCTCATTCTGAAGTTATTTTGGTATCATATCGGTATTATTGTGGTGTTATTCTGGTTATATTGTTGTTCGTCTACCATTTCTAGCATTTTATTTCTGTTATGAATACTTTTTATATCTGGAATATTACAAGTGGTATCAAAGCACTTTCCTCGGCAGAAAATTGTGGGTAAATTTTGTTTCCAGGGTAGAGACATATTCCAACGTCTTTAAGCTACAAAGATATGTCGTTACGGGCATAAACCCGCGGTTGGGGATTCATACACGCAGTAAATACAAGTGGTACTTAAGCGCACATCTGTTGGCCACCCTCGTAACCCTTGCCGGTACCCCTTCGAGTGGTAGCGCATCAGACAACCCATGTATATGGATCGACTTAAATTTCCTGAAGCCCTCTTTAGATAAACCGATCGGTCGCCTCACTACTATAGTGTCACCGAGAACAACACTAAAAAAGATACTCTCTAGTACCTGGGTAGTCGGGTAGTAGAGCTAAGGGCACTGTCTATCTTCCATAGTTTGTGCCCTGAGATATTGGGTCGAGTACAACTGTTGGATCCCACACGCATATCAGAGAGCTATAACACAGGGCAAACCCTTGTTTGTAGAACCCTTGAATANAAAAAAAAAAAAAAACCAAACAAGATCTATTGTCGCGCAACTGTGTTCCAGTTTCCAAATCACTACACATTTATTCTTGATTAAGCATTTGGGCATTTCATCATTGCAGTATTCTTCAGATCAGAGTATAACTCCGCAGGTGTAAGAAAAAAAAAAGAGTTTGGATTTTGTTGCACCATTATTTGAGACCTATTCCATTGGATTTATCTCTTCTCCCTTATCGCATTCATACCTATCATTTTCTAGCAAAATTTTTGACCCCACCCGCCCCTTTTCGGTTCCCTTGTCATCATGGCCCATACCCGTAGCCAAGACTTGGAAGCTCGCTTCAATACCTTGCAATCTAATTTCACAGAGACCCAACAATAAGTGAGACAACTCAGTGCCAATATTGCCACCATCAATAAAAACATGCATTCCTCCATCGTTGCCTCAATTGAGGAACTCAAAGAAGACCTCAAACAAGACATTACTACCCAGCTTGAATCTATCGCTTCAATGATCTGCACCAAGCGGCATATCCCTGTAGATCCCCCTTTATCTGACCCACCTTTGCATACCGAAGCTAAAACTTCCTCTCATTCCCATAATATTCATCCCCATCACTTTCAGCATGACCTACGCCTTCTGCGTGTGGATGTGACCAAATTTGATGGCTCGGATCCCACTGGATGGGTAACTCAAATGGAACATTATTTCTCTTTATACGGCATTACATATGACTTGGCCAAACTCTGGTATGGTGTTCTCCATCTAGATCAAGAACGTTGGCAATGGTGGCAATGGAGAAAAACTTCCCGCCAAGGGTATGTTACTTGGACACACTTTGTGGAAGAGCTTTATGAATGCTTTGACACTGACACCAACCATTTATGTCGTTTGACAAAGTTGAAACAATCTGGCACAGTGGAATACTTTATAGTTGCTTTTGAGTGACTGGCTTTTCGTACAGAAGGCATGTCTGATGTTTTTTTCCGAGAATGTTTTATCAGTGGCCTCAAGGATGAGATTCGTGCCCATGTCCTCATGGCTCGGCCTCAGAGTTGGGTGGAGGCTACTAAAATAGATAAGGAAGCACAACATGTTGTCTCTTCTCAAAATAGGAAACCCTCTTGTATTCCTCGCACTAAACCAGTAAATCCCACTCCTCCTTCTACCCCACGAAAGATCCAAAAATTGACCAGGGCCGAAATGGCTGAACGCCAACTCAAAGGCCTTTATTATAATTGTGATGACAAATATTTTCCAGGACACAAGTGTAAGGAACAAAATCTTTTTATGGCCATCTCGGAGGATGTTTCGGAAGAGGATGTTAAAGCTCCCCTTGTGTCAGTGTCACTTGAACCCATTAACATAACCCCTCCCTGAGACCCTCCCGAAGTTGAACCGATCATTTCCCTAAATGCTCTCACTAGCTTCTCTGCTCCCCAAACCCTCGAGCTAATTGGCTACATCAAGCATAGGAAGGTCATCATTATTGTTGATAGTGGAAGCACCCATAATTTTATTCATCGCCGCATTGCCCAAGAAACTAATTGCTATATATGTGCAGTCAATAATTTCCAAATCATGATTGCCAATGGTGGGTCCATGAAATGTGGAGGGAATTTTCAAAATGTGTGTCACCAAATTGGTGACTACCACCTGAAATCTCATATGTTTGCTATCGACACGGGCGGTTGTGACATTGTGTTGGGTGCAGACTAGTTAAGGACTTTGGGTCCCATTCTCATGGATTTTAAGGAATTAACCATGCAATTCGACTAAGAGGGCCAACAATATAAGTTCCAAGGCATCATCGTCGGTTCCCCTGAGATCATTAGTTCCCATCGCATGGAAAACCTACTCAAAAAAGGTCATTCTGGCATTATTTCCCAACTCCATGCCATACAAGCAACTGAGACACCCTTTTTGCCCCAGGACCTCCAATCCATCCTCTCTAAACATCAAGTGGTTTTTTCCACTCCCCAGGGACTCCTTCCTTCCCATGGTGTTCATGATCATTCCATTCCCCTTGTCCCCGGAAGCCTTCCTCCCAATATTCGTCCCTATCGTCACCCCTTTTCCCCAAAAAATGAAATTGAGAAAATGGTTCAAGAACTGCTTAACGCAGGTGGTATATGCCCTAGTATGAGCCCCTACTCTTCTCCCGTGGTCATGGTCCTGAAGAAAGAAGGTTCTTGGCGCATGTGTCCTGACTTTCGCGCCCTCAACAAACTCACCATTAAAGACAAATTTCCCATTCCTGTCATTGATGACCTCTTGGATGAATTGAGTGGCGCCCAGTTCTTTACTAAACTTGATCTTCGTTCTGGCTACCACCAAATCTGTATGAAAGAGGCAGACATTCCTAAGACTGACTTTAGAACTCATGAGGGCCACTATGAGTTTTTGGTCATGCCCTTTGTCTTGTGTAATGCTCCCTCCACTTTCCAAAGCCTCGTGAATCATGTCTTTCATCCTTTTCTCTGTCATTTTGTCTTAGTTTTCTTTGATGATATCCTCATCTATAGAAAAACCTGGACAAACCATCTTGCTCATGTGGATCGAGTTCTCCATCTACTCTCTCAGCACCAACTTTTCCTAAAACAATCTAAATGTGCTTTTGGCACCTCGAAAGTTGAGTACTTGGGTCATCTTGTTGGCAAGGACGACGTCAGGGTGGATCCTAAAAAGATTGAAGCTATGCAAGACTGGCCTCACCCAAAGACTCTCAAAAGCTTGCATGGATTTCTTGGCTTAACAGGTTATTATCACAAGTTTGTTAAGAATTATGGAAAGATTGCGGCACCTCTCACTGCACTCCTCAAAAAGAATTCTTTCACTTGGACTCCAGCAGCTGCTCAGGCTTTTCAAACCTTGAAGATGGCCATGTGCACCACTCCAGTCCTGGCCCTTCCTGATTTCACCAAGACCTTTGTCCTGGAATGTGATGCTTCAGGGAAAGGAATTTTCGTTGTCCTTATGCAAGAGGGTCGGCCTTTGGCCTTTACCAGCAAACAACTATCTGAACGAAATTTGGGCAAATCAATCTATGAAAAGGAAATGTTGGCTATTATGCATGTCGTTGATCTTTGGCGCACTTATCTATTGGGGAAACACTTCCAAATTAAGACAGATCATCAAAGCCTCAAGTATTTTATGGACCAACACATTTCCTCCCCAGAGCAACAAAAATGGGTGACTAAGCTCTTTGGATATGATTATGAGATCATTTACAAGAAAAGCAAAGACAATGTGGTTACAGATGCACTTTCTCGAAAATATGAAGATGAAGGGTCCCTTTTTTCTCTCTCCTTCATTGTACCGGATTGGCTCCAAGTTGTTCGCCATGAATGGCTACACGATCCCAAAAGTTCGCATCTGATACAACAATTGTAGTCCAATTCTCCAGTTTCCCCATGGTACTCTTGGCTCCATGATGAACTTCGATACAAAGGCCGTTTGTATTTAAGTAAACAGTCAAAACTTAAATCCACTGTACTTTATGAGCTTCATGCTACACCCACAGTTGGGCACTCCGGGTTTACCAAAACCTATGACATGGTCAAACGTTCTTTTTTTTGGGATGGTATGAAACAAGACGTTCATAATTTTGTGGTTGAATGTGATGTGTGTCAACGCAACAAGGGAGAAACAGTCAAATCTCTTGGCACACTACAACCACTTCCGATTCCACCTGCTATTTGGCGGGATATCTCTATGTATTTTATCACAGGCTTACCTAAATCAGGCAATAAGTCAATCATCATGGTGGTAGTTGATCACCTTTCCAAGTATGCTCACTTATGTGCTCTTCAACACCCATTTACAACATCCATTGTGGCTCAACTTTTCATGGATCGGGTATTCAAGCTTCATGGCATGCCACATTCTATTGTTTGTTATCGTGACTCAACTTTCACCAGTAATTTTTGGCAAGCATTGTTCAAGCTACAAGGCACCCAATTGCATCTCAGCACAACTTATAATCCCCAGATTGATGGTCAAACTGAAGTTGTCAACAAGTGTTTGGAAACATATCTGAGGTGTTTTGCATCGAAAAATAAAAATCAATGGGCTCAATGGTTACCACTTGTTGAATGGTGGTACAACACTTAATACCATACAACTACCCGCATGACTCCTTTTGAAGCGATATATGGACAAAATCCACCTTCAATTCTCTCATATTTATCAGGTGTCTCGAAGGTCTAGGCAATTGACCAAACGCTTACAGTTCGAGAGGCTATTCTTCATACCCTCAAAGAGAATTTGGTCATGGCCCA
Organism: Picea engelmannii; assembly: GCA_009831015.1. Lineage (NCBI taxonomy): Eukaryota > Viridiplantae > Streptophyta > Pinopsida > Pinales > Pinaceae > Picea > Picea engelmannii. Next base: position 1,101,632 of record ML778091.1, on the reverse strand, counting down.
GAATCACATGAAGCAACAAGAAGATCAAGGTTGCTCTGAATGTCAATTTGCAGAAGGGGATCAGGGGTTTCTTCGACTACAACCTTATGAGCAAAATTCCCTCAAGGCTGACCATTGTCAGAAACTGGTGCCCAAATTTTATGGTCCTTATACCGTTGTCAAGCGTGTGGGACAGGTGGCCTATCAGTTAGCTTTGCCCAGTCATTCTAAGCTACATCTTGTTTTTCATGTTTCCTGCTTAAAGAAGGTGATTGGAACTAAGAGCCAAATTCAAACCAACCTTCCTGAGTTGGACGAAGAAGGCTCCATTTGGCTACAACCACAAGAAGTTTTGGACCAGCGTGAGCGTTGCTTGCGTCAGCGAACCATCAAGGAAGTGTTAGTCCAGTGGAAAGATACGACCCCAATAGATACCACTTGGGAACCAGCTTCCATTCTGCAACAATTTCCACATCTCAAGCCTCGAGGACAAGGTTGTTTTTAAGAGGGAGTTCATGTTAGGGACCTAACCCCTCACATAGGTAGAATATTATATTCCAATGTAATAAAGGTCAATATTAATAAGGCCTAGCAATAAGGAAGAATAAGTTGAATGTAAGAAGACCTAATAGAAGCTTCCGCTTCTAGAGGGATCTTCCGCTATATGGTTCTTTTGATAAACATATTTAGTATAAATAGGAGTCAAGGGTATGAGAACTTTTGTCTTGGATATTATTGTAATAGAGCTCTGCTCGACTAGAGGTTGCCCCCTCGAAGAGGCAAATGAACATTGCTCTCAGTAATCAAAGTGCTCATCCTGGTGTTATTTTGGTATCATATTGGTATTATTGTGGTGTCATCCTGGTTATATTGTTGTTCGTCTGCCATTTCTAGCATTTTATTTCTGTTCTGCATACTTTTTGTATCTGGAATATTACACATGCTCCAAGAATTAGTTTTTTTTTCTCACCATCACTAGTAGTGTTGAAAATGAACTCCTACTTGGTTGAATAATACATGAATCCAACATGCTTTGTATCGTTTTTTCAATCTCCCCCTTTTGTTGATGAGGATATGTACAAGGATTTTTATTAAGAGTACTTCCATGTATTGGTTCAATTTGATGTTCATGATCCCTAGATGGAGGTATCCATTTAGGAATTTCTTGGAAGACCCTATGGTGATTTTCCAAGGTGCATCTTAATTCCTTTGGAATATTTTCATCTTCTTGCTTTACTTCCATAGAATAAAGTCTAACCACAACTCCCCTACTACCCTTTTTATGAGCTTTCCCATTCTATGAGAGCTAATGCCCAAGAAGGTGCATATTTAACCCTTTGAGTTCATATTGAATTCCTTCCAATTCAAATCTCATGAATAATTCCTTATAATTTGTAGAAATTGTACCTAATGTTCTCAACCATTGAATCCCTAGAACAAAATCTACACCTCTAATGGGAATGGCATACATCAGGCTTTCTAAGTTATATTTTCCCATACTAAGTTTAATGTTGTGGCTTTTTCCTCCACAATCAATACTACCTCCATTAGCAACGAGAATGTGAAAATTTGTCATTGGATACACAAAACAATTGAGTCTCTCTGCTAATATTTTATCAATGAAGTTATGGGTACTCCGTGAGTCAATAAGCACTATGACCCTTTGCTTCTTAATGTATCATGCAATATTAAGGGTTTGAGGTGCTGACAATCCTGCCAATGCATGAACATATATTTCTCACCTCTCACTATTGTTCATAATTTCTACACATTTTTCCTGCTCTTTTAAGTTCACAATTTCTTCATCATCCCTTTGTATAGATTGTTAGGTTAAACTTGACTCAGTGAAAGAGTCAAAGTTGTCAGGCCAACAATGGTGGTTTTGGGCACATGATTTTGCTAGCCCGTGGTTTTAGAGCCCATGGATTGCATGTAAAGAAATCCTTTAAAAGGATAGTGATACTCAATTGTAATGTGCTAGAACGTGAGCAATGAAGTCTCACTTGGTTAGGGCTATGAGGTTGGTTGGCTTGGTCGGGATTGGTCAAGGAACTAATAGATATATTAGTTGGAATTCCCGGTTTGGGTTTTCCAGGATAAAATCTTGTGTTGTTGCTATGTCCTGGTTTATTTTTATCTCTCTCTTGCATTTTCATTTCCTTACATGTGATGTTAGAGCATCTGAATGCCTTCAATAATGTATTAAGTCAATTATTGTTTGTTGATATTAAGATTTTTGATGAAGATAAGTGTATCAGTTTATTGTGATCTTTACCAAAGTTCTGGGATAGTCTAGTTGTGGCCATAGGTGGTAATGCAACTACTTTAAGTTTTGATGATGTGGTCTCATCCTTGTTGTTGGAGGAGATGAGGCAGAAAAACATGGAAAGCCAGAGAAAAAATGCCTTATTTGTAAGAGGACGCTCCCATGAAAGAAATAAAATAAGTTCTCAAGAGGGATATCTAAATCTAGAGGAAGATCTAAATCTCCAAGAAAATCCGTAAAGGTATGTTGGAGATGTGGAAAAGAAGGGCATTACAAGAAACAATGTAGATCTAAAAGTGTCGAGAGAGGGAAGGGATTTGGTAAAGCCCCTTCTACATAAGCAAAAATATTTGAAGATGAAGGTAGGGATGTGTACTTGGCTTCTTCAAGCACACATGCAGAGCATGAGGCATGGTTGGTTGATTTAGGTGCCTTCTTTCATATGACTCCTCACAGGGAGTAGTTTTGAAAGTATGAAAGGTATGATGGGAGTGATGTTTTTCTAGGAGATGACTCGACAGCCAAAATCGTAGGATGACTTGAATTCAAGTTGAAGCTCATGGATGACAGGATTAGAACACTCCCTGGTGTTTTGCACATCCTAGGATTGGCTAGGAATTTGATTTTTGTAAGCAAGATGGGTGATGCAGGTGTAAAAACAATGCTTGAAAAAGAAACATGTAGGATGGTTTGACGAGCAATGGTGTTGCTGAGGGGAGTTCGGATTGGAACTATGTATAAGATGCTTGGAAGCACTATTAGTGATGGGTGCAACAATGTTGTTGTTCTTCATATTGGAGATGAAGAAGGAAAAACGCTTATAATCTCTAGAGAAAATACTATGTTGGGCAACAATAAAGAGGGTTTTCAGGTATTTGTGTGGCACTACTACTTATGGATTATGTTAACAAGGAAATTATCTAGGATGTGAAAACTCGGTTGTCCTCTAAATTTGACATGAAATATCTTGGTGCTGCAAATTTTATTTTGGGCATGGAAATTAAAATAAATCGGGCAAACAAGAAACTATGGTTGAACCAAAGAAAATATGTTGAGTCAATATTGTGGAGGTTTAATATGAAAGAATGTAAACCTATCAAGGTCCCTATTCATGTAGGTGTAAATTTATCCATAGATCAGTGTCTGAAGACACAGGAAGAGGAAGAGGCCATGTCCCATGTTCCATATGCCAGTGTAGCTAGCAATTTGATGTATGCAATGGCTTGTATTAAACTGGACATTGCACACACAGTGGGAATTTTGAGCAGGTGTATGTAAAAACTAGGGAAGGAGCATTGGGAAGCAGTAAAGAGGATTTTCATGTATTTGTGTGGCACTACTACTCATGGATTGTGTTATCAAGGAAGATCGAGATTGGAGAGAGTGTTGGACATACATGGCTTTGTTGATGCAAATTGGGTTGGAGATTTGGATCATTGAAGATCTGCAAGTGGGTATGTGTTTAACCTATTTGGAGGGCAAAAGACAGTCTGTAGTGGCACTCTCAACTACAAAATATGAATACATGGAAACCACTCATGCAAGAAAGGAAAAAATATGGTTACAGAGATTGTGTTCGGGTATTGGGTTGGTACAACAAGTTGTAAGGATAGATTGTGACAGTCAAAGTGCAATCTTCCTTCCGAGGAACCCAACTTACCATTCTAAGACAAAGCATATTAATGTTCGGTATCATTTTGTTAGAGACATGGTTGAAGAGAAGAAGGTGTTGTTGGTGAATGTGGACACTTTGGAGAATGTTGCAGATTCATTAAAAAAGTCTGTGAGCACCGAGAAGTTATCTTGGTGTAGAGAATCAATGGGCATTTATGCCCTGAATTGTTGATCATGTAAGCATGTGACCCCTGTATGCAAAGAAAACAACAAGTGGGAGAATGTTGGGTATGTGTTACATTCTTTGCACAATTTTGGGTCTCCCTATTAGGGATTTATTCACCTTTGGGCAGGGGCATATTTTCTCTTTTGGCGGTTTAGTGGCACATGGTATTTCAGCCCATGGTTTTCTAATTTTGATTAGGGAATTAAGGTTGTAATCTAATCTGGGCCAATGGATTAGAGGTTTTTTGGATGCCGCAAGATCCTATATATTGTATTGTAATCAATGAAGTTGCATTATGAATAGAATTAGAGGTGCAACTCTAAAACAGGTTGTTGGTTTTCTCAGTTGGGTTTCCAACATAAATATCTATGTATATGTGTGATTACAATTGTTTTCTTTTATGTGTTAAGAATATGTGTGTGCATTGCATTAATGTTTTTCACACACCCACTGCAGCATAATAAATTTTTCACCTTTTCTCGAGGGATAGAATCCCCGAAACCCTACGGGGCTTAGCACAGGCTAGATTTTCCCTTTTTCCCACCTCTGTGTGATCGTTGATCATGATCACAGGCCAAACAACTAGGTGCCTTTTCACATTTCGTGACTCAGCGGTATAAGCGAGTCGAGTCTTTCGACTCTGCAAACCCCGAAATGTCGAAATGTCGAAGAGGCTTCGATTAGCAATTAGCCCCCCTGGGCTATGCCTTGGTGCATATGACCACTTCTCATAAGACCGCAGTCTTATTCCCTTCAGGACTTATCAATACGAGAGCCCGACCTCTTGGCAACGGAACTTCTGAATTCCTGATTTCCAATTCCCCAGAATGGCCTTTGTCACATTAGCCCTCCTGGCTATGCCCTGATCCAGGTGACCATTCCTCATAATACCTCTGTCCTATCTCTTTCGGGATTTATGAATACGAGAGCCTGACCTCTTGTCAACGGGACTCTCGAATTCCCGATTTGCGAAATCCCGATGGACTCTTCCTTTCGGGACTCTCCCGAAATCCTGGATTGCAGCCACATGTCCTCCCTCAGCTGGATGGTCCTCGTCATTTCGTGATTTCGCGACTTGCGACCCCCAGTGACGCAGATCCTCTATCAATTTGAATCCCCGGTATCTAAAATACCGATGGACTCTCGATCTCCGCAACGTGTCCTCCACGGATGGACGACTCATATCTATTTCGGGACTTTCATTGCGAAGTTTCCCGACCTCTCGTCATCAGGATTTCTGGAATCCTGAAGTCCGAAATCCCGATACCAACTCCTCTTTCGGGACTTTCGCCTCTGTTCATGAGGGCTTAACCCTCATGCATCTCCTAACAGATCCAATGACTATCAAGTTTTCTAACTAAGATCTGATGGTTCAAATCTGTCCTGCGTTGTGCACTCTCCCACTGCTCAGATCTATTTCGGGACTTCCATTGTGAAGTTTCCCGACCTCTCGTCATCAGGACTTCCGGAATCCCGAAGTCCGAAATCCCGATACCAACTCCTCTTTCTGGACTTTTGCCTCTGTTCACAAGGGCTTAACCCTCATGCATCTCCTGACAGATCCAACGACTGTCGTGTTTTCTAACTAAGATCTGATGGTTCAGATCTGTCCCGCACTGTGCACTCTCCCACTACTCTCTGGACGTGGAAAAACCAACGGTCCAGATACTCCCATGGACCTTGGGGATCTACGATCCCGATTTCTTCGCTACTCACGAAGATAAAGGAAAAGGGGTTAAGGCATTTAACGCCATCGTTTCTTCCTCCAATCTAACGATCGTGAATGACTGCATATATTCCGACAGGATCTCATCCGTCAATCGATACTTATCCCTATGCTGCCATTTCAGGATTTCAAGAGGATCAATATTCCTCGTACAGGGTTACTAAGACTTGCGCCTTCAAATCCTTTTCCAGGTTATTGGTGAGATTTCCAAGAAGGGTGTCTCTATGGGGAGATCTATCCAGGGTATTACCTGAGACGGATAAGGGTATAGATTTCTCGACAACAGACTTGAAGTCTGAATTAGATCAGTATGCATATAAATAGTGATTTATAAAACATAAGCCTTACGTAGTCTTTCCATTATAAGCATGCAACCACCATTTCTGAATCAAACACCACACAGACAGTCTTATACTCAAACCATTCATAAACTGCACAGACTATGAGCATACAAGTCAGCATATAAATTTCAAGATGCAAGATATAAAACACTTATCAGAAATAACACCCGATGTGATTGCAACTGCTGAGAGGGGTGCTCGTTTCCACCCAACCGTAGGCTCAACGACTCCCAATGGATTTACCACTAGCCACCCTCGAGCTGAGACCACGATGCTGCGAGACTGCATCTCTATTTTCCAGTGACCGAGAACGAAGGTTACTCTCCTTCTTCTCTGCTATCACTCACTCTGTATTTTTCCAAAGTTCTCCTCTTCCCCTCGCATCTGCCCCTTGATCGCCCACTCTTTCTGCCTTTTCTCCATTCGGCGAGGTTGTGTGTGGCACGATTTTTCTCGCAGTGGTCAGGTTTGAGGACTCTACGGATGGGCGGTTCACCCCCATCCCTCATTACTCATGAGGAGCCATTTACCTACCAACCTGGCGAGTCATTTAATTCGAGGCCAGCGAGCCGCTCTTGGTTCTCCAGGCCAGTGAAGTCCAAATACAGTATTGGTTTCGGTGGAAGTTAACGCCACCTTTCCAGGTGCCTTCCACCACCTTTCTTCAGCCATCGTGGTCTCTTTTTCAGCACATCCCCTCTCAACAGTCCTACAATATATATATTCATAATATTATTCACATTCGTTGACCTTTTTCACAAGGTCCATTCACATCACACATTCACATTTCTGAGTTTGCCACAATACTTGGCCAGTATAGTTATTTTTACAGGCTGGGTGAAACAGGGTGTTACAATGTTAAAGGTTTGAAACTTACATAGATGCCTTCATTTCCTCTTCATTATTATTCGCCAAGGTGAAAATTTTTGTTTCTTGACATTTATGTCATTTTGACCATTTTCTATTACAACCAAAGCATAGTCCTTTTGCTCTTGTTTCCTCCATTTCCTTTAGTGATATTTGAGTAGGTTGAGGTAGGTTTTCCTTATGAGCCCCAAATCTATCTCTACTTCCTGCATATGTTCTAGTAGTAGAGTTGTGTCTAGCTCTATTCTTGGCTTGAAAATGACAAGCAAACTACATAGCCTCCATAATATTTTTAGAATGTTTTAAGAAAAGCTCATGTTTAATGTCTTTCTGTAATCCACCCATTTAAGCTTCCAACAAATGTTCATCGCTTATGTTATCCACCCTTGTGGCCAACACCTGAAATTTGGAATTATAATCTTCAATATCACCTAAGTACTCAATTCTTGTCAATCGACTAAAGCAGTATTGTTCCCACAATTTTCAATATTGTGCTTCTAAGTCTCTCGTCAATAAACTCCAAGTATAATTATAAGAATGGGGATTTCTTTTGAGTACCCATGATCCGGATTTAGGAGCGGAACAAATTGATTAATAAACTAAATAGAATAAACACAGAGATGTGAAGAACAACACAGATATCTAGTGAATAATATCTTCTATTGAATAAATGAAATAGGCTGAAACTATAAAATTGCAGTATTGAAACACTTGCTCGAATGGTGGTAGCTATCTCTGAGAAGAGAAGTGGCTACTATGCGCATCCGTCTGAGAAAAATGATTACAATGAGGCTCCAGAGGCATTTTTAACATTACTCATGAATTCCAAAACCCTAGACATCCAAAAACCTAACCCTAGGAGATGAAACGCCAAAAGTTATGTTGGCCCCTATGGGTAAGTTGGTACCTCAAATTCTCGGGGTCGTAAATTTTGCATACGACCTCCATTTTAGGCGCGTGATAGCCCATTGGAAAGGTCTTTTCGAGAACTACACATTGCACCATCAAACTTTGACTTCGTCTACAGTTTGACTATGGTGAGCCAAAAAAACACTAATTAGGGCCCCAAAACGGCCCTGGAAGTACATAAAGATGTGCTGACATGAAAACATACAAAATAAGACAGTTGGATTATGTGAGAGGCCACCAGTATCCACCTGGAAGATGTGTAGGGCTTCAGACAACCCCGAAAGTGTAGAACCCACAATTACAAAGAAGTACAGAAGAA
>ML778091.1:1048642-1083034 GCA_009831015.1 Picea engelmannii | reverse complement strand
AAGATTTCCTATAACATCAAGATGACTACTCAGCAGATCAGATCTCATGATGACAGAAGAAGCGCCACATGGATATGTTCCAGTTCTCCAACTATGATATACTCTATTGTTCAGATCTACATGAAGCCTTCACAAGTGTTCCAGACTAAAGTACAAGCATTATATTATCCATGATAAAATCCAGAAAGGAGAAAATGATTTTTCCAACACATATCTCCACAGATAAGCAGATAAGCAGACATTTTGGTAAAATCTTCTATCCAAGATGAACGAGTTTGCGTAGTCAAGCTGGAGCTCGTGGAAACAACTTCCTTCTTATTGGAAAAGGAAGAAATGACTCTCCAAGTTAGATGAGAACACTGAAAATATTATTTATCTTTGTAATTGAAAAATAGTCCAGATTGGACAGATGCTTTCCTGTTCGGAAAGTGGATGGAGATTTTTTACGGACAATGACTTCCCATTGTAGTTAACATGGGAGGCAGACTGATTGTTGATGTATCATAGACAACGACTTCCCATTGTGGTTAACATGGGGAGTGGTCTAGGACAGTCATTCTTCTTGGCAGTCACTCTGAGTAGTGGTCAAGTAGAATGGTCTGCTTCGCCGGGCAGTCATTCTTTCGAAGTTCACAGTTGTGAGCAGTTTCGAAGAATGGTCTGTTTTGGAGGTTGATGCAGGACAGACATTACTTAGGGCAGACTCATTCTCTCCAGGTTACACTTTGTTTAGTGTCAGAGGAATGGCCCAGGGTGGGGAATGGTCTAGACAGTTATTCCTTAGGGCAAACTCATTCTCTCCAGGTTACACTTTGTTTAGTGTCAGAGGAATGGCCTAGGGTGGGGAATAGTCCAGGCTCAGTAATTAGGGATAGCCATTCCTTAGGGTTTATACATTCTCTCCAGGGTGCACTTTAATTGGTGTAGGAGGAATGGCCCAGGGTGAGGAATGGGCCAAACATTTCTTAGTGTTTATACATTCCGTTCAGGGTGCACTTTAATTAGTGTAGGAAGAATGGCCCAGGGTGAGAAATGGTCCAGGCTCATAAAACAGAAATAATACTTCTTCCTTGTTTGTGAAGAATAGGGTAGATAGCCCATTGCTGATGAGGGCAGACACTCTTTCAGATCTCACAAACGTGAGTGAAAGATTGGCCCAAAGGATTCAATTTATCTTTAACAATATTTTTCTATGCAGGATGGCATCAGATGATTGTTATGGAGACTACCTATCTCCAGATAGTAGAGATATACTACTGTCGTGGATATGTTCCACTGCTCATGAGGTAGATATTCTTTCAGAGCTCACAGATGTGAGTGAAATATTGGCCCAGATAATTCAATCTATATCATAACATTGTTCCTGTGCAGATTGCTATCAGATGTTTGTTATGAAGATTATATGACAGTAGATGAAGACTACTATGGCAGATATTCTTTCAGAGCTCACAAATGTGAGTGAAAGATTGGCCCAGACAAATCAGTTTATATCATAACATTGTTTCTATGCAGGATGCTATCAGATGTTTGTTATGAAGACTGTATGACAGTAGATGAGGACTACTGTGGTGAATATGTTTCACTGTTCACAACCATACGTTGTTGATCAAGTACTTGTGTGTTACTTGATGTGGTAGTGAACCACTGGATTGTAGTTATGTGCTACTATGAATAGACACAGTTGTGCTCTATCCTTGTTCTAATTGCCTTGAAGACTATCAACAATTTATTGGAGATAATGATCATTCAGATGGATGATGAACATAGATTTTCCAGACGAAAAACAGTTCAGAACTTTTACTCCTCTTGTATCACTCTATGGTGAGAGTGACTTATCCAACATCATATCTAATTACTCAGATGAAGTATGGTTGATGCAGCTGATGGTGATGGTGATGCTCATGATCTAGTCATGAAATAGTCTAGATGACTATATTGATGCTACCGGGTAAATGGTATAATTTTGTGCTCAGGTCCATTATCTGTAAATACCTCTCTAGCTAGGAGGGAGTGTTAATATTATGGTAGTTGCGGGAGGTATTTACCTCCATGTGTGAACCTGACGAGAATAGAAGACTCCGGGAAGCAAGAGAAACCCTAATGAGTTGGCTAATAACCTTAGAAGCCTTATCGACTCAAGAAGATAATTTATATTAGGTTATTAGCCTCCAAGAGAAGAAGTTGGCCATAAATAATAATAATATACTGAACAGACACTTATCCAGAAGGAGAAGTCGGCCCCAACAAAACTGGCATAACCACTATAAATACAGGGCGCCAGTTCTCATTTGCAGCATCTCAGAATTGCAGTTTCCCAGTTGGTGCGCACATGTGGAGGAGGGTTGTAGGTGCAGCTGCAACAACAACTATTTTCAGTGTTGGCTTGGACTATATATTGGTGAGGGTTTGGACTATCTGATCAGTCTTTTGTGATGCGCTATCCTTAGGGAATGATGCGCTACCCTTTGTTTGGCTATCTAACCTAGGGTTTGCTTCCAGAGGAATTCTCAGTCAAGGTTAAGGTGCTCGGAGGGAGGCTTCGGCCTATGGTTGGGTGACGAAGGTATCGTCAATGGTAAAATGAGCACACCATCTTCTATGTTCTAACAACTTCCACAAATATGGTTGTCCTAAAAGAACATTGCAAACTTCAAGGGGAGAGATATCACACAATACCTCGTCTTTGAAAGGCTTGATGTCGTAGGGAAGACGACACTGTTGGCTGACAGGGAGATCTCTTCCTTGGCGAAGCTAGCGGATGGTGTAGGGCTGCGGGTGCGGTGTCATCGACAGGTCCAGCCGTTTTATGACGTCTACTAATATTAGGTTCTTCTGACTGCCACTATCGATAATGAAATGAAGCGAAGCTCCCTTTACCCACATCTGTGAGTGAAAGAGGCATCCCCCATCCTCTGGTTCTTCTAGTTCGCTTGGATGGAATTTGGTGGTAGCGATAGTGGCACTAGGTTCAACATCGATAATCCACTTCCCTCCTTCTGGATTTGATTCGGATTCATAATTGGCCTCTGACTCGGAAGCCTTCAGCTCGACCACGAGGAACTGCTTGGAACGACATTCTTCAGTGTTGTGCCAACGGTTTTTATGGTATTCACACCATTTTCCCGTGTCCTTCTTTGTCTTCTCATTGCCCTACTTTTGTTGTGGCTTGGACTGGTTGTCCTAAGAGTGGCCATATTTGCTCTGTCCCTTGCTATGTGGGTTGGGGCCACCTTTTCCCTGCTTCGACTATGAGGAGTTTGCAGATCCAAACTCTCGCCTCCTCTACTTAAATTTATGCTTGATCTTGACAACATATCTATAAGTCGTACCCAATGATGTGATGTCCATAAACTCCATTTTATGTTTGAATGTATATATGAAAACAATCGCAGTATTTGAGCACCAGATGTCGCTCAGAGTCTTTGATACCCAATTTGGTGCGCAGGGTATGGAAAATATTGGTGAAATGTTGTATTGTATGGTCCCTTTCTTGACGCAGGGTGGTCCATTTGGTGTATTGGTCCTAATAGCTTCCAACAATGTAGTATTTTTCTTTAATGGCATCCCGAAAGGAATCCCATGTAGGGGAAACCAAAAATATTGTAGATTCCTCTATGGCCCTTTGCTCAGAGTAAGTATCCCACTAGTTCTTAACATGGGGGACGACCTTGAGGAGTGCAAAAATAATATTTTACCTATCATAAAAATTGAGGACCGAAAAATACCCTTCGAGCATATCCAACCATTTATTTACAGCATTCGCATATATCAATCCTTCAAATAATGGCATATCAAAATTTACTTGTACCTTGAAGGGGGTTGCATGGCCGCTTGATGAAGATGCTTCTCCTATGGGCAGTCGCCGAAGGATCTGCGCAAAGTTGTCCATCATTTCATTCCTTTGTCATGCAAGGGATTTTTAGCAACATTTTAAAAGGATCTCCTGCTCCATCATCTTTCTTTTCGTCCCCCATGGGTTGTTGTCAAGCTCAGTGCGACCGATCTTGCAACGAATCAATTGGTTCGAGTCCCAACTTCTTGTACCCAGATCTTGTTGGGGACATGCACAAAGAAAAATAAATGAAGAGTAGACTGCTCTGATACCACTGATCAAGATTTAGGAGCAGAATGAATTGTTAACAGACTGAACACAATAAACACAGAGATATGAAGAACAACACAAATATCCAATGAACAATATCTTCTATTGAATAAATGAAATAGGTTGAAACTATAAAACTGCAGAACTGAAACACTTGCTCGAATGGTGGTAGTTATCTCTAAGAAGAGAAGTGGTTGCTACACACATCCGTCTAAGCAGAATGATTACAATGAGGCTCTAGAGACCTTTTTAACATTACTAATGAAGGCCAAAACTCTAGACATCCAAAAAACTAACCCTAGGAGATGATACGCCAAAATTTATGTGGGCCCCTATGGTTAAGTTGGTACCTCAACTTCCCAGGGTCATAAATTTTGTGTACAACCTTCGTTTTAGGCGCGTGATAGCCCGTTGGAAAGGTCTTTTCGAGAACTGCACATTACACAATCAAACTCTAACCCTGTCTGCAATTTGACTGTGGCGAGCCAAAAAAACATTGTTTAGGGCCACAAAACGGCCCTGGAAGTACAAAAAGATGTGCTGACGTGAAAACATACAAAATAAGCCAATTGGATTAGGTGGGAGGCATCCAATATCCACCTAGAAGATGTGTAGAGCTTCAGACAACCCCAAAAGTGTAGAACCCACAATTACAAAGAAGTACATAAGAACGTGCTAAACTAAAAAATGTCAAGAGGAACCAATATCCACCTGGATCAACCCATTAATACCATTGATAATATTTTATCTCAAATCAAAAGGTTTCTAAGGAAATGCTTCTATTATCATCCATAATATTTTACAATTCAAAGTATTTCTCTATTTGGTTCACCCATGTAAAGACTTTGGTTCCATCAAACTTCTTTAATTCAACCTTGGGAAAGTTGATACCCTTGGGAACCCATCCATAATTAACTCCACTATTAGAGTTGAATCCACATGAAAAATGCTTATTACTGGCAAGTTGTCTAGCATGAATACTACCTTTATTTTCATGAGTCTCTTCGGTCACAATGTCACTTTTAGGAAGCCTCCCATACAGGGTTTGTAAAATGAAAATTTTCATTTCCACCATATTTTTATCCATCTTCTTTTCTATTTGGTCCATCCTTTGATTCATCAAGTTTTCCATTTTATCATCCATTTCCGTTTTAATTTTTTCTTTGGAACATGAGAAATCCCCAAGTTTCAACACACTACCACTCATTTCCTCAACTTTGTTCTTCAATTGGGATAGTCTGTTACCACTCATTTTCTTGACTTTGTTCTTGAATCAGGATAGTCTGTTTTCGAATTCTTCACTTTCCTTAGATGTCGTGTGTGAGCTTTGTGGAGGTTTATTAGGAGTAGTAGTTCTTGAAGAATCCCTTGCCATTGGAGAAAATAATAGTACTCATCTTTTTTCTCTTTATTACTATATCCAAATCACTAGAAACATATCTTCCAATCAAAATTTATGCTAATTGTAAGTTGTGTAGCTTTAAAACCTTAGTTGGGAGATTGTCTCACTAGTTGTCCTTTGTCCTAAAGTAACTCTGCAATTTTGGCCCTTTTGAGTCTAAAATTTCAGCGTGTAGTACTTTGATGTTTCTTCTCTTCAATGCCATAGGTCTAATCAAATTTGATATGCCAAGTGAAAGTTATGGTAACTTTACCAAAACTTGTTGATTTTTTGCTCTTTTTAGAGAACAAATTTATATGGAATGCCACATGTCCAATATTTTAGATCTATTGCTGAAATATTTACCTGAAATACTATAGTCTATCTTCTTTCCAAAGCAACTAGTGGCACTCAGTTTGGACTTTTCAGTATTTAGATATGGTACTTCTACCGACAACACTTGTTTGAGACTAGTTTTAGGACCAGTCACAAACCCTCACATACACATGATATATCTCATAAAGAGTAACAAAAAGGTACCTGCAATTTTTACCAAACATACTTTATTGTGTCTCCTTGGTGTCCTCAAAATTTCACTATCTGAATCATCCTAGAAAAAATGTTACAACGAAAATTCTAAGGTGATTTGTTTGAAACTGATTTCAGGACTAGTCACAAACCCTCACTTCCACAAGTTATGTCTCATAAAGTGTAATGAACCAATGTTTGAAATTTTTACCAATTGTACTTAGCTATGTCTCCTTAGTATTCTCAAAATTTTGTTGTTTGAATCATCCCATAAAAAAAATTATAGTGAAAATGCCAAGATGTCTCGATTAAAGGAGCGAAACCTTATGATCATATGCTATGAAACCAAATGTTATGAACCAAATCCAAAATAGTAAACGAATAACAATAAAACTTGAGGGGGGGGAATTCCTTTTACAATATATCCAATTCACAAGACAAGATGAGATGCTTATACAAACAATTCTTCTTTATTATAAATAGGAGAGAAAGTGAGCATGATGTAATCTACCACTAAGTTGACTTAATCATAACTAATAAACTAATAATAAATTAGTGGCAGGGTTTTAACATAGGGCCTTAGGGGCCTTAAGATTATCCATATCACCAATTCTTAATAGAATTTCCAAGACAATGTCCAAGGCGCCTCTAATTGATTATAGTGGGAAGTGATAAAATGTAGAACATAGGAGTTAGGATATCCCCTTATAACTTCCAGTTTGGTAGAACAATTAGAAAACCAACTTCTAATGTAAAATATTGAATTTATATCCATAGTTCCTTATGAACAAATATAACAATTCAACTTAAAAGGATTAAATCCAACAAAATTGAAATGGCACCTCAGACCCAATAGACGGGAAGGATTGAGAATGAACAAATTATTACTTGGGTTCAAAGCTTGAGGTCGATTGTCACCCTAAGAGTGAGTCCAAGATTCTCGACCCCCATAGTCAATTGACCAAGTTATTTTCAAAGATAACAAAAAATAGGAATCACATTTGGAGCCTGAACAAAATATTGACACCTTATAACATTTCTCCTCATCTTGAGAAATGACACTCCAACATAATAGAAAGAGGTAAAAGTTGATCCTCTTAGCTCTCATTCGTAAACTAAATAGGGATTTCAAAGTACTCATTTAGATCAAAATAATAATCCCACACACTCTGAGCCATCCCGTCGTGCCGAGCTCAATGAAGGAGAAAGCTCGCGAGTTCAAATGAAGAGCACAACAATCTATTCCATTAATCAAATACAGATGCATTTTTTCATCACTTTGCCACTTGTCTAAGTGTATTGAATGGATCATTAAGAATTTAGAAGTGGATGATAAGCTAAGGGGAGGTTGCTAAAGACCTCACCCACCCCCCCCCACCCCATTTTTCCATAGAATCCCTAGAGATAAATTGCAGGCCTTGTTGGGCATAGACTTGGTTAGTGAGTTTATCCCTCTGGTAGAGTGATAAAACTCAACATTTTTTATTGTTCTATTAGTTTTTGGATACGACAGTGCAATATTCCAGATATAATATAGTATGTAGAACATAAAATATTGAGCAAGCAATAGCAAAACAACAACGATATATCCAGAACAATATCAGAATAACACCAGAAAGAGCACCTTTATTAATGATAACAATGTTCACTTGCCTCTTTGAGGGGGAAACCTCCAGTTGAGTAGAGCTCTATTACAATAATATCCAAGACAAAAATATCCAATGCCTTCTACTCTTATTTATACTAATTCTATCTTCTAAGGAAACTTCTGGAGGAAGATCTTTCTTGAAGCAGAAGCTTCTATCAGGTCTTATTACATTGACTTTCTCATTTATTTATTAGGCCTTATTAACTAGTGTCAGCCTTTATTACATAGAAAACATATCCTACTAACTAGTGACCCATGGAGAGGGGTTAGAATCAGATCCTAACAGACGGAGCAACTTGTTCATGTGAGTTTCCTTGGAAAGAGTTTTGTAGACCTTGTGGCATATGTCGATCATTAGATCACCAACCATTGTTGTATATTTTATGCCTTGTCTTTTCATAATCAAAATTCCTTTCCAAAGGGCGAGGGATTCAACCTAATTATTTTTTGTTTCACCAATTCGCCAAGAAAATGAAGTTTCTTGATTTCGTTCAAGGTTGAATATGACCCTCCACACGCATGCTAACCCCTAGTGAACTGATTATCGATGAACTACATATGATATATTCATAAGTTATTGACTTGGACTTGTGTCATGAAGAATCTAGGATTTACCTTGGGTACCATCCTCATAATGAGGGGATGTGCCTGGGATGTTTCCCTTGGGATATATTGTCTGGAAAAAATAATAATCAACTAAAATTAATTTAAAAAAATAAAAAACAAAAATGAAAATAAACATAAGAATAATAACAATAAAGAAGAAGATAGGTTACAAAGTATGATATTGAAATTGGGACAATATTACTACTAGAATAAAGGAGGATATTATCATATCAATATAAGGAATTGCATCTGAATAACAACCTTTCGAATTGGCAAAGCTTTTAGAGAAAGTAATTCCTTATAAATTGTGTAGGATAAAGTTTATCCAAAACACATCATTTTCCAATGCAATTTCTAATGCATTTCTTATTGAAATTTGTCGATTATTGATCATTTTTCCTAAAAAATGCAATATGGTCGCAATTCCCCACTGTCTTAGGATTTTTGGGTCTCCAACTCAATTTGTAACCTTAAAAAGGTGCATTTCTTATTAGATCATTCAAACAATTTGTATTTATTTTGTCGAATTATGAAAGGGTGACCAAAAAAATTGTGTTTTGGATAATGCATATTAAACCCCCATTAAACCATCTATGTCTTATAGTTGTTATGTGTCTCACAAATATCAATACCATAACCCAAATACCATGTATTTTTCCTCGGTAACTTTCACAAGTGCTCCAAAATGCCCCTAAACCACAACCCACATAGGGATAAAATAAATATCGTTGAACAAGGAAAATCAGTACATTGAATTTAAGTGAGAGCCTATGGATAATGTCAACAAGCATCATACTTTTTTGAAATTTGAAAAGCACCTCTACCTGTCAAAATGACATTTTTGGCTCAATGTTATAACATATTCATTGTTATTGATTATGTTTTTTTATAGAAGTTTGAATTTTTTTTGTTGCATTACACTATCAAAATGTCCAACTATGAATAATTTAGCCATCAAAATCCAACATTGACATTGTATGACACATTGCTACTGATATCAATAAATAAGTATAGTATTGTCTTTCTCGATGCATGCTTTTCTACACAAAGCAATTCAACCAGTAGCTTAAGAAGGAGCCAATTTATTACCCTTTACGATCACTTGATAGTGCTCCTACTAACTTATATATCGCTCAAGGTTACGAGGTCTATTGGTTATAGATCAATTGCTTCAGGATTTGGCTCTTGTGATGATGACAAGGATGCTAGGTCAATTTTTTACTTGAATGATGGTGAGTAATTTGAGGTTCAAATGCATCTTGCTAACTAGCCACCTTTCCTGCTACCACCTCTGGTTACACTACTATTAGTAGTGTTGGTTCCATAGCGAGATCCTGTTTATGGAAGCTCAAGTTTAAGCACTTGATTCAAATCCATTTGATGATGTAAGTGATTCATAACCTGTTGATCCAATTGTCTGTGAGCCAACAAAGTTATGAAAGGCAAAGGTTTCAAGTGCAAATACTAATAATTCATGGTGGAAGGAATGCTAGTTAAATTCCACCAAGAAAGAAAGAAAAAAAAAAGTATTTTCATCAATTAAAACAAAATTACAATCCTCGTATATTGATTTGCATGTCTTAAGTCCTTCATCATGATCTCCCATATATACAAAATAGAGCAGTATTATGGGTTTGCTCCCCCCTATTCAAGACAAAATCACGTACAAATAATTTTGGAACATAAAAAATCCCAACATATATCACCATACATATCCCTATAATTCACCTATCAATCACATTAAGGCCTCATTGCAATTCAACTATATGTCTTAACAAAATGGTGCTCACATGAGAGCACCAAATCTCATCAAAATACATCAAGTGTTCATATATATGAACCTAAAATTTACCAAAGAAAACAGTAAAAAAAAGTGACTCCATACTCCTTAAACATAAATCAAAGACAATATGTGTGTTCATATTTAGAGGAGTGACCATCCTTGATTTCCCAAATGTGTCATTGACCAATCTCCAACATAAGACCTGCCTTGGAAAACCCATCCACCGTATCATTCCTTTCCCTATATACATGATGAAAAGAAAGTTGATTAAAAGTAGCTACAATGGATTTGAAATTAGCCTTGGCAATAATTTTTCTAAGGCATAAATTCCCCACATCCAATTGATCACCGCCAAAGAATCACCAAATATTTGTATCTTTGCAACACCTTTTTCTATCGCAAGCAACAAAGATAAGTTTAGAGCCATGAGTTTTGCATGATTATTTGAACCACTAGCCAACCTTACTTTAAATTTGAAAACATGCAAGTCCCTTAAATATAATGCCCCACTAGCCCCACTAACCTATGGGTCTTCTTGAGCAACACCATTGAAATATGGCCATTCTCTAGATTTGTTGGTTTCTTCCTCAACAATATCCTTGGAGTCTTTACATTTTTTGTTTGTTTAAAGCACCTGGAAATATTCAAACCTCGAGAGGCACATTGAATGGTTGGAATGACCTTGTCTTCAAACAAGCTAGCAATTTTAATGAGCCAAATTCCCCAAGTAATAATGACATGCAAAACTTTGAAATTATTTACATTGATATTCTCACACCAAGCCTTCAAGCAGTTCTTCAACGATGGACCCCCCATACATCTTTCAACCTTGCAAGGGTCTCCAACTCTTCCAAACTTGCATAGAATGAGGACACCATAAAAGAAAATGTTGAATAGTCTCGTCATCGATCTTACATGTAGAGCAATTGTTGGGCTCATACCAACTTTTCTTCTGAAAAATGTCCCAAGTAAGGTCCTTTTTCCGAAGAAACAACCACATAATATCATAGCCTTGAGTGGGAATTTCCATATAGGTTTATACCACCATTATGAATTCCCCAATGCTTCACCTTCATGTAAAATCTTGTATCCCAACTTTGGAGTATAATTCCTTCCAGCTAGATTATGAGACCAAATTAACTCATCCTCTACATCTTGAATCCAAACATGACTTGATATTAAAGAGACAATGCAACCATCCCATTCCCTAACTTCATCACCACGTAATCCTATCGAAACAATTGATTTCCACTCTTGCCTCCATATTGTGGTTCAATCCAAATCTGTCGCTTGACTTGGATTGAAGAGCCCCTTTATATGTAATGATCTGAAAATGAAAAGGCTTAAGTCTCTTTTTAAAATTGCAAGTGAAAATTGTATGTGCTTGGGTAAAAGGATCAAGTTACAAACACATAAAAATTAACAAGTTTTTACTTAATCATGAGAAGCATAAACATACATAACAACCATCAAAGTAAACACATTAACACAACAAAATGATAAAGGAGTTCACCCCTCTCTTGGGCTACATCTCCTGGTCTAGCTTCCAATGGATCATTTTCATTAATGCTCAAAGTGTCAAAATCAGTGCTTTACAATGCTCATAATGCAAAATAGAGGGCTTTAATGGCTCCAAAATGTCCAAAAACCCCTAGTTGGGCTCTTCCTGCACCTGGTTTGGCCAAAAATTGAATAGGAAACACTTCCTGGAAGTTTTCCCAATTCTTTGTTGTCTCTACTCCTCCAATTTGCACCTGTGTGTGAACAACCTGGCTTCAGAATGCATTTCCGTGCCAAAACCCAGCACTGTGCACATTCCACAATTTGTGGCATTCTTTCGAACATTTAGGGGACTTAGCACCTTTCTCAACGGAGGTAGTGGTCACGTGGCCCATGTGGCGAAGCGTCGACCGCAAAAGTAGCACCCATGTGCTAGTTCGTTGGAGTCTCCGCGCGAATGGTCATATGGAAAATGGTGTGGTGTGACCAAGGCTTAACAATTATAACCCTGTGCTCCGAGTCCTGTGGTAAGCTCGTATGTAAATGTGGTAAGACAAAGGGTTGGGGCTAAGCCCCAACCCGAACTCTGCCCAAACTATACATGAAAGAAAACCTAAATAATTTTGCCATTGTATAAGGTTAAGTACTACATGGCAGGTGAGATGGTAGCCCGACCTGCGCCAACACTCTACCACTCCCGGAGGTCGTGGGTTCGACCCCCGCAGACTCCAACCCAAAATTTTACACTATGAAGGGGTGCCACGTGGCACCATACCATTGGTCCACAAACACGCCACGTGTCGAAACCAGATAGGTCCACCTCATATGCCAATCACCTGCAATGTCAACCTTTGCCACATCACCACTTGCCACGTGTCAGTATGGTACCATGCCACGTCAACACCTTTGCCCAGTCAACAATCCACGCCACCTTGCCACGTGTCAGTACAGTCACCCTGCCACGTGTCAGTATGGTCTGCACAGTCAACAGTACACATTGTACGGACTATATAGTCAACAAATTTTTTGCTTGTTTGGCAAAGTGGACAGAACGTGATATATCTTGCATACGACGTCCGTTTGAACCTGTTAAAGTTGCGTTGGGATCATGAGGATGAGGCCTACGCACGAGTCCATTTTCAAGCAATTCCAAGCACTTTGATTTTTTAGCATATTTTGATCCTTTGGATCATGTAATGTATCTATCAATTTTTAAGAGAGTCTAAAGTTTTCACCACATCCAACCCACGTGTCCACACCTAATATGAATATGTTTCCCTTAACCACCTTCCAGAAAAGCCAACACAATCAATGGAAATGCCAATACCTTGCTTTCCATATTATGGATGCATTTTGAATAGACTTTGCAAGTTTCTAAATCCAATCCTCAACATTGTTAGGAGCAACATATGTTTGAATAAAAAATTGTCCCCACAAGCCTTGACCTTTAATCTACCTCCATCCTCACTTTGCAGCCTTGAGAATTAATGTATATTTTTAAGTTTTCACCCTCCAAATTCCTTGGGAGCTGCAATTTTCTACCATTTCACCCATGTTATACCTCTCTTTTCTTTATCTCATGCCCAAAGAAATCTAAAGGTTATCCTCCTTATTCTCTCAAGAATACCCTTTAGAATGAAATCCAAAGACATCCTATGTACATAAATGGCTTCCAATACAAACTTTGCAAGGACACACCTCCCCCACCTTGACAACCATTTATTACACCATAAGGACAACATCTTCTTTACCTTTGCCACTAGCCAATCCCAATCCCTCTTAACATAATCATCTAGTTTGATATATGCTAAAAAGTATATGGCTAGGAAATAAATCTAATATGATCATCATCAACTCCTGAGAGTGAGACCATGGACTTACCCATATTAATTTTCATCCTTGTCGCAATAGAATATAAATCTAGGACCTTCTTCAACTTCCCAGCATCCCTTCTTGAACCATCACGAAAAAAGAAAAATGTCATCCATGAAAAACAAAGAGAAAGAAATAAAGCTCTACATGTTTTGATACCTCTAAAGGAACTTGTTCTCCTGGCATCCAAAAGAGCCTTGCTTAACCCTTTAACCACAATGAGAGGAAGGAGTGTAGACAAGGGGCATCCCCTTTTTCTAGTCAGATTGCTCTACTTTTTAGTCTCCAAGTCGCTTCTTTATCTTCCATTATCTTTCTTTTCCTCTACTCCAAGAGAAGAACCCTACACTTATGGTCTTGATTGGGATAACTTGCCATTGCTTGGTTATACAAGTATTCTAACTCTGCCTGTGTATGGACAATCTCCCTCTCATTTATAACTTTCTTCTCGTGAGCCCAATGAAGACCTTCTTGCTTAATCTTTTTCAAATTACCCTTGAACTATAAGGCAACTGACACATTGAAGGACCCATTTGTCTATTACCAATCACACAAAATCACCCTCCTCCAACTAATTGGAATTAAATTTAAATGGACTTGAAGGCTTTCTCCCTAACAAAGCCATTTCCAAAAACACAAGAAAATGATTTCACTCTCTCCCTAAACCAACCTATTGCCTTACCCTCATTTGATCACCAATCGATGTCTTTGACAACAAAAATCTATCCAATATTTTTACAATTCCATCTTCTCCCACCCACTTGTTCCTCTATGAAGGTCTAAGCTTTATGGGCTCTACATCATAAAGACCCACCTCCTCCAATGTCTTTAAGAAAGAATTATACATAGGATCCTTTTGGGATGAAGGACCCTATATTCCAACACTACGAATAGAAAAATTTAGATCACCCCCCATAATGAAATTCATTTGCCCAGTAGTTCCCATACTAAAAAATCTCTCTCAACGATTGACTCTATTAGCATAAGGGCCATATAGGCTCAAAACAATGATCTATTTATCCAGATCCTAGGAGTGAAAATTTGCTCCCAACCTTGAATCAGAAGACCAATAGTTAGAGCAATCTAAAACTCTATCCCTCCATCCAATAATCAAACCATTTAATCTCCTTCTAACATCCACATATATGCATTTCCATCCCCTTAATATCTTCTCCAACCGAGAGGTAATCTTGTTCCCATCTTCCAAAGATTCTTTAAGTAATGATATACTGGGTTTTTAAGACTCGATAAGTTTCTTAAGGGCTTGTTTTTTTATTGAGGTTGCTCAAACCTCTGTAATTAAAGGAGAGATAAATCATGAGGTACCTCTTGCCCGGGCTGAATTTGCTATAAGAAACCCCCAAATAGAATGTTGCTTACTAGACATAACTTCATAAACATATTTTTCTTTGGCAATATAAATATTAAATCTTCTACCTCTACCCGACAACGTTTTAGCTTTCCCTTCATACCATCCCAATCCTCCTTCCACCCCCCACTAGCATCACCTATCATCTCTTTTTGAGGTCTCAGATTATATTTGTTCCCTTCCGCTACATAATTCTTATTGAGATTAACCCATCATTATAATCATCTGCACTTGACTCAAACCCAATGGAGTCACTTCCCACAAAAGAAAACCCCCCTCCCCCCCTCATTGAAAATGTATCCCCCTTTACCTTAGTAATATTTACCCCCCCTAAACCACCTGAAAACAAAGACAAATCCTTACAACCATGCCCCCACATAATTCACAATCCCATTTTATCTCGACATAAAATAATGAAATTACGAAATTAACGGGGCTAGGTCTTTAAAAGACTTATCAATTTCAACTTGAAGAAGAACATTTTCCTGTAGATTCTCTTTTGATGAACACCTATTCTCATATACCACCCAAGCATCCTTTACAACACTCCCATCCAACACACCAACCTCCTCATAGCCTTTACCTTCCAAAATAGTCTCTTTAATATGAGCCTCCATCCCTTCCGTCCTCTAGATGCCTTTATCATGAATCGAAACTATTGTAAAAGATTATGTTTTTTTCCCACCCATCACTTGATCTTTTCTAATCCAAACTTTTTCCTAAAAGGAAACTCATAGTCTAGGGCTACCTTGCCTATTGATGGCATCCAATGCACCTAAAGGGCACCTCGAAGTAGTCAAAAGGCTAAGAAAATAAGCATGATCCTTTTTTCAAGGACATTTCAGCTACTAGTCCTTCTTTTAAATTGTTTCCCAACAAGATATGAGTCATGATCATTAGGTAAGTATCTAGAAAGTTCATGTCCACCTTTACAAAGGATCCCATTCAATTACCAATTGCCTTAAACACCTTAAAAGACCATAAATCTAAGGGGAGCATAGGGCACTTCATTTATATAGGAGTAATATCAATGCTTTTAAAATTTAAGTCAAATAACATAGTCTAATGCTTGAGAACCAATGAGATAGAGTCCCATTTCCAATGCACATCCAAAATCAACCTAAAGTCCTAGATAGAAACCCCAACAAACCTTGAGATAATAGGAAAAATTTAAGAATATGTTTGATATGGGGAGCCCAAAAATCCTTTAACCAAGACCTCATGGATGCTTCTCCCACTTTACGACCATGGAAGTGACCCACAAGCGCTTGGTAGGCTAAACCAACAACCGCATGCATTTTGATATCATCACCCATGACTAATTTGATAGGGGCACTCCTTTGCTTAATGCACTTCTTTCTTTTCCGCCCACTTGTTTCTTTCTTTTCCTCCTACTTACACCCTTGTCACTACTGCCACTACTACCACTACTCACATTTAACCTCAACTCAAGCTCACTTCTAGACAAATAATTGCACCTTTGTTGATCCTCCGCTCTGCACTTATCATCCTCCACAATCTCAACCCTTCTTTCCCCTAAATCAGACTTTGTCACCTTATTAATATTTGAGGACATTTACTCATTCATAATAATCTTCTTTGACTATGTGGGCAAGTGAGTCCAAGGAATACATGAGCATGATGACCCCATTTCAATTGCATTAACAACTACACCATTCCTTGCACCACCAAGACTTTGAGAACTAACCAAATGAACACTAGGAAAAAGTCCAAAATCAACTTGGCCAAACCTTAAACTAACTTCTTGTGAGGATATAACATCTACACCAGATCCACGATGAACATGCCTGACTAGCAAAACCCTGACCTTAGGGAAACTACCATTAATTGCTAGAACTTCCTCATGCAAGCTATTCCATTGTTCTAGACCTTTAAGAACCCTCCCTCAAGGAAAACTCGGCTTAAAAAAATGATTATCCCCCGCAAGCAATGGATGGCCCAAAATCAAGGGAAAGGACTCTAGAAGTAAATGCCTTGCACCTTTGATGAATCCAACCATTCTTTCCTCTAATCGGTTCCCATTAAAACTATACCATCACGACAACCAAAATTAAAACTTTTGCAATAATTAGACTCCACTAACACTAAAATATTTTCATCTACTCTTTCTATCAAGCCTATAGTTTGCTCAAATGTAGTACTATCCCTTTGCCTCATAACATCACTATTACCAAACTTAAGAGTTGAATCCTCAACCTTCTCCTTGGGCAATGACCTTGACACTTGTTTAAGAGAGCACAGGGAGCCTACAAAACCTCCCATTGACCTTCCAATAACCATTGGAGGTTGATCCTTGATTGACGACACACAAATTTGACTCTAATCCAGAGATCATCAAAATAGTCTAGGGTGTCCTCATATTGATCCATAAAAAGATCTTTACACTGAAAATCCTAGCCCGAAAACAAAGTCCTAGTTCAAATTTGCATAAACCCTTATCTCAATAACTTACATAGCTAGACTACACATATGCCACTAGGAGTGGGTTAAAAGTGGACAAAATCAACCTTTTTGATGAGTGATTGAAAAAATAAAAAAATAAAATCCAACCAAGTAAAGTTCAACCCCGAACCACTTTTTAAAAAAAAAAATTAAGTCAAGTTGAGTTTTCTTATAAAAATTACAAATATCCTACCAACTCTGAAAGAAAAATTATATGGACAAATACACAATTAAATTTGTATGTTAGGGCATATAACACTTAGAAAGAATGTAACCCATTAACACGTACCTTAAAAATCACATCAGCGTAAGAACCACGTTGGAAGATATTTATTACTCGCCACATATATAAAATAATTACCGCCGAATTGTTAATGGCCGAAAGAGCCACTCCATAAGCGCACAAATTTACATTGAAGCGGAATAAGAAACAGTGACGGGGTTCGCGTATGCCAGAAACGTCTGCAACATACATTTGATTGAAGGAGTTAGTAGCTGCTTTCAATCTCGATACTGATAGGTTTGAACGCTCTACAACTTATATTAGAGCTTGTGTTTCGATCCTTATCTGTGTAAATCCTTGTGTACAGTCTCAAGGTCGAGTTCTGCACAAAATTGAAGATAAGCCCTAACGCAAAACTTTAGTTTGGAATTTTTTTGTTTGTTGATTAATGGACGTGTCCATGTATACGATATGATTGGTTTTGGTTTTTCCCTTCTGGAGTCAAATAGTCAGGGCCGGTCTGTTTTTTTTCTTATTTTTCAGGCTGCACTTTCCATTAGTTTGGAATTCACCCATAAACTAGGGTTTCTTCAGCAAACAACGGCCCAGTTTCCTTACAGGCCAAAATATTAGCAAATATGGAGGCTTCCCATCTTAGTTAAAAGAGGTTAGAAACCTTCCTTGTCGCAATTCTCTAAGCAAATAACGGAATTGAACGCATGATTTCTCAACTGCCTGCTTGAATTGAATAAATGCTTACCGTTAACATGAGTCAAATGACTTTGTCCTCCAATTTTAGGATTATTGCCAAATTCACCTTATACATATATATACATGTCCTTATGGGTTTAAATAATCTTCTGGGAAAAGCAATCCGATAAGATATAATAGCCGGGTTTTCATGCTTGCAAATTTACTTCTAATTGAAGTTGGGGACCTGGTTCAAATGATTTCTGTATTTGTTGGCAGGATTTGAGAAGATGGCGGGGATCCCAGAGGATGCAGGTTCAGCGTTTGACACTTTAAAGGCAGATCGTTCTGTTTGGCTTATGAAGTGTCCTCTCGTTATTGGTCAAGCATGGAAAGAAATTAGTGATTCAGGGCAACCTCTAGCCAAAATAACCGTGTCAGTCGATCCATGCAAGGCAGATGATCAACCTATCGAAGCAAAGGTCTATCACTTAATTCTCAGGCATCATTTTTAACAATTATTCTCATTCATGTCTTGATTTTACATGTCATGAGTATGCATCTTTACATAAATATCTGGGTAAGATGCCTTGGTGCTTTTAATTTTCAGATTCTGCCAGGTAGTGAAGACGCAGTATTTCGTGTCTGCTCATCTAAATTTCTCTAGTAACGGTTTTGATATAGCTGTTCTTGAAAAAATGAAGCATTTTAAAGGACAGATATGTAGTAGTAAGTCAAAATTGTAAGACTACTCTTCAGGAATCCATCACCCCGAACCCATTCATATTCTTCAAGGTCCCTATAGTGTCCATCAAAACTTGTTACTATGAGAGCAAAGTATAACGTTGAACATAATGAAGCTTGGGTAAGGTCTAGTTACCTCGACAAGGAAAAGTTCAAAAACAATAACACAAGCTAAATCCTTTCAGACAATATCCTTACACAATTCTGCAATCCATATGTCACCTGGACCTTACAACACATCTCAGCTTTCCAGATGTGTTCATGCCAATAGTCTCAAACTGTATGAGCCATTACATTCAGAGGAGAGAGTTCAAACTTCACGTTCTACACCCAAAGCGTGTCACAGTGGGTCGACTGAGCTCGCCCTCTGTGAACTCTTTAATAAGGTTCAACACCTAAGTATGGTTATAAATGTACTTGGTTATTTCTGTACACTCATGAACAATATCTTGCATCCACTCCAACTTTCCAATGTCCTCCAAAGTTAGATCTATACAGGCAGAATATAGAATATGCATCTGTCACCATTGCAGCTCAATGGTCTTTTGCAAAAAATATCTTCATAATGGGAATCGAGTTCATGGTTGTTGCCAAATACTCTTCCTGATGGATTGAATCAGGAATTCAATGCATTGGATGAATGCTCACAACGATGGTACACAATATAACTCACTAGTTCATGCTTCCACACGACTTGCAAACACTGACTGCTTGCTTTCTGAATACCTAAAATGTCAAAAAACAGCTTCCAAATCGTTGGTTGGAATTTCTAAACTTTCTTCTTTTCTAAGCTGATCGGCATTGAGTCTATATATAATTGTATTTCAATCCATACGTCTATTGCAAAGCTTTCAATTGATGCCAAGATTTAAATGGATAGTGACACACCCTTCGATGGTGGCATGCTCCTCTCTTCTCCGCCCTTGAAAAATAAACTTTGCAAAAAATATATCAGATCTACTCTTCAAGCATTAAAAACAAAATGAATTTCGGACTCCGGAGAGAGCGGTCCGATCAATTTAACACAACATGCAATGGATCTCACACTTGCTAGGCTGGATCTGCAGACCTCATATGATGTGGATGGAATGCCTCCAAAGATTCATCTTCAATACCAACAACAATCCCAACTCTTAATTTCTCAAGTTTTGCAGTTATTTTTCCCTTGTTTCTTAAATTCTTTTGGATGTCCTCTCAATTCAAATCTACAGTGAGATTGCAGTGAAATTTGTAAATCATCGATTCCTAGGAGATAAGATGTTGTTCAATCACTTCATTGCGCCACGGAAAATAATTAAGGTCTCGAGCGTAGGGTTTAAATATAGCAGCTTGACATGCTGGCTAGTCTCTGGTTTAACACTGCACCCTCCAACTCTTCTAAATGTTAAACCTCAACTTGACTGCAAGTAAAGATTTTTAAAAGAGACAATATAGGATTACCACAGCTCTAATACATAGTGTGTCTTTCTATTGTACAATAGGTCCCTTTATATAGGTGACCATAACAAATATGCCATATTTAAGATATTTAGTTCAACCATCTCCATAACTATCTCCACAAATATCTCAACTCATTCCATGACATCCTCATCTCTAACTTCTTTCATTGTTCTCATTCTTTGTTTTGTAGGTAGACATTTAAGCTTGATCTACTACATTACATTTATGCAACCACATATTTTAGACAAATATGCCATATTTAAGATATTTAGTTCAACCATCTCCATAAATATTTCTACAAATATCTCAACTCATTCCATGAGATCCTCATCCCTAACTTCTTTCCTTGTCCTCACTCTTAGTTTTGTATGTAGACATTTAAGCTTTGATCTACTACATTACATTTATGCAACCACATACTTTAGACATTTAGATTCACAAGTATGAGTTATTCCTTCAATTAGTTAATTAATGTAGCCATTAAAAGATTTGTTTTTCGGGAGTTACGTAACTATTACTATCTCTCCTACTATGTTACGAGACATTGCATCTCTCAAGAATGAATCAATCCATTCTCTCTCTTATCTCATGTGCATTCCTGTCTATGTTTGTGTGTGTAAAATTGCTATGGCTTTAAAGCCACAGTTGAAAAAAAGTTGAGGTTGAAAATGGGTGATGGCTTAAGGACTAGTTAATCCAATGATGGTTCAAGGAACTACAACAACACATAATGTGTACAGAAAGAAGGGCGTTTCAAATTAAAGAGAGAATGTTTTTTAAGTATAGTGGAATTTTCTTTTTGTGCGAGTTTTATTATCATTACAACATTAGCGTAGGCGATAAGAGGTTTAACGATACAAATTTTGCCACATGGAAATAGAGAATGCTTGCGATTTTTGAATACAAGTGCTTAGGGAACAATTGTATTGGCAAAGGAGGCATGAAGTACGACAGATGAAGATGCTCAATCTGAGTATGATTCAAGAAATGGTGATTCTGTGATGTTGATCAATCTCTCGGTAATTGATGAATGCTGCTTGAAGTGCAAGAGAGCGATGATGCTTTCAAGGTTCGAGAGTGTTTGAATAACTTGCATGGGATGTCAGATAAAGGTAGAGCTTTTTTTTTAAAGAATTTATTAACTTCAGTAAAGATGTTGGACCCTCTTCAAGGCTAGTTATTGAAAATAACAAACATTAGAGATCAATTGAAAGCCATTGATAGAAAAGTTGAACATGAAGACATGGTAATATTACATTAAAAAGATAGGTGGAAGAAGCAATTCAATAGCAATAGAGAAAATGGAGATTTAGAAGTAACTTTAAACGCATGGTTCAAGGACAAAGGCAAGCATAAAGATGACAGCAAGAGTGCCGATTCATGTACACAAAAACCTGGGCAAGGTATGAAGTGATTTTGTTGTGGGAAGCTAGGACATAAGGGCATGCATGTTTTGCAGGAAATGGTTGTGGGACAAAAAACACAACCAAGGTCTCTCTATCGGAAACTAGTGAGAAGAAACAAGCCAATGTAGCTGAACACGAAAAGAAAGAAGAATTTTATGTGATTCTGACTAGCAATAAAAGAGTCTTTGGGAAGTAAACAGATTGGTAAATTGATTCAAGGATGTCACGACATTTTACCAATAAGAAGGATTGGTAATATTGACTTTGTTGAGGATAGATCCAACTCTCATTTTGTTGTCTTGAGTGGGGGATAAGAATACAAAATTGAAGGCAAGGAAAGTGTGCAACTTTAGATGAGAGGTAGGAGGTTGCTATTTAGGGATGTTTATTATATCTTTCTTTGCAGAAAAATTTACTTTCTATTAGTTGGATTATGAAGCATAGCCACACTTAGATGTCTTTAGCAATAATAGTTGTTTTATTGTTGACAAACGGAGCAAAAGGTCAATTGCTTTGGGTGTGGAAGAATGGGGTTTGTTTTGACTAGTGGACGGTAAGACAAGTTGATGGTTACAAGAGAGAGCATGGAGAAAATTATGCTTTATCTATCGAGTTTCATGAAGAGGAAGACCCTCATGGAGGGTGAAGATGGCAGAGGAGGTGAGTTCGATGAACAAGCCAAGTTCTATGTCAATGGTGGAAAGCTTGAATATTTCGCCAACATTGGCTCTCATCCAACTAGTGAGTCCATGGTCATACTTGATTTGGTAGGTGACTTGATTTGTACTTCATCAACCTTGTTAGACGGAGTTCACTTCCAGTTGCTTATTGAAGATCGTTTTTTGGAGTGGTTTGCAAACATCTTGCTTGTCCAAAGTTTTGCTTATGTTTTGAAACAAGCAATTTTATGTAATATGACCATTATGATAATGGTAATAATTAGGACTTGGGCATTTAATATAGGCTTAGTTAGAGACCTTATAATAAATTGATGTAATCATTAGTTAATTAATGTAGCCATTAAAAGATTAGGTTTTCACGAGTTATATAACTTCTCTCTCTTCTACATAATGAGACATTGCATCACTCAATAATGAATCAATCCATTCTCTCTCTTATTGCATATGCATCCCTATCTACATTCGTATGTGTGTAAAAACTAACAAATTGTGAGAATAGCTTGTGTGAATGTATGGCACAAGCGACTAAATTGACAACATAGAGAGTTACAACATGCCCATAATAAGCATATTAAATTTTTTTAGAGTGCACATAGGAAGTGTTACAAAAAAGAACTTGTAGGGGACAATTTTGGGACACGATTCAAAAGTTTGAACCTACATTGCAGGGGAGCGCCCCCCCCCTCAAACCCACTCCCGAAGAGTGCTCCGAAGGGGAGTGTTCAAGGAGCGCGCTCCCTGAACGCTCCCCTTCGGGAGCGCGCTCCCTTGTCGAAAAATGCGCTCCTTGGTTTTTAAAGGAACGCTCAGGGAGAAAACGCTCCCTAGACGCTCCCAGGGAAAAAAACTCTCCCCGAAAATGCTCTAGCGGGCCCGCGTGCGTGAAGAGGTTATTGGGAGTCTTTTTTTTTCTTTTTTGAGAGAAATGAAGCAAGGGAAAGGTAGCCTAGGGTTAGGTAAGAGGTTAAAACACTCATTCATTCCTTTTTCTCTCATTCTATTTCTCATTTCATTCATTTCACTCATCTTTGCTAAGAGGGTTTTGAGAGGGTTCTTGCTAGTTCTTGAGGAGATTGAAGGAGATTGAAGGGATATTGAAGGGAGATTGAAGAGCTTGGAAGGAATATTGAAGGCTCCCATAGAGAGATTGGAGAGCTTGGAAGAGAGATTGAACTTTGAAGGCTACCATTTGTGAGAGCTTGGATGGGAGATTGAAAGCTACCATAGTCATATTCAACCACCATTGGGGAGCTAAAGATGTAGGCTCTTAAGCCCATTTTTCTTTCTTGTTTTTTTTTTTTTTAAATGCATGTGTTGTAAACTAGTATATTATGCTATGTTGAATATTTGAATGTTTTCTTCTCCTACTCTTTTCCATTTCTCCTCCATTCTATTGCAGGTAGCAACTTATTATCAAGGACCAAGGTTCAACATTCATGATATTGATGTCAATGTGGTATGCCATTTTGGTTCCATTTTTTATTATAATGATGGTGGTGGGAAGTTCACGTCGAAATACCCATGATAGTGAGAAGAAATAGAAGTGGACAACACATACCAAGGAGAGGAGGAAGGAATGGGAGGGGATGAAGACAGTGAAAATGATAGTGATGGGATCCCCAAAAATCCAAAGAGAGGTACACGCCTCTATGGAAGTATGTCACAAAGCTTAGTGAAGGGAAAGGGGGTGGAATAGGGAAATTTATATGCCACCATTGTCATACAAAATACACAGGTTCCTATACCTGTGTGAGAAAGCATTTATGTGGGTCTATGTACTGGGATGAAGGTAAGAATATAGGAATCAAAGCTTGTGTGAGTATCAATCATAAAGATAGACTCAAATACCAAAGGGAAGAGGAGGTAGCACAAAACAAAGCCAAAAAACCAAAGGTTGAACCTGAGAATGCACGAAGAATGTTCACTGGTCGAGGCGCATCCCCCCATGGTAGTGCATTCTCGCCTTCGTCTTCACCTAGAACACTATCAAATTTCCTTGACCAAGGTTGTAGAGATGAAGTGGATGCAAAAGTTTTCAGGTTTCTCTATGCATGTGGTATACCATTCGATGTTCTTTGCTCACCATATTGGCATGAAATGGTGCAAGCCATCAATGGTGCCCCTAAAGGTTATAGGAGCCCCGAGTATGACAAAGCTAGAACCTTGGGACTTGATAGGGAAAGAGCCAAAATCCAAGGTGCTCTAGGAAAATTTACAAATGATTGGAACCTACATGGGGTATCAATTGTATTTGATGGTTGGACAAATGTGAAAGGTAAGCCATTGATAAATATTCTTGGTGTGTCTGCTAGTGGTGTGATCTTCCTTTCAGCCCATGACTATTCAGATCGCTTCAAGACAAGTATTAATATTGCAGATGCCTTGCTTAAAACCATTCAAGAGATTGGGCCCTACAATGTCATTCAAGTCATCACTGATAATGCTGCTAATTGTAAGGCAGCAGGAGCAATCATTGAAGATAGGTATCCCAATATATTTTGGTTGGGGTGTTTCGTTTACACAATGAACCTTTTGATGCATGATATCATTAAAATGAAGGACCATGAATATAGATGGATTGGTGCTTTGTACAAGAGAGGGAAGAAGATGAGAAGATTTATTACCAATCATAGCATGGCCCACTACATTTTTCACATTCACTCCAAGTTGGAGTTACTAAAGATTGCAAAGACCAGATTTGCTAGCTATTATCTCACCTTCAAGCACATGTTGAAGGTAAGAGAGAGGCATTGGCTAGTATGGCCTCGAGTGATTCATTGCAGGATCTAAAAGACAGGGCTACATCCGCATCTGAGAGATGTGACTTTCAGGAGGTGGAGGACACAGTTCTTGATGGCCATTTTTGGCAACAGGTTTGGTATATTCCGTAGTTCACCAAACCCATTTACAATATGATTCGGTTTGCAGATACATATCAGCTGGTGATTGGAGAGGTGTATGAGCAGATGGACAACATGCTAGGCCAAATCAAAGACATTGTTCAACTGAGGGATGCGATCTTGTATGATCATATCCATAAACTTGTGGTCAAAAGGTGGGATAATTTGAATGTTCCACTCCATGCCATGGCATATGTCCTTACCCCAAAATATTATTCTTCATCTTGGTTGGCCCAACCAGCACCCGGGGGTGGGAAAAGGAGAAAACCACACACAGATCCAGAGGTGCAAAATGGATATATGCTTGCATTGGACAAGTTGGTACCTGATGAAGAGGAGTGTGTTCAAGTACGAAGCGAATTGAGCAAATACATCAATGAGCATGGAGTCTTTGGTAACTTGCATGCAACCAAAGATCAAGACAGGTTGGGTGCTATCGAATGGTGGAACATGTATGGTTCCTCTGCCAAAGCTTTGCATAAATTGCCGGTGAAGGTGCTTTCTCAGGTCGTTAACTGCAAAGAGGTGTTGGAGCACCTATAGCTTCATCCATAGTGTAAAGAGAAACAACTTGAATGCAGGCCAAGCATAAAGCTTGGTTTACGTGCATTACAACGTGAGGTTGTTGTCACATTACTGTGATGCAGGGGGGAATGCTTTTTGTAAAAGAGATATGACTTGGGATAACAATCCAGAGGAGACTAATTTGGAGGATGGAACCATTGTTTTAGAGCGCTTGGAAGAGGAACTTTTGAGTGATCATGATGGTGATCATATTCTTGGAGGAGACATGCCACCCGCATCCACTAGCAGGGTTCCAGATTCATCAGTTTTACCTTTATCTGCACATCGTCCATTGTTACGTGGGGGCCATTCAGCTGTTGGCCGTGTTCCACGATCACTTCCACCTGTTCCTACTCTTCTTCAAAGATCACGGGAGAAGAAACTAGAAGTTCATGGCAAGAGGAAAACTTAGAGCATAGTACTTAGTACTTGCTAAGTTGCTACTATATACTAGATCTCTTTTTTTGTTTCCTGTTTAGAAGTAGTCTTCAGAACTTAGTACTTTGTCTTGAGTCTTGACTCTTTATTATGGCTTATCCTGTAAACAATGAAGTTRTGAACTTATGAACTTAAGAACATTATATGACAATTTACCTTTGAAGTTTGAAGTTTGAACTWTGAAGTTTGAAATTTGAATTTTGAAGTTTGAACTATTGACTGAAATTTTGAATCTTGCAACTCTTTGGCAACGAATATGATCATTGATGCTCTAGAGTCTAGAGACTAGACTATTTCATTTCGTGGTTGATGTTGTCTTTTACAATCTATTGATGACAAATGTTTATGATTGATGTTATATGTGTACTAAATGGTTGATGCTTTAATGATCATCACTAATCAATTAGTTAAATGATCTTATATCAATGTTTTCATGTTTTTTGCAATTGATTTGTCATTCTACAAGCTTTTTGTATATATATGAATCAAAAAATATATTTTTTTATATAAAAAACGCTCTCGAAACGCTCCTGCTCCCGGATTTTTTTGAAAATCGATGCTCTCGCTCCCGGAAATTTTTGAAAATCGACACTCTCGCTCCCGCTCCCCCTCCCCGCTCCCAACAACCTTGGTTTGAACATAAAATATAACAACCTTTTTTTTAAAAATTGGCTTTCTCTTAACGCAATGAGGATAACACACCCAAATTTAGCATTACAGAGAGCCATTAACACCATTCAATTAGGTTGCCTTCGGCTAAGCAATGGTGAGTGGAGGGTATCTAATCTGCCAAAGTCACCCAGGACTTGCACCTAACCCCAATTGTTGTCGTGTGTGTTGTTGCGCATTGACAAGCGTGAGCACAAGTACTAGCATTTTGCTTGGTAGGAATTGAACCTTGGTGGGGGCTATATTAGCTACCTGCTTTCATCGACCCAACAAGCCACTGTGACAAATATAACAACTATAAATAGAAAGGTGACGAAAGACTCCTCTTGCGATCGCTTTCTCCCATCATTGCTTGACCTTTTCCAATCTAGTAAAATTGTTGAGACTCAATCCCACTAACAAAACCACTGTCATTATCAATTCTTACAATTATTGAGTTAATATTGACCACTGTGTTTGATGTGCCTATTGCTATTACTGTGGATGTTCTTACTTCTATTCCCTTCTCATGAATTGCTGATTTTCCCTTGTCATTGTAATAGACGGGAATCGGGATGCATAGTCTTTAAGAAGGGAGGGTTAGATGTCCTTTTTTCAGATCTTATATCTCATGGAGACATACACTTTGATAATTTAGAGGTAAACCACCTTAGAAATGGGCCATAACAGACCTAGGTCTGCTACAAACAGGTTCTAGGTCTACTACATTGTCCTTGTGGAAATTCTTTAAATTTTATAGACTTTATTTAGTTTATTGCTATGCTATGATGGAGTTGCTCATCACATGTGATGTTTTCTCTTGTTTTTGCAGGTTGAAGATCCAACAGCACCCTCTGCAACGAGGAGAAAGGTAGTTATTTTTTACATGACCCAGATCAAATCAACACCCATGATCCATCTAAAGAAGGATACCACTATTTGGAATAGAGAATTTTTTTTAGCATCGACTCTTAGTAACATATGTTGCCCTTAGTAGAGTATTTTAATTTTCTCACATTATATGAATACTTATCTCATTTTATGTTTGAAGGTGGAAAGGCAACAGATGTCTTCTAGCAGGAGCCAAACTCAATCAACTCACAGAATTAAATCAGAGGTAGTTATCTTATTGGAGAGATGGATGATTTCTTCTGGTAAAAATGATTTTTAAGTGGCTGTAAAAGACCCTTTTATTTCTTTTGAAATACATGGATTGGCATCCAGTAAGTCCATTTTTTGCCTACACTAATGTTTATCTCTAACATATGCCTAGTGTCTTCGTAGACTCTTTTCACAAGTTTATCCTTCCTACAATCCTAGAAGCAATAAGATTACAGATGGAGAATCCATGGGATAGTTATAAATGTACTACATATGTCTTAGCCCTTTGAATCATTATCGGTAAACACAACTTTGGATAGTTTGGATCAAAGGTGAGCACAACTTTGTGTAGTCGGTATAGAGGCGCTTGTGTGCTTTGTGAGTCCTCTTCCTTGTGATTGTTGTCTTTTCACGATGCCTTCTTAATTGCAAGCTTCAATTAAGCTTGCTAAAAATCAAAGTGGCATTTCCCTTGTTGAGGATCCTATTCCATGTTATTCTGACTACATAACTTCTTGCCTAAGCTTAATGTTGATAGTTCTTTATACCTACACATTTCATTGCAGACACATTCTAATTCAGATCATTCTACAAAACCAATGTCATAAATTATAAAATAAGTTTCTTTTTTGTATCATCAAATGTTTTTGACTTAATATAGCTGTAAAACTACTTTGCCAATTGTTATCACTCAAAGTTGTTGTTTGGAAAATTTCCCGAGGGAGTTCGAATGACCACTTAAGAAGAGTACTCCTCGTGAATGTTGCTTCTCTTGCTTCAAAAGTAGTGCTTGCTAGTTTCAGGGGGGTGCCCCTAAGAAAAATTTAGAACATAGAATTCAGTGTTTTTTAAGACCGACCAGTGCCAAATTCAATGGAAGATGGAGGAAAGTGAAGCAAAGAAAATTAGGAAGGTAATATGAGATTAATTCTTTCTAATTGAAATCCCTAAAACACTGGGATCGTAAGGAAAGAGAGCCAGCAAATCAACTTTATCAATTAGATGAACTTGCTTTCATTAATCAGAGATGCTACTGCATAGCTCTGGTGCAAATCAAGACAAGTCTTCCCCAAGGAACTGGAGGTGACATAGACCAGTCACTAATCAAGACCTTGATAACTTATCAAGCTATCAAACTGCTGCCACAGACTCAGACAACTGGACAAGAAGAAGACAAGAAGGCTTGGATGCTGAAGAAGTGAATAAAGGCACTGTTGATTTGAACCGACTTGTCTACTATTTATTGCTGAAGATATGCTCCGCTCCAAAATTCAGAGCAGGTTTTAAAATTGGGCTTGCTTTTCTGAAAATAAGACCTAATCCAAATAAAGATGCCATGCAAGGTCATCTCATCAAACCCTAGAAGCATGCTAAAACTATCTCAAGATAAGGCATCTAATTCTGGGTGGTCTGATCCTCATCCAAGTATATGGAAGACCTCCACACTGAAGTGCCCTCAATGGCCCAAAATGGCAAGATTTTAAACATGATGAATTCCTCTAGATTAACTAAATGATACTCTCCAGATACGGTGCTCAATCTGATCTGAGATAACAGCCTGTGTATGATGAATAAGCCCTCCCAACCGAAGCGCTCAAGATGAGCCATGCACATAACCTGATGAGAGAGGTCCTCGTGTTCAATCTGATCTGAATTACCTCGTCAAACTCAAGAAAAGATTCTCCAATTATGGGGCATTAACGCCGATAATAGTAGATTTCTAAGCATGGAAACAGACCTCAGAAAAATGCTCTACTCCTGCCAGAAATAACACTCCACAGCAGGGATAGACTGTCAAGAGCACAAAAAAATCTCAAGAAAGTCTCCAAACTGGGTGCATAAATTGGGCTCAAGATAGAAAACTTGTCACCCAAGAAAGTCTTGAAAACAGCACTCGTATTATCCTGTTACAACACATCAGAAAGACTCCAAAGGTGTTCCAGATCAGCCACAAATTTCTCCCATGCACAACACATACAAACTCAGAAAGGCTGTAAAAAGGTGCCCTTCCTCTGCTATGAATTGCTCATAAGAAACATGAAGACACTCTATGAATAAAAGGTGCACTTCCTTGTCTCAGAATAACTGTTAACATGCATGAATGGAGGCTCTAAATATAGAAGTTAGCACTGATCCTTGGCTCCAAAAAAAC
Source organism: Picea engelmannii (assembly GCA_009831015.1). Taxonomy (NCBI): domain Eukaryota; kingdom Viridiplantae; phylum Streptophyta; class Pinopsida; order Pinales; family Pinaceae; genus Picea; species Picea engelmannii. Next base: position 1,052,796 of record ML778091.1, on the reverse strand, counting down.
ATGAGAGAGGGTTCCAAACAAGGTAAATTTGTTGGGATATCTTGAGTTTCACAAGAGATAGTGAAATAATCAAATGGAACCAACAGAAACCATAATTATGCAATAAAGAGAACAAACCAGCACTAAGGAAGTGCAACACTTGAAGAGAAATCAACCAAGAGGAGCACAACTCTAGAGAGAGTGAACCAATGAACAAGTGCGCTCAAGAGAGCAATAAACCCAAGCACAAGAAAGCACAAACATGATGTTGCCCTTAGGCAAATCACTTTTATTAAGAATGAATATAAGTTGATGTGAATTACAAATGAGAGTGAATGTATAAATACTCAATTCAATATAAGGTTGGTCATGGCTGATATGAAGATCACACCCCTATTTTCAACATTCCCCCCTTAATCTGAAGAGGGGGCTATGAAGAAAAGACAATACATGACAAGATTCACATCCCCCCCTTAATGTTGAACTTGAGCCACACATAGAAGACATTACATATCATCACCCTTGAATACAATATTTCCCACAATAGTATGATTCCACAAGATAGGGAAGACGACCTCTAGCAGAGGTATAGAGGGAAGAGACTTCTGCAGGATAGGATTCGGACGAGCCATTCATAAGGTCCTCGTCATCGACATATGTTTTTCCTAGCCACTGTAGGAGGAGTGTTTGAGGAAGCACTCGTAGGATTAATAGGAGGATAAAAATTATAATGAGGAGAGAGATCCATTGGAATATGCTAAGAATCATCTATAGATGAATCATCTGTAAGTAGTGGAAAAGATCCTAGTGGACCATGAGTAAAAATTTCATCAAAATAATTTGAGGCAACCACTTTAAAACTATCATCTACATCCTTTACAACCCATCAATTTGGCCAAATTCCTATCAAGTGGAGGAGGATCGATATGTAGAGTGCAATGTAAGATGATTCCATCAGGTTCAACAACAATGCAAAGAAGTCTTTAGAAGTTCACCTTGATAGGTCCAAGAGAAAGAGAGGTACTAGCATCTTTTCGAAAGAATTCTGCAGCGAGTCACCTTTTGCTGTGTAACAAAGAAAGGAAGAGAGTGTTGGCTTTCATGGAGGGTTTAATCCTAGGAAATCCAAAAAAGAGATGAGCAGGTTTAGACCCTAGGAAACCCTAAAAAGAGATGATCGGGTTTAAACCTTATGGAAACCCAAGGAAATCCTAGCAAAAGAGATGATCGAAAAACCCTAGTTCTGCATTTTCAAAGAAGTCTTAGGCAATGACACTAGCCAAAAATATTTAGATCAACTATTGAATTGAGTAAGCGGGATTCACACATCTTTTGAAACCATGTTACAAAACTAACGCAAACTGTAATTTTGCAATAAAGAGAAAAAAACAGCACTATTGGAGCTCAATACTTGAAGATAAATCAACCAAGAGGAGTGCAGCCCTAGAGAGACAGTGAACCCAAGAACAAGTGCATTAGAGAGAGACTTAAACCCAAGCACGAGTTAGCACAACACTTGATGATGCCCTTACTCTATTACTTCAATATAGTCTGTTGAGTAATAAGCACGAGCCATTCCAGGAGCAATAGCATTAGTCACAGGGGACAAATCACATTCATTAAGAATGAACGAATCACTTGATGTGAGTTACAAATGAGAGTTGGGTATATATACACAACTCAAAACATAGGGTGCTTTTCTAAGAGGGGTTATAAGCCTACGTGTACAAGGTCGGCCTTGTTATCATAGGATTTCTACTTGTGCAAAGCCCTCCACAAGATCCCGATCTTGTGTAACAATTGGAAGAATCTACCACTGTCACCTAAGTAGAGACTTCCCTCGTTTTAGTGATGGAAGGAGATCCACCACAAGGGAGGCTTCCCTAGTGACCTCAAGGGATCAAATAGCAAGATTAGCCAAGCCTACAGCCCCTTATCTTGGTCACTTGATGGTTAGATCTAGGTCCAGGAGAGGAAATGAAAGGTAACGGGGTAATTGTGTCACCTGTACGAGACAATAAACAATTTGACACATAATATAGACAATCACCAAGTTATATAGCTCAATAATGACCCCTTAGACACTAGCTGATCAATAAATGCTATGGCTGTTGAAAATTACAGCAGTAAAATGAGTGTGCAACAGCAATTAATGTTTTGCAACAGCAGCAAGAAATAGCACTCAGAAATGTAGCAAATTATCATTAAAATTAAGCCTTCAACATGTACAATATTATCCCATTGCTAGATGAAATTTCTGAGTAGCTTAAACCACTTTTCCAAGTGTGTATGCAAAAAATTAATGTAAAATTCAGTGGCTGTAGCAAACTTTTGTAACAGCAGCAATAAGTAATGTTTGTTTGCTAGAGTTAGGGTGAGGAAAGTTAGTAGGATGTTTGAGAGAGAGAATATTGATTTTTAAATACTATTTTCACCACAAGAACAACTCTAGACTAGTGTCGTTGTCCTCTAGGGCTTATGGAGTCAAACATACACGGCTTATGGAGTCAAACATACACAACCTTGAAGATTGAACTAGATGAAACGAGGAGGATTAGGTCTAAACCCTAAGGTGCAAACACTCTTGGGCGTTAGGATTAGACCTTGAAGAAATGGTTCCTAGGGTGCAAACACTTTTGGGCCTTAGGTTGTTAACCCTAGCAAAGAAAGGTTTCACAAAACTTGGACAATAAAACTTTGTGAAGGAGAGAACCACTTATGTCTTCTTCCTAGGGTTTCAACAAGACAAAGTAACTTGCAACAAGATAGTAATTAACACCTTAAACATTAGCAAAAGACATGAAATTGTAGAAATTACTTCTCCAATTTGCTAGACCATACAAAACCCTAGTTGCAGAAATAAATCATCCAAGAGAGCAAGCACATCCACAAAAGATCCTTCTCCAAAATAGTGCATGAGATCAAGAGACCAAGAGAGAGAAATAGCTAACTTTTTAGAGTTGCTCTCCCACAAATGTGAGAGGAAATGAGGATGAAAATGAATGGAGTGCTAGCCTTATTTATAAAGAAAACCCTAGCACTCCTAGTCACAAAATGAAAAGTCTTCTCTCTTTAAGTGGGGTTGACCCCTCAGATTTGCCTTTACAAATGATAAATACTCAAAAATAATAAAAAAATGGCCACACATGATGACGTCATGCCCTCAATGGGCTAGGACAGCCTCTCCAAGGCCATGTGTCATCGTCCGAGGTGCAAAGGAGGTGGAAGCATGCTACATCATCTCCATCAAACCCCAAGGCTAGGAGGATACTTGTGGTTGGTGTCAAAGACCACATCATTCCACATTTGTCTGGCAAAAAGAGAGTGAAGGACATGTGGGAGGCCTTGGTAAAGCTATACAAGTCTGACAACCAGAGCAGGAAGATGCTGCTCAAAGAGAAGTTGAGAAGCATGAAGATGGCCAAGGGAGAGTCGGTGGTCACCTACCTCACAAAGTTCACTCAGATTCGAGATGAACTGGCTGTTGTGGGAGAGGCAGTGGACAAGACTGAGTTGGTGAGGACAACCTTGAATGGCTTCACTAAACAGTGGGAAATATTTGTCCGTGGAGTTGTGGCTTGGGAGAAGCTCTCTGATTGGGAGAGATTATGGGGCAACTTCACCCAAGAGGAGCTGAGACTAGATGCCACTCAGGCTAGCCAGCCAAAGAGTGAAGAGGAAGAGAATGTGGCTCTTCATGCGAAGAAGGGCAGTGGAGCGGGAGGCTCAGGAGACATGGGCAAAGTGAGATGCTTTGCATGTCACCAGACTGGCCACTATGCTAGCCAGTGTCCCAAGAAGAAGAATAAGAAGAAGAAGAAGGAGTCGGAGGTAACAACCACAACATCTGCTGAGATGGATGCATTTGCAGAGAAATTCAAGGATGAATTTTCTCTGGTTGTCTCTCTTTCGATCAACAACAGATTTGCCGAGTTAGAGGATAGCGGGGCTTGGTTCGTGGACAGTGGATCATCTCACCATATGACGAGAATGAGGTTGGTGTTCCTCAGTGTTTCAGAGACAGGCTCAGATTTGCATGTGTAGAGTGGGGTGCACTCATTATCTATTGTGAATGAGTGTAATGAGATCATTTAGTGGAAACGTTTTGATTTTTGAAGTATTAACCTATTTTTCGCATGTACAACTTCTTGTCATATCAAGGGTTGTTATGGAAA
>ML778091.1:976733-993172 GCA_009831015.1 Picea engelmannii | reverse complement strand
TGTAAAGGCAGGCCACTATAGCAATGATCTTCATTGGTTTTAACAAAAATCAGTGATAGGGCTTTAATCTTTCCTAAGTGGAAAATTTCAACTATAATTTATTTCTTTTTGAGTAGGAAAAGACATTTTTCTAGAACATTTATGTGTATTGCTGGATGCCATGATAAACTTAAGATTGAACAGTTCAAAATTATTCCAGTTTGTGAATCGAATGATGCTATTGTCCCGACTTTATCTTGATGCTGCCGTTTCTTTACTTTCACACCTAAAAGAGTGCTTAAAACTCATTGCACTGTTGTCTATCACGAGGATCCAAAGTCTTAATAAGCATCGTTATAGATATCACAATCCATATTTTTCTGGGAAATAACAAGGGGGCAAATGAGCACTTCTAAGTGGGTACCAGTTGCTTCAACATAATGGGCATCAATGCATCCTTCTCTATTTGTACACTAGGGCACACATCCAGAACATCTCCGCATCCCCGATGTATGGTGGCTTAGTAGGGGAGCTTTTAGTCTAAGAATCGTCAAATATTCATGTGCTGTGAGGGTCTTCTTTATTTTTTCCCTTGGCATTTTAAAAGGTCTTGATATTTTATTTTTGTGAATGTGACATTCCTTTCCTTTCTACATTCTTTTTATAATTACACCTTACCGTTTAAACTTTAAAATGGAAGGAGAGTGAGTCTACCCAATCTGAAATGAGACTACCAAAGGAAGTCCTAAAGTCATTTGATCCTTAAAAAATTCACATGTGAAGTTAAGAAAATAAGAGAAATAGTGGCGCAGTGCTAGTGATTGGGTAAGCAATCCTTTTACCCATTATCTTTTAGAGAAACGCAGCACAGAGAGAGGATATGGATGTTCTCTTCTAGAAAGAGCTTAAGATTACTAGGTTTCACATGGGTATTGAAAAATGTTATATTTTTTTAATGTGAATATGAACTTTCGAGATCTTCCTTATTCTATTGAACATCTGGTAGGATCTTCCAGTACAGAGAAGTCTTTAGGAACTATAAATTTGATGGAAATGTACAATATGCAACATAGTCTGATGGTAAATTAAATTGCATTCTAAGTATTTTAAGAAGAAATGACAAGGAAAATCATAATCGTTGGGCTTGGGTATGTGCCATCTAGGGACAATAAATTAATAGCAACAATATTAGATGATGGAATCTCAAAGATGCAAGGGTCGATTGAATACCTTAAATAAATTTAGGTAAGGACGTGTTCTTGTTATGGATGGTAATGGCAACAATATTAGATGATAGAATCTCAAAGATACAAGGGTCGATTGAATACCTTAAATAAATTTAGGTAAGGACATGTTCAATTGTTATGGATGGTTAGATGGATAGGGAGTGAGCATTTTACATAGACCTTATGTTTAAGAATCATTGATTACAAAAGAAATTTGTGTTAAGAGTTTAGTTAATAATGGTCATGTAGACTATAGACTTAAGGCATATTAATAGTCACTTTTTGACAGTCTAAATCATGCTTTAATGTTGTATTAATGATTTAAATAATAGATAAGTCATTTAAGATTCATGCATCTAAGGATTATCCACTTACTGTTTTTGTCATTCCTTTACTATAATGCTTTAATGTTGTATTAATGCTTTAAATAATATACAAGTCATTTAAGATTCATGGATCTAACGATTATCCACTTACTTTTTTTGTCATTCCTTTACTATAAAAGGACATGAGCTCTCTTTATTTTGCAATCTAGGAATTATTTCTCTCTTCCAAGTTCTAGTGTTCTTGGTTTTTTTGCGTTCAGTTTATATAGTATCTCTTTATTTTGCAGTCTAGGAATTATTTCTCTCTTCCAAGTTCTAGTGTTCTTGGTTTTTTTGTGTTCAGTTTATATAGTATCAGAGCCACGAGGGGAAGTTGAAGTGGTTGAAGGCGTAGGGATTGCATAGATTAATGATGGCAATGAATTGTTGTTTATACATTATCGAGAAATTGAAGGGTTTTCAGGAAAAGAAAGCCAAGTATGTTTTATTTGCGATTTTTTACGTTAGGATTATTAAGGTCATTTTTTTGTTTTAAAAGATGAGTTAGGTTATTTTTCCCTGGCGTTAAGTCATGGTTCGTTTTTTAGAAAATTAAAAAAGAAAAAGAGAGAACAAAATCAAATTTTTAAGAAAAAAAGGTAAATCAATTTTTGATGGGCGATTATATGGATCGACTGTATAATCATCATACACCCCATCATTGTATGGGCCAACCCGTCACCAACGACCATGCAGATTGGTTGTACATCGTATGGGATCATACAAATCGGTTGCATCCAGGTCATACAGCAACCATCAAGTAGAATTAGAGTCATATGGATGGTCGTACAAATGTCTGCATGTAATTTTGGGAAGTATGCACGCCCAAGACAGAAATTGGAGGGTTGTACACCATGTATGGACGCCTAGGAGCAAATTTTTTTAATCAATTCGATTGAATAACTGTAAAGTTTGGTCAATTTCGTTGTAATTTTTTAGATTAATTCGCAGAAATTTTGCAGATCTAGTGAGTAATTGGTTGGGTTTGACAAATTGGACAATTAATTCTTTGTTCTTCTTAGTAATTTGCTGTTTGGGTAAAGAAAAATAAAAAAATTGTCCAGCTTAGTAGGGATTTGGCAAATCTGTGTTAGGGTTGTGCATTTTTCAGCAGATTTATCGGTTTCCCATCAAAAAAATTGTTTTATCTCCGTAATACACAGTTTGGGGAAGGGAAAACACATTTTTTGGTTGTAATTCTCTATTTTAGTTATAGATTTGATTTTCAACAACATTTACGCTAAATTTTTTGTGCTCTACTGGTTAGTTTTTTAACATTATTTTAGAAGGTAACTATAAATTGTCTGGAAAGGATTATAGTACATGGAAACAACATATGTTGGACATCTACGAGTACGGGTGTTTGGATCAACTCGTGTTGGGTGAAGAAACACAACTGGTAGAGAATTTCCAAAAAGAATTATAGTACGTGGAAATAACAAATGTTGGCCATCTTTGAGTACACGTGTTTGGATCAACTTATGTTGGGCATGGAAACACGACCAACGACAACTAGAAATGATCAAACCAAGTTTGATGAGCGGAATAGAGAAGCGGTGATGCTGATAAAGCTTTTGTTGAGCCATGAAATGCTACTTGAAGTGTAGACTAAGCGTGATGCTACGACTATTTGGAAGCGATTGAAGGATTCACATGAAACTTTATATAAGGTAGAGCCTTCTTCCTTAAAATATTACTGTTTTCAAGCAAAATTGATGAAATTGAGCCTTTACAAAATCATTTGCTAAAGATAAAAGACAAATTAGAGAATGGTTGAATGGCATTGGGTGGAAAATGGAAGAAGATAAGATGGTAACCACTCTCAAGAGTTTACCAACCTCATTTGAACATTTCAGTGGAACCCTAAACATTACTTCAACCGATGTTAACTTGAAGTTTAAGAATTTTAGTACTAAGCTCTTGGAGCAAGACAAATGTAAAATAAAATATGGAAGTAGTAACGCGAAGGAGGGTTTAGAAATGGCTTTGGTAGTGTGAACTTCAAGGGCAAAGGCAAGTTTGCTAAGAAGAATGAGGGTCGTAGGATATATGACTTAGGTAATCGCAAGTCTTTTAAGTGTCATTATTGTGGAAAATGGGGCCATAAGAAAATGTTTTGTAGGAAAATATTATATGTCGAGAAGAATAACCAAGGGCCAAAGAAGCAGGCCAATGCTGCGGAACATAAGAGGAAGATTTTTGTGTTCATGGCATGAGATAAAACAAACAATGTGGAAACATGTTCTTGGTATATAGATTTGGGTACGTCTCATCATTTTACTGATACGAGAGATTGGTGTATTTATTATGTTGCTAGTAAATCTTCTAATGTTTTTGTGGTGTTTGGTGGTGGGGAGGAATACAAGGTTGAAGGTAAAGGTAATATGCAAATAAACCTATTAGATTTTTTTTTCCAGTAGAAAAATTCCTCGATTATATTGATAATATAATTCTTTACATCGCCAGAGTTTACAAAATATAGCTCTTCCTTCTATGATGAACACCTATGAATGGCTATGATCCAGTACCCGAATAGAGGCCAGTGATCTTAGCCAAAAAGTGTACAGAAATTGTGTCAAGTACTGAAATGTTGACAAATCTTTCTCATGCAAAATTGCAGAGACAAGTGCAGAAAACATAGATTCAAAGTAAACTAAATGAGCTCGAGAAGAACCAAAAACTGTGGAGGCCTTAAAAGAAATTTATATGGACAAAAGGGCCCTCATTGTTTTCGAGCCAGTGATTATAGGAAAGAAGTCCGACTTGTTTCTGAAGAGCAATCTTTGAGAGGGCGTCCGCTTTCTTATTGTTTTCTCTCGGAGTGTGAATTAGAGTGAGTTGCCTAAACTATTGTTGAAGCTCTCGAGTTCTGTCCATCCAACCAATAAGGGAGGAAACTTGTAGCTTGCCTTTGGAGTTTAACCAGTCAATCACGATTTTTGAGTCCCCAAGAAATTGGAAGTCATAAAGATTCAGCCTAGAGGCCAAGAGGAGGGAAGCCCAGCGCCCATCAATTTCGCCTTTGTATTTGTGTCGGGACCGCAATTTAGAGCCCAACAATAGAAAGAGTTATTTGAAACCCGAATGTGACCACCTGCTCCACAGTTGTGGCCATTCGATTGAGCGGCGCCATCGAACCAACCAGTAGGCACTCCCTCAGAGATCACTGTCTTGAGCCTAAGCTTTGGAATTTTTTGTCTTCTGTGTAAATTTTTCCAGCTGGTAAAAGTGCCGAGTGCTTTGAAAATTACTGAGGATGTGGAGGGGAACGCATTTGTAAAGATATAACTGTTTTGTTCTATCCACACATACCAGCAGATGAATGGTGGGAGTGTGCGCAGAGTAGGCTGTGTGTTGTTCCATCGATTAAAACACTCCAGAAGCGTGGGTCCGTCCCAGGTCGATGTAAATTGCAGAATCTCAGAGATCCTTGCCTAGACGCTATGTGTAAACGAACAACTAACAAATAGATGAAATGTTGATTCCTCCTCCCTGCGATAGAGTGAGCAGAAGCTTGGTCCGATCCATCCTTTTCTCCAAAGGATATCCCAGGTATTTAACCTATTTTCGAAGGATAGCCAATTGAAGAGTTTTATCTTCATCGGGAAGTTCCAGCCCTCTATTGGATGCGGCCACTATAGATTTGTGATGGCTGCATAAAGATTTGAAGCAGTTAAGTGCTTAGAAGAGTCACCTCCAGTCCAGAGAAGAACATCCTCTTGCTCTTGAAGCTTTATACCTGCTGTCTGTAATGAGAAAGTAAATTGATCCCACTCTAAAGTGAGAGGAAAAGGCAGACCGAGATCCATATTAGTGCGCCAGCAGTGGGTGATGGAATTGAAACCTCTCACATCTTTTGCTTGGAAGAGAAAAAATATGTGTAGGGAGTGAAGAAATGTGAGAAGCTGGTCTGATAATAATGAAGTGTCTCCCAAGCCCAGAATCTGATCCTGACCAAGGTGTATGGAGTGGCTAGTCCCTGGATTCCAAGAGATCTAGTGTGAAATGAATGGAGTCGTCTGAGCTAAGTTCCTCCAAGTGTAGGAGGCAGAACTGGGGATGGATGGAGGCGATCTTAGCCAAGCAGTAGTAGAAGTATGAGGGAGATATTTGTCCAAGATGACAGAATGCCAAATCCCTGTAGTTGTTAACACACACCAAAGTGTATTTGCTGCCAGCGCTAAATTGAAGAAGAGGATGTTTTTGAGGCCCCAACGACTTTTGTGTTTAGGCTTTGCAAGTGCTTCCCAACTACTGAGATGGAGGCAAGGTGTAATTGAACAACTCGACCAGAGGAAGTTGAAGGAGAGCTTGTGGAGTTTGTGGAGTATTGTCAAAGGGAGGGCAGCCAAAGCCATCCAATAAACCGGTTGGCCTTCCAGGACAACTTTTAAGAGAGTGAAACTCCCACTGAGGGAGAGCCAACGGTTGCACCAATTTTCAATTCTTCTTTTAACTTTTTCCAGGAGCCAGTTCCAGTCAGCGATCCTGTAGGAGTCTGCCTTAATGAAATATCCCAGATATTTGAAGCCTTCAAACAAATTTGTAAATGTATGTGGGAAGAGAATCTGGAGTTGATTTAGTGTCTAATTGAAGAGATTTGAGTAATGAAAAGTAGACTTGGACCAGTTTATTTGTAGACCCGTGGCCCTACAAAAGACAAGAAGAATGTTCTTGATTTCACGCCATTCATGTAGAGAGTCGTTTGTCAAAATCAAGACATCGTCTACGAAAAGAAGATGAAGGATCTTTATCAGCCTTGAGACTTTTAGCCTTGTCAGATTCCCTTGAGACTGGCCAAGTTTTAGAAGAAGGCTCAAGCCTTCCATGACTAAAATGAATAGTAGTGGGGAAAGTGTGCAGCCCTGGCGTAGGCCTCTGCCACTGTGAAAGAAGGGAGAGGCTTCTCCATTGACTAGAACCGAGAAGGTGGCACTCGATACACAACCCATAATCCAATTTATGGAGGTCGGACTGAAACCAGATTGCACCAGAATCAAACGAAGAAAGTTCCAGTCAATGCAATCAAAGGCCTTTTTTAGATCCAATTTAAGAATGAGTGTCTTTGATTTTTTTGTTTTAATACTGTGAAGGCACTCTTGTGCGGTGCCTATAGCATCTAGTATATGTCTGCCTTTGAGGAAGCCCAATTGTTGACAGGATAGAGATCGAGAGATGACCGACTTTAGGTGATTGGCAATGATTTTTGTGATCAATTTGTAGCACATATTGCAGAGAGAAATCGACCTATAATCATCGAAGGACGATGGATTGTTTTCTTTCGGTATTAATGTCAGAAAGGTTGAGTTTATAGAGTTAGAGACTCGTCCCCAAAGTCTGGAGTCTTCAACCAAATCAAGTAGCTCCTCGCCAACTAGATCAAAGTAATGGAGAAAAAACTCGACTATCCAGCGGTTTGGACCGGGACTTTTGTCAGTTGCAAAGGAAAGAAGAGTGTTTTTTACCTCTCGAAGTGAACAAGGTCTGTCCAATGAGCGAATGTCCTCGGTTGTAGCTAAAGTGGGAAAGAGACTAGCCACTCTAACAGAGTCCATAAGTGATGGATCCGATCTAGCTTCATAAAATGATTTGTAATGTTTAGTGGCTGGAGTTTTTAAAGCAGGTTGATCATTATGAGTCAAACCATCAGCATCAATAATTGACCAAACATATTTTTTATTCCTGCGATTACAAGCATAGGAATGAAAAAACTTTGTGTTGCAATCACCACACTTCAACCAAGTGGCCCTACTGCGTTGACGCCAAAGGGACTCTTCTGCCAAGAGGAGATTGTTACGTTTTGTCTCTAGTCGCTCCAAGGATGAGTCGAAGTGAGGTAGCCCGCCATCTCGTTGGTCCAAGTGGGAATGGTCCAGAAGTAAAGCCTCCAAATCTTGAAGTCTGAGAAGTCTATCGATTATGAGGTTTTTTGCCCACCTGTTAACCAAGCATTTTAGTGAAGTTAACTTACAAACCAAGCGTAACTGTGCATCATGTTCAATGAGGTAGATGGGGTCCATCCAAACTCGATTTACAATCAAGTGTAGTTCTGGCTCCTGGAGCCAGCTCAGATTGAATTTAAATGGATAAGAAAAGTGCTTGCAAGGAGCCAAATGTAGAATGATGGATGCATGATCTGAGAAAAATGGAAATTCAACCCAAGTCTTTAAACGATTGGCTTGAAGAGTCAAATCCGTTGATAGGAGGAAGCGATCCAATCTTTTGGAGATCGCGTCGGGTCCCAAGCGCCCATTGCGCCAAGTGGGAGCGATAGCTGACGGAGGAAGATCCACTAAGTTGTGTTTGTGTAGGAGCGAGGAAAAATAGTTAGCCAATGGATCCAATGCAGCAGAGGAACCCTAAATTTCCTTGGAGTTGATATTGAAATTTAGATCAACAACGATGATCAACTTGGAGCTAGTCAGAAGTCTGTTGTCTGCCACCCTGTACCAAAAGGATTTTCGATCGGTGCAAGGACCATACATATTCGAAAGGGTGATCGATTGAGAGTTCCATAGGCAAGTACCAGTCAGGAGGATAGCACCACAGCAAAGTAATGGGGCTAGTGAAAACTTTGCAGGGTCCCAAGAGACAACTAATCCTCTTGAGGTGCCCGAAGAGCTAGCTGAAGCCGAAAGCTAGGTAGGACGGAAGTGGTGAAGGAAATTTCTCGCTTTTTGGCCAGCGACAAGTGTTTCTTGAAGGAAGATTATGTCCGGAGTTGTCTTGATGAGCAGTCGTTTGAAGGAGGCGGATTTTAGGGTCCCTCCCACCCCTCTAATGTTTAGTGAGACCAGAATCATTATTTTGTTCTCGCCAGGGCTTTAATGCCTCTAAGCGCCCCAAGATCCAGCTATGTAGTTGCAGAAGTGGTGTCACAAGTTTTTTCTTTTGTAGCCTCTTTTCGTCTAGCACTCCTAGTTTTGAGCGGGGAGAGTTCAAAACCCCTGCCCTTTGACCAAAAAATTCCTTGCTCGAATGATCTTCAGAAGTAGTTTTTGAGTTTGAAGTTGAAGCTAGTTCCGGAGGGGGGATGACAACTTTCCCTGATAACGTAGGAAGTGGGACAGGGGAGTGAACCTCCTTAAAAGATGTTTCAAGGCTATCCAATAGTTCAGCAAGGGTGTCTTCCCCGGGATCTGAATCTCTATGGCCCACAGTAAAGTCCGCCAGGGATATCACGGTCTCCTCAAACTGGTCATGTGAAGATTCTACTAAAGGAGGAAGAGTGTCAGGTGCTGAGGAAGTGTTCCCAGCAGCTACAACCACTTGTGCATAGGAAGCCCGAGGGGTTCGAGGAGGAGCAAATAGTGAAGCGGTTGGAGGAGTAAGGGTGAAGGTTGGGTCGATGGTCTAGAGCTCGGAGAAGAGAGGGTTGTAGGCGGAGTCAAGGATTTTTTCAGAAAAGGTAGAGGTTGCTCGTAGGAAGGAGAGTACGAGGCGAAAGTGGAAGGGGAGGGAGAGTTATTTAAGAGATCTCTTTCCCAAGCAGTTAATGAGAAATAAAGGGAGGGGCAGAAATATCTCAACTTACCAGTGATGGTGTTCAATGTAGTGGGGTCGGAAGCTTCAGAGAAATCCGACAGAGTAGCTGCTGAGTGTTTGCAAGGTGAGTCCGGTCTAGAGGAGAGCTCTAGCATAGAGTCTTCAGTTAAATCCGCTGCCACTATGCCTGCACAATGAGAACGCAGGTGACTTGTCTGCCTACAAAGAGTACACTTGAAGGGTATACCTAGGTAGTCAAGATTTTGACGAATAGTGTGTCCCTGCCATTCAATATGAATAGATTCATGTAAGCCTTCATGGCTATCCAGTTCCACCAGGACCCTGGCCACCCTTTTGATCGGAGGTTCTAATATTTTCAGGTCGACAACAAGGACTTTGCCTAGATTATTGTCGATAGCCTCTAAAGCTGGATTGTTCCAGAGGTAGAGAGCAAGTCCAGGGAGAAGGACCCATAGGTGGCGCATGCAGAAATAGTCTTGGGTTGGATTAAAGCTAATGCACCATCTTTTGAGCATGAGACTACCCCCATCAAATAACCAGTGACCAATTAGTAACAGAGATGAGTCCTTCGGAGAGCGTAAGTGGGAGCCGAGCCATCCATGTGTCAAGTAGGAGATCTCTGGAGAATAGTCGAGCAATGGCAGCCAAGTCAACTGAACCCAGACATCTATGTCTGTCTTGCAGAGAGAATAGTAGGAAGTTTTGCCAACCAGTGTGCATAAGGCCAAGTTTACAGAGTCTTTCAGACCCACATCGTCGCCTAGCACCATCGTTTTTTTCGTTTTTTTTGGACGCCAAGGCCGAACTGTAGGTTTCTTTCCGCTAGGAGATGTATAAGAGCTCTTATGTAGGTGAGGTCCGACTGTGACAAAATGTTTAAAAGAAGAGTGGGAGGGAAGGACATGAGCAACTGATGCGTTGGTCAGTGAGGTTTGATGAGGAGCCGAAATGGTTGAAGTTTGCAGAGAGGTTGTGGTCGATGGCACATGAGTGAAGGTGGGGCAATGTAAGTGGGTGATGGAGAGTGCAGGTTGGGAGGCACCAAAGGAAAGTAACCAGCTGAAGTGTGAGACGTGGGGAAGACATAAGGCAGAGGTAGGTTAGGGCAGTTAATGGTTCCCAAAGTCTGCTGCTGAATGGAAGTAGAACGCACAGTTTTTGATAGCGCGATGGCCGAGGGGGAGAGATCAACACTTTGCGAAAAAGCATCGTCGTTTGCACCCATGAGGGTGCTGACTTCATCCTCCATGGGTAGGCACGCTCAGTGTAGAAGGTTCTCCTTGGTCCTCCTCGTAGCCACTAAGCGAAGTAGTTGAATGGAGCCCAGAGAATATGCGCAGGTATGGTCGGGCGTCCCAATGGAATACTGCAGAAGGAGGACAAAGAAGTGACAGGCCAGAAACAACAGCGTAACAAGGATGTTGTGTCTGCTACCGGGAGAATATGGCTCAAAGAATGAGGTCGATGGGGAGGAGGAGGGTCCACTCACCATTTGCAGAGAGTTGAAAGTTTGAATCACAAGTTCCTGCCAATGGCAAGGAGTTGCACAGCCGAGGTTCCATAGTCAGCAACCCATTCCTCGAAGCTCCAAGCCTATTAGGTTAAAAGCTAGTATTTCTTAATGTTCATATGTTCTAGGAATGGATAAGAATCTACCATCTATTAGTGAAATTAAGAAGCATAACCTCCACTTACATGTGATTTTCAACAATCACAAATGTTATTTTGTGGATAAGGTTAGTAAGAAAGCACTCACTTTTGGTATTGAAAACCATGGGATTTTGAGGTTGGTTAATGCAAAGGAGGCGAAAGAGATGCTTTGATAGCCTAGAGTGGTCAAAATAACAATGAGTTTTACATCAAAGTTATGGGCATTGAATTTGAGATCTATTTCTTTTTTGAGTAAAGGTTTGGTTGATGGCCTCCCAGATATACAAAATCAACGAGAAATTTTTGGAGCATGTCATGCTTGTAAGTAGCACGGGTTCTTTTGAAGAAGGGCAATCTTGGAGAGCCAAGGAAGTTCTTGAATTGATCCATGCTAACACTCGTGGGCCTGTGAAGATGGCATCATTTTACGGTTTTAGGTATTTTCTATTGTTTGTAGATGACTTTTCCAAGGATGTGGTTGTATTTTTCGAAGTTAAAATCAGATGTGGTTAACGAGTCAAATAAGTTCAAGGCTTTGGTAGAAAACAAATTAGGAAAGAGATTTAAAGTTATCAAATCAAATTTTCTCTGAGAATTTTTCTCAGAGGATTTTCTTGATTTTTGTACTCAAGAAGGCATTTAGAGATGATGCACCACACCCTACACTACATGACAAAATGGAGTGGTAGAGAAGAGAAATTGTACCATTATGGAGTTGGCTAGGTGATGTTAAAGAACAAGTATTTTCCTTACAAATATTGGATTGAAGTAGTACACACTTCAGTGTATCTTCTCAATCAATCTCCAACAAAAGTGGTACATAAGAAGTCTCCATAAGAAGTATGGTTTGGATGAAAACCTTAAGTAAGTCATCTCAAAGTTTTTGGTTCAATGGTATATGGATGGGTTCTTAAAGAAAAATGAACCAAACTCAATGCAAAATGCTAGAAAATGATGCTTGTAGGATACAATGACAACTATAAAGCTTATAGGTTGGCTGATTTAAGACTAACAAAACATGTTTTAGTCGTGATGTGGTAGTTGATGAAAGCACATGGTTATTCTAGAGTAAATTAAATCTAAAATCATATTTGGAAGTTGTTGAAAATGAAGAGGATATGGTTGGAAATACAAGTTCAATGGATGGGGCAAATCAACAAGAGGTAGGGATCACCTCTCACTGTGATCCCCATGAATTTTTCAACCAAGGGGATGCTAGAAATAACTCAAATTAGTAGGAAATCAGAGTTATTTTGCAAGAACACGAGGGAAAGAAAAGACCAAAGTGGTGGTATAACACCTATAAGGATGCTCATTTGCATGAGTTGCCTAATATGAGCCGAGTAGGTAGACCAAACAGATCCTCTGGTTCAATGAATTAAAACGGTGATGCTCATTGGGTTGAGCTCGGTAGTGTGATTCAGGAAGGTAGACCAAAAAGAGTAAGATGTTTGGTACAATGAATTATGCTTTGATGGCTAACCTTCAAAACTCTTTTAAGCCTCATGATTATGAAAGAGCTAAAGATAGCCCAAAATGGGAAAAGGCTATGCAATCCAAAAATGAAACTTTGATGAATAATTAAACATGAGCTCTTACAAAGCTACCTCTAGGAAGAAACATGTTGGTTGTAAATGGGTCTATAAAGTCAAGTATAAGGTAGATGGAATGCTTGACAATCATAAAACAACACTGGTTGCCAAGGGCTTTGCTCAAAAGAATGGGATTGACTATGACGAGACATTTGCTCCTATTGCAAAATGGGTACAATCCATTTGGTTTTGACCATGGTAGCACAATTTGGATGGAAACTACATTAGATGGATGTGAAGAGTGTTTTCCTCAATGGTGATCTAGAGGTAGAAGTATAGGGATTTCAAGGCCTAGGGAAGGAACATCTAGTATGCATATTGAAAAAACCTCTTTATGGGTTGAAGCAGGCTTCCCAAGTATGGTACATCAAAATTGACAGATATTTGGGAGAGCAAGGATTCAAAATATGACCTTCTGACTCGTATCTCTACGTCAAAAGCAAGAATGGTGACATGGTAATTCTAGTGATGTGTTGATAACATCATCATCACATGTAGCGAGGCATGAGTAATTGCAAAGGTAAAATTTGGGATGTTTAGCTTTTGACATGGCAAATTTAGGCCACCATTATTGCTTGAGTGTAGAAGTTTACATTTAATCATATTTTTGTTTCACAAACAAAATATGCCAAAGGTTTGTTAGATAGGTTTAGGATGGCAGATTGCAAAATCTCATCTATACCCAGGGAGAAAGGGCTAGAATTTTCAACCAATACTAATTCAAATGCAGTCAATGAGTCAATCTATAGGCAACTAGTTGATAGCTTGATCTATCTCACCACCACTAGACATGTCTTGAGTTATGCAATTAGCTATATCTCCCTATTTATGCAAGCTCTAAAAACATAGCTCTAAACAACAACAAAGAGGGTGTTGCGATATGTAAAGAGAACACTAGATTTTAACATTTTGTATACGAAAAGCAAAGAGCCTTAGTGGTGTGTCTATTCAGACTAGATTATGCAAGATTCGTGGATGGCATGAAGTCTACAACAAGGTATGTGTTTAGTCTTTGCCTAAGAGTAGTTTCTTGGGTCAACAAGAAACATGCAAGTTCACTTTCCTCTAGATAAGTAGAATATAAAGCAATAGTTAAAGGGGTATGTGAAGCAATTTGGATTAGAAGAATGCTTGTAGATTTGCAAGCTCATCATAATGAGCCCACAATGTTTTTTCATGATAATCAGGGAGTTCTTAAGCTAACAAAGAATTCTATCTTCCGTGAGTAGACTAAACATATTGATGTGCATTGTCATTTCATTTGACAACTTGTAAAAGATGGAGAGGTTGAGTTGAAATATTGTCCAACTGAGGACTATGTTGCGGATATTTTCAACAAGTCTCTTGGCTTGGATAAATTTGTAAAAATCAAAGAGAAACTTGATATAGTCTATAGAATGACCATTAAGGGAGGATATTAGAGTTATTTATTTAATTATGGTCGTCTACACTATAGACTTGGGGATATTAATAAAGTTATTTTGATTTAGTCTAAATCATGTCTTAGTGTTGTATTAATGACTTAAATAATATTTAAGTGATTTTAGGGTTCATGCATCTAGGGATTATGCAATTAGTGTTTTGTCATTCCTTTACTTTAAAAGGATATGAGCTCTTTTTATTTTACAATCTAAGAAGTATTTCTCTCTTCCAAATTCTCTTATGTTCTTGGTTTCTTTGTGTTCAGTTTATTTTTGTTATAATTAGAAGGAAACACTTTTCCAACAAGAATTTTTAGAGTATGCAACCAAGGGAGGTTGGTCTTTCTCATGTAATATAGACCATGATAAAGATGACCCCAATTTGTTGAATTATAAGATTAATGATTCAAAATAGGCATAAGCATATATTTTAGACTTTAAAGCATTAAAAATCATTGACAAGTTTTTTTGGATGACTTATTGAGTGAGGGAATTTTGAGGTCTAAAATGAGTCTCAAAATAAAAAAAATGTACTATCGAAATGAACTTTAAAAGAACCAATAGGATTCAAGATGATGATGTCAACCATAAGGGTAAATATTTTTGAAGAGAAAGAAAGAAACTCATCTCCTTATAGGTTTACAATTTCAAATGTCCCCTTTTAGACCTCCAATGTCCCCTATTGCATATTTTGAATAAAAAAAAAAGAAATGTTCATAAGGAAACACCGTGCCTCTTTACATGTTTGTAGGATGCATGCAAATAATGAGTTATTGTATCCTAGTGAAACAATATACCACTTCCTCTAGTGTTTGAAAATGTATGTTGAGGCTTTACAATCTATTGTTGTTAGTAATGAGTGGTCTAGACAATGGATGTTGTAAAAATGGCTACATCAAAAAGTAAAAACAATTTTTTTAGATGATAGTTGTTGTATTGGTTGGAAATACTCTCCTATTCACATTTTCAATAGTGGAGATGGTAAAATATTCATATTCAATTTAATGTCCTCTTAGGGAGGTATGTGATGCAATTGATGCCATGAGTGACAAAATAAAATATACATTCATTATAGAGATCTTGCAAAATAAAATCTAACATTCATTAGAGATATATATATTTGGAGTTTCTCAAACACTACAAAAGTTGATATAAAAGAGATGGAACAACATGAACACCCCTCTTCATATCCCAAGTGGTATTTAAGCTAGATAGAGTTCCACCAATAGATAATTTTGATGGGAAAAAAGGGTTTATTAATCCATATTGAAGATGTATAGTCTTGATGAAGCCCTTTTATCTCCTTTGTACATCCTATATAGGTTATGCTATAATTTTCGTTGTCACTCTTCCTTGGTTGATATTTTAGATGATAGTTGTTGGATTGGTTGCAGATACTCTCTCTCATTCACATTTTCAATAGTGGAGATAATAAGATATGTAGATTGAATTTCCCATAGTCTTAGGGAGGTATGTGATGCAATTGATAACACATGTGACAAACTAAAACATAATATTCATTATAGAGATCTTGCAAAATAAAATCTAACATTCATTAGAGATATCTATCTTTGGAGTTTCTTAAACACTCCAAAAGTTGATATAAAAGGGATGGAACGACATGAACACCCCTCTTCATATCCCAAGTGGTATTTAAGCTAGATGGAGTTCCACGAATAGTTAATTTTGATGGGGAAAAAGGGTTTAGTTAAGCTATATTGAGGATGTATAGTCTCGATGAAACCCTTTTATCTCCTTTATAGATCCTATATATGTCATGTTATAATTTTTTTGTCACTCTTCATTAGTTGATGTCACCTCTGCAACCATCGAAAAATCCCTTGATTTGATAATCAAATTTGGTTCTTATAGGCATCCTTCTCTCCTTTGAAAACTTGAGTGCAAGATGAACTTTCCTCTCAAGGTCCCTCTCTGAAAGGGAAATCTCCAACCCCCTCAATTTCACCTTTACGAATAACAAGTACCACACTCAATGATAGAAGTTCAAGTTTTATTTAGCACAATTTGTAGTTGCCTTATCCTCATATTGCAACTTTAATCATCAACATTTCTTTGTAGACCCGAGCTAAAGGGAAGGCAGGCACAATGGTAACTTACTCATGTTCCTTCATTTTGTTTGTCATGGCTATTTAGTTTCTATTTTAAACAATTCCAAGAACTCTTTTACTCAAGTAAACTACCTATGGAGATCATCTTATCTTCATGCTAGTCTCTCACTATCCTCAAAGTTCTCTTTGTGGCCCCTCCTTGACATCATGTGATCTCTCAAGAAATTCCAATGAGCAACAATTCTTGAAGCTCTTGTAGCAGTGTCGTCATCTTGGCAACCAATGCCTCTAGAGGTTTAGGCTTCCTCTCACTCATGGTTCATGGTGTTAGATTTTTCTTTAATTACTGAGCAGTAGAGTTACCAGTGTTCTTTTACTTATTTAACATTAACAATTATGGCATGTACTGAACAATAAGAGTAACACAAACAAGATACAAGAGAACACAAGATATTTATCCTGGAAAAACCCCAAATGGGGGAAAAAAACCAGCAACCTTTCTTAGATAGATTTTGTCCAATATAATCCACCATGAACCAACTCTTAAGAGCTACAGACAAAGAAGAAACCCTAGCACTAGGCTAGCGCACAAGCTAGTGCTCACAACTGCAGCAGTAGCACCATACAACAA
>ML778091.1:957739-975901 GCA_009831015.1 Picea engelmannii | reverse complement strand
AGATTTGAGATTTTAGGGCCTCTTATTACGCTAATGTGCATATGTATCTCCACTTTATGTGATATTCATGAATTTATAAAATAAAAAGTAAACGAAGGGATGAGATTGCTCATCATTGTCCAAATCATAATGGATGCTCAAGATCGTGCCCTTCTTGATGTAAATTGAGAAAGAAATTGTTCGTTTCTTTTGAAATCTACCCATGAATTTGTCAACTCTTGTTTTTTGATTCGCATGGCACTTGTTCATTCCTTTCATATTGTGCTCATATTTGCTATTGTTTATGTTTTATTGTTATTCACAGACTAGCTTCTAGGGATTGTTGTATATTTTCACAAATATAACTTAGCTTAAATCGAATACATTGCGTTTCATATTCAAAACTTTCATTCTCCCTTTGTCATGCCTTAGATTTCCTATTGGAATACACCAACAATGTTTTTTGAAGTGGTTGTGCTAGTCTATAATTTTTACATCTAGATTTTGTAGGGCTCTGAATTTTTTGCAATCAAAATATTTTTTTGTTGCGTCATGAATCCTCAATTACTTTCCCTATTGACTAGGTCGGGTTCTCTCGTTTTTTTAGGGCTACCGTCCACTATTGTATAAAGGGGCACACCATATAATCTATGCATCTATATAAGGATTTTCATTTCCCCCCTTTTTAACTTTCAACAATCTAGCGTTAATTCTAGTCTTCACCGTGTTTACCTCTCTCTATAGTCTCTATAGTTGAGAATAGGAGTTGGTCAGGAGGTTGATCTTGAAGTAAGTGGAACATGCACAATTATTTATAGCTAAGTCACATGACATGAGGACACGGGACACCGAAATATGAGTGTTCGTCACAAGACAAGTTGACCTTGGAAATAGGACAGGAAGGACTCTCTCTCTCTCTCTCTATATATATATAAAGATGCATTTTTTTTTAGAAAACAAAACATTTACAAAACACTTGGAATTCCTTCAAATCTCAATTTCGCCCATCATCTACATAATGAGACACTATAAGAGATCTTTTTCTCTAGCTGAAAGTGAGAAAATAACAATGAAAAATGTTTTTTAGAGTCAAATATGTAGGACATGTCTAGGGCACATGTCTAACATGTGTTTGGCACATGTCTAACATGTGTTTGGCACATGTTTTGTTTTACGACATCTGCCAAACATGTGTCCTAGTGTGTCCATGTTCGACACACATGATACAAACACGACACCCTTGGGGACCTTGTCATGTTACTTAGGTTTCTAGTATTTTTATAATGTTTCAGGCATATGCATATGTGCTTCCTCCATAGTAAGTGCTTCAGCGTGACCATCCCTTTGTGGTATTGTATTCATTTTTGCACTACAATGCCATTAGTCAAGCATTCAAACATTGAACATGGTTTTTGGAGAATGCCAAGACGTAACACAGATATGTTGAGCTAAACAATATGCTTCTAGAATGTCCTAGAATAAGTATAATCTTTAGGTAGGTGAAACCAAAGTTCTTGCATTACAGGAGAAAATTTAGGATCATAAAGTGTAAAGTTCTCCTAAGTGTTAGGTTTGGGAATTAACAATGTGTGCATTGGAGAAAATTTGTATTCAACATTGCAAATTTCCTTCAACGCTTATTAGGTCATACCTTGAAGAATTGAGTTTTGCGGGGTGGGTTAATGTTTTCTTAATGTAGGATAAACTCTGTTGGCTCGACTATCTGGTAAGCAACTACCTTGCACTATGGTATCCAAGGCTTAACTAACACATTAGAAAGCATGTGAAAGGATGGAATACCCCACGTATGGAATGATATGCCTAAAATGTTGGAAGAAAGTTTGTGAAGGAATATCCCTACAATGGATTTTTATGAGGCTAAGATTTAGTTTTGTAAGGGTTTTGAGAATGAGCCCATTGTAACTAAGTGGAATGTTGATGTTCAAAAACATCCTTAAAAATGAAGCACATCTTCGTAAAAATCCCAAATAGCATAATGCATTGTGTGTGCAATGTGCGTCTTATGCATGTCAAATGAGGCTAGAGCCTCATCTATAAATATGTTTAGGGTTTACCCATAGGATACCAAAGGGTAGGATCGTAATAACGACTAAAGTAGTTAACCATAAATGAAGTTGTCTTAAAGGTCAAACAAACCCCTCAAGAATGGTTTACATTGAATAGTCTCACATTTTCCCTTAATCACAACTTGGAGGATCTATAAAGGTGGCATTATCTCAACGACGCACCTTAATGATTGCCTCTTGCAATGAACGTCATTATTGCATGTCCTGTAAAAACTCTAAAGATATCACATTTCCCATCATTCCCCCCTTAACACAACTGGGCTAGGAATATTGATAACCAAAACACTTGACCATGATGAGGTACAAAAAAACAATGACCTCCACAACACCTCCACCAAATCCTCTTTAGAACATAGTGAAGAAAACACAAGCAACATGGCTCACAATAGAGAGTTATTTACAATTTGAACTTCCTAAACATCTCCACACACAAAGTTGGAGTTATAAGAACCTATGCACAAACAATTAGAATAGATTTCCCAAAAGACATTGTCAAGAATAGTTTCCAAAATCATAGTGCTATCAACCAAGCAATCTCAACCATGCATGATATAAACATGAACACTCTCAAATCATGCAACAACAGTTTCAACCATAGCCAGTTACAGAGTTGTCAATAATAGTAGAAAATAAAAAACAAAATAAATTTATCTTTCTTTGCTCAAAGCGTTTTTTTATTTCTTGGTGTGTATAAAAAAGAAGTGTCATGACTAATCATTGATTTCAGCAATCCCTAGGCCTTCACTCGCTTCTTTGACTTTCCCTCATCGTCTCATCATCAAACAACTCGGTCAATTTATGTTCACCAGTGGAACATCATTGGTTCTCAACAACACCAATCTAGGTTTATACAATCCAACAAGCTCAACAACATTCCCCCTTAAACACAAATGGAGGGATCACAAGAACGAATAAGGATCATATACAAGGCCTTTAATCAACGTTGTCCCACATGGAAAACATGCTCACAAGATTGTCCAATATAGACAATCTAATAGACACTACATCCATTGTCAATCAACCAACCAACCAACATGAATAAATAAGAAAATTGTGTGAGTGTATAGTTGATGATACACATCTATATGAAGTCCTAAAGCACATGTTCAAATGTTGCCATGACCAATCATCATTCCAACCACAATCAATCTTGGTAGTGGGCACTAGTCCAAAATTTTGCCTCTTACGCCTCTTTTGCAAAGCTTTGTTAGCATCTCTACTACCATACCAAGATTTTTGTCTCTTGGATGAACTCCCCTTGCCTCTATGATGAGGATGTAAATATGGAAAAGTCTTGTTCCCACTAAATATATGGTGCATGATGTGATTCTCGCTCAACCAAAGGTACAAGTGTTAAGTTTTGAGTTGTTATTAGGTTATCTTCACTTTACTAGAGCATTCAATGCATTTTCAAAATAACAGCATAAGCAGGATCTTGGGAAACCCTCATGGGGGAGAAAACCCAACAAAAACTTCCTTAATATAGATTGTCAATACAATGCCAAGATAAAGACTAAGACACTAAAGATAATTCGACACTGAGCATGTGCCTCTCTCTCCTTCTTACAACTGCAACTACCTCCAAAATATGCGTGCTTGTTGAGTGACTGAGTGAGTGAGTAAGTGAGGTGCCCTCCTCACTTATTTATACTAGTTGTGGAGCGCTAGGGTTATGTCTCTTCACCAAGTTGGGCCGACTTCTTCAACTAGTGGTTAAAACCACTTTAATTAGCCCTAAGGGATGACTATACAAACGACACCATATAACTATAGTTTGACCAATCCACAAAAGGGGATTTGGTCTTATACAAAGCCCGACATGATCAATCCACAAAAGGGGATTTGATATATATAAAAATAACTTGATTATAATTAGAATATTCTTCGTAGTTACAATATTTCAACACTCCCCCTTAACAAGAATGGTATTCTACCGACATAACCCAATACAACATCATCAGGAGAGAGAGAGAGAGAGGGCAGCAACATCATCAACATTTGGAACACTGATTGACACATCTATAAATCATCGGAAGTTTTTCTCATCATCAATAACATCATCTTTCACAACATGGAGTTGGATTAGTATCATCATAGTTTACAACATGGAGTTGGAATAACATCATCGTCATCGTCATCGACATGAAGTTGAAGTAGCATCATCATCACTAGCATCAGAAAGAAGCTGAAGTAGCATCATCATCATCAACAACAGCATGAAGCTGAAGTAGCATCGTCATCATTATCTTCAACATGGAGCTGAAATAACATCATCATCATTATCTTCAGCGTGGAGTTGAAGTAGCATTATCATCATCATCTTCAGCAAGGAGCTGAAGTAGCATCATCATTAGCAGCAACATGGACCTGAAGCATCAAAATTAATAGCATGAAGCTAGAACACCAATATCACCAACACGAGGCTGGTACAACATCATCAACAACACAAGGTTGATACAACATCATAAACAACACGAGGTTCATACAACATCATCAACAATAACAACATGAGGTTGATAAAATATCATCAACAACACGAGGCTGATACAACATCATCAACAACAACAACACGAGGTTTGAACAACAACATCATTTGCATGAGGCTGAGATAACAACATCATCAGCACGAGGCTGAGATAACAACATCATCAACATATGGCAACAGAATGAGGCAGGTGCAACAACAACATTTTGTGGTACTCTGACAGACCGTCCTTACCGGACCTTCGGGATCTGCCCAGGAATCATAAGATTCCCTAGGATATAAAATCCTAACGGAGCTACCACGTGGTACTCTGATAGACCGTCCTTATCGGACCTTCGAGATCTGCCCAGGAATCAAAATATTATGTAGGATATAAAATCCTAACGAAGCTACCACTATTGACCATAGTCGGCATGTACATGCACATGTACTCTGATAGACCATCCTTACCGAACCTTCGGGATCTGCCCAGGGATGATCAATCCCCTAGGATATAAAATCCTAACGAAGCTACCTATTGTCGATCGGGATACAATAATATCATCATCATCACTCCCCCTTTCGAGGGAGGTCCTTTCGGACTATACCAATCTTGTATTGAAAGTATTCAAACTTTACACGAGACAGACGCTTGGTCAACACATTTGCGACCTACTCATATGTGCCAACATACTGGAGCTTTACAGCTCCCCTCTGCACCATATCACAAATGTAGTGATATCGGATTTCTATGTGCTTCGACTTATCATGGAACACTAGGTTCTCTGTCATCTTTATACAACTCTGGTTATCACATAGAATCACGATGGATTCCATCTCCAGATCGAATAGACATGTCAACAACTTCTGAAGCCATATGGATTCACAACCGGCGGAACATGCTGCAATGTATTCCGCTTCTGCCGTGCTGAGAGCAATATTGGATTGCTTCCTACTCTGCCATGAAGTCATGGCTGACCCCAAACTGAAACAACATTCTGAAGTGTTCTTTCTATCAGAAATACTTCCAGCCCAATCTAAGTCAGTATAACCAAACAGTCTGAAGTCATGATCTTCAGTATAACGGAGACCATAATCCAACGTACCCTTCAAGTATCTCATCACATGCTTTGCAGCTACAAGGTGAACACGTCTGGGCTCTACCAGATACTGAGTCAAGGTGTTCACAACAAAGAATATATATGGCCTGGTATTCGTCAGACACATCAACGATCCAATGATCTGTCAATATAGAGTAATATCAACCAATTTTGACGACGTATCCACCAGGAGCTTCAACTTTGTTTCCATGGGTGTGTGTTCATGGCTTTACATTCCAACATGTCAAACTTCTTCAGTATTTCAACTGCATACTTCCCTTGGTTAAGGAAGATCTTCTCCAGGCTCTGCCAAACTTCAAGACCTAAGAAATAATGCATTAGGCCTAGGTTTTTCATCTCGAACTCTACAACGAGCTTCTTCTTACACTCTGTGATGAGCATTTCTTCTCCAAACAGGAATAAATCATCCACATACAACAACAATATAACTGGCTCATCATTCATAACCTTGAAGTAAATGTTAGAATCAACTTTACTCTTGGTAAATCCCAAGCTCGCCAGGAAACTATCAATTCTGCCATACCAAGATCTAGGAGCTTGCTTTAACTCGTACAAAGCTTTCTTCAACTTGCATACATGAGTCTTTTTGTCTTCAACTTCAACCGAAATTTTTCACATCACATTGTACCAACCTGGTATACTTGCTTAGTTGCAACTTAATCTATGCAATTATGTGCTAGCTCTATGTGCTTTATGTAAAGCACTATCTGTCTCACTACCTGAGAGTATGTCCTCTACTCTCTCTTCTACTGCTCCTTCTGGAACCGGGACTCTGCACCTGCAGCTGCTATTTCTGAAGCTGAGAATAACTTGCTCTATTCTCACTGTAGCAGTTGAACTCTGAGAGTAGCTCCTCTATTCTATCATGGCAATAGCTTTATCTGAGAGTGGCTCAATAACTGATATTGAAGGTAGCTTTTCTTCTTTCATGGAGGTAACTCAATCTTCAAATACAAAGACTGCTCCCCTTGAATCTCATACTATATCATAACCATGGTTGTTCTGGTTGTCTCCATGAATATTGGAACTTCAATTAATGGAGTAAGTGTCTCGTCATATTCTTTTCCCTCTTGCTAGGAGAATCCTCTGGACACAAATCAGGCTTTGTACATCTTTATACTGGTATCTGCAACATGCTTGATCTGGAAGATCAATCTTGGAAGTCATCATTGACTTCCCTTCTGGTCTCAAGGAAAAATCCATATCCAGTCCTTTTGACTGGCTTCCTCCTCTGTTACTGAAACAAGGGAATCTTCCCAAGAGTTTTCATGTCTCCTAGAAGTCTCTGAAGCTATAATCTAGTCTTCTTCAACTCATGGCATTTGTCTACCAGCCTCTTCATCTAGTCCTTTCTGAGATCAGGTTACTCTGAGTCTTGATTTCTTCTGAGCCTATAAAAATTTCATAGTCTCTGCAAGATATACTTGGTGTTGAATACCAAGTCTTAATATGAAAAGTTGAGTCAGGCTTCAAACGAATTATGCTTCTTGTCAAGGTGGCTTCATTATCAACTGACCAAGTCTAATGTTCGGTCATCTCTGGAGCCTTCTGCTCATTTCTATCAATCTTCATATGAGATACTTTGTCTCTCAAAAGTAGCTTCTTCTTCATCTTCGTTGGTACATGGATGTATACAGTCATGCATTCAACTTGGATACTCTGCTTCATGTCTCATTTAATATGTTGCCTCCTGCAACCTTCACTATAGTTTCCTTAGGGCACATGTGACCTGCCCGGAACAAGAACAACAAGGGCGAAACAACAGACAAGAATAATACTCTCTATAATAATAAAGCAATAGCAAGAACAATATTCACAATGGCTCCTTTAGAGTTATCACTTGTGACCTGCCTACAACAAGGGTTAAAAGTAAGAAATACAATACTGAGAGCAACACTCATCTAGTGTTGTGATCAATCATTCCTCCATGGTAACCTGGAGATAAAACAAGAAGTTTCTCTTGGAGGAGATGTTAGTTATATCTGGTAAATGATTACAATAAGCATTTATCTCAATATGCTCACATGCTACCAAGTATGCTATCTCAACTATGAGGTAGCTATCAAACTTGACATGTGCAAGTTTGAATCTTATCAACTTAATCAATCAAACCTGGAACCCGTGTCCTCAAGAATGAGTGTTGTTGTTTTTCTTCTGAGTCTCCTTCACTCAAGATGACAAGTATTTTCTTCAACTTGTCCTCTGTACGAAGACAATATGCTATCTTGACAGAAATCTGAGTTAGGGAATAAACTCTATAATCTCAACTTTAATCAATTTAATACCTTGACTTTAATTTTTACCAATGGTTGGTATGAAGGTCATAACTTCATCATACAACCTAGATGTTCATAATGTCATAACAAATAGATGCATATTACAATAATCAAACTCGGGGTGCATTATTCCTTTGAATGTGCTGGATCTGAGATCCTTCTTGATCTATGACAAAAGATCCCTTCTCCTGCAAGTACCCTTTAAATCTTAACAATTTAAACATATGTAAGTACATACCTCTGATAGTATTGGAAGGTAGTGGCACCATCTGGCAGTAGCGGTAATAAATACCAAACCTTTAAAAGCTTCAAAAGTG
Organism: Picea engelmannii; assembly: GCA_009831015.1. NCBI lineage: Eukaryota > Viridiplantae > Streptophyta > Pinopsida > Pinales > Pinaceae > Picea > Picea engelmannii. The sequence continues at coordinate 967,657 of ML778091.1, read as the reverse complement.
TTGCAATCTTTAGCTGGAGATTTGCTAAGGTAAAGTGTATTAGGACAATAAAAATCAGTCCCAAAACTTTCACTGCAACTGGTATTGCAGCTTGTGCTGGTACTATAGCTGGTGTCGGTACTGCAACTGATACTTATATTGCAACTGCAACTTAGGGTTTTATGAGGAAACCCTAATTTTTCAAACTTCATTTTTTTTAATTTTGATCCAAGGACTAGATGCATTGGGTTGAACCGAGTAGGTTGGAGCTGTCTATTTTTAAAAAATCCAAATTTTACCCCTTGAAATTGGACCTGCGCAAATCTGGACTCGTACTTCTGGTACTTGTTCTAGTTTTTTGGTACCAATAAAAACTAGGGTTTCACTTTCTGAAGGATCTGGCCACTGAAAAGGTGCGCTCTAGCTGCCAAATGATGTGCTAGGGTAGGGCACACTTTTCTAGATGGTTTTTAGGAAAAAAACCATTTCCAATAAAAAGCCCTAATTTTCTTGTACAACAACAGTGACGTTTTTGGTTACCCAATGAAAGGTGCTCTATTCAGTTTAGCTCTGATACCATGTTAAGTTTTGAGTTGTTATTAGGTTATCTTCACTTTACTGGAGCATTCAATGTATTTTCAAAATAACAGCATAAGCAGGATCATTGAGAGAAACACAATCACAAGGTACACAACATTTTATCCTGGGAAACCCTCATGGGGGAGAAAACCCAACAAAAACTTCCTTAATATAGATTGCCAATACAATGCCAAGATAAAGACTAAAACACTAAATATAATCCAACACTGAGCATGCATCTCTCTCTCCTCCTTACAACTGCAACTACCTCCAAAAGATGCGCACTTGTTGAGTGACTGAGTGACTGAGTAAATGAGGCACCCTCCTCACTTACTTATACTAGATGTGGAGCGCTAGGGTTATGTCTCTTCACCAAGTTGGGTCGACTTCTTCAACTAGTGGTTAAAACCACTTTAATTATCCCTAGGGGTCGACTATACAAACAACACCATATAACTATGGTTTGACCAATCCACAAAAGGGGATTTGGTCTTATACAAAGCCCGACATGATCAATCCACAAAAGGGGATTTGATCTATATAAAAATAACTCAATTATAATTAGAATATTCTTCGCAGATACAATATTTCAACAACAAGGTGTTCTTGCAAATCAACAGAACTATCATATGCCTGCCATCAACCAAATCATTTGTTAGTGTAGTCTATGCTCTTTGCAACTTAGTAGGATGGCCTTCAACAACAAACAAAACAATAGCAGGGACAAAATAACCTTCTTGCAAATCAATGTAGAATGACCTCCATCTGGGAATGGTGAGATTGGCAATGGTTTCTCACCACATCCAAGTCTTTCTCTAATTGGTCTCATCTTAGGCTTAGTTGGAACAACAATACCTTGTCCACTCTCCCCAAGTCCTCCCCATGTATATCACATTTGGCACAATGACCGAGACCCGATAGCTATGGTATGTTTTTCAAATTCAAAGGGAAACTAGTTTATTAGTAGCCAACAAAGCATGAGAAGAATTCACGTGATCAATATCATCTGTCTCGCAAACATCATCATTACTAACAATATTATCATAAGTATCATCGAGAACATTTTGAGAAGCATCATCATTCTCAATACATCTTCGAGAAAGACATGTAACCTCTTCTTCTGAAGCACCAAGTAGTTCATTCTTATTACTATAGTCAATCATGGAGTCTTAACAAAGATCTTAAAAGCTCTCAACAAAGTCAAATTTTATTTCTTAAAAGTAAGTGTCTAATCAATCTTTTAAATTACCTTCAAATTTTTTTTTAACTGGTGACTTCCCAAATCACGCCCTATATGAAGTATAAAGACTCATCATATTCTTCTTATCCACTTAAGAGAAAAGAAAATGATATTCTCTTCAATTTCTGATACTTGTCAATAATACCCATGCTATATGAGAAAGGGCATACAAAATATAAAGACTAAAAAAACAATTTTTGGAAACATTGTAAACACTAAAACCAATGTTTTCCCATAAACACAATTTTGTTCCCTCTATATCGCCTACTTCCCTCAAATTTTAATACCCACTTCATAATAATAATAATAATAATAATAATAATAATAAAGAATTTGAACAAGAGGAAACACATTTTCCCTCTATACCACGTGTTTCCCTCAAATTTTAATACCCACTTCATATTAATAATAATAATAATAATTAAGAATTTGAACAAGAGGAAACACATTTTCCCTCTATACCGCCTGCTTCCCTCAAATTTTAATACCCACTTCATAATAATAATAATAAAATAATAATAATAAAGAATTTGAACAAGAGGAAACACATTTTCATATGATGCACCCTCACCAAAATACATAAAATGTATAATAAAACCCCTCTTCAAAATGCTTTGGTGGGTACATGTCAAAATTGTAATAGAAACTAATCCTACCATATACCATGTGGTTGCACCCACACGACAATGTCCTCCTCCTTCGGACAATCACGACGACTTTCACATAATTGCCCATGGATTTCTCTGTACCGCAGGCACGCCCATATATGGAAGGAGAGGAAGAACTTAGGTTCAACCAGTTTGGGATGCAGGATCAGGCCTAGCTAAAGTGGCCTACTTTGATTTCAAAGGTAACATCCCACGTTTCTACACAAATAGTGCCCACCAACATCAAATTTGTTCCCCACAACTATCGGTGGTGTATGAACCCGTGATTTGACCTCTATCATTTTCCCTTTGCGATTGGGCGTCTTCCTTCTTTTAAACCTCAGTCTCAGCTACTGGCGATATCCTTTACCACATTGTGGCATCATACAGGTTGGCAACACTCCTTCACCAGCACTCTTATTTCACTGTCGCTCTTCGGCTCAATCTAAGTGTCAATCTCTATGTCCAAATTGGATCACTGGTGGCTATCCTTCACATTTCCACCTTAGCACGCTCACAGAGGTCTAGGAGGATCCGAAACACTCACAGAGGTCCCAGGAGATCCATAAAAGATCAAAATTCAATCATCTCAAAAGTTTGTGAAAAGGACATTATTGCGTGGAGCTTGTCATCAACTTTCCAACAACACAAACGACACTTCAAACAGAGCTCGTATGCAAAAGTTATGAGCAGTCAAAGTTTGGTCAAACCAGGCAAAATAGGGGTGCCACGTGGCACCACCAAAGGGTGACATGTGGCCTGGTGATGTGGCACATGGAGGGTGACGTAGCATGATAGTTGGCAGGTTGAGTTGGCAAGTGCATGTAGGCATCCAAGTGGTTCAATCAACGCTTTACACATGGAATTAGGTAGCCAATGAAAAGCTGGCACGTGGCAACTTCCCATTGGCCTATAATGGCTAGTGTTATATAAAAGATATGGAGTCAATGGGGTTTGACCCCATGACCTCTATAGCTACCAAAGGTCTTAACAAAGTTTTATTTTGGTGGCTAAAAGGTCGAGGGAGACCCTTAGCCCCTAGTCCGTTGATATCACATATGACCCACACCATTCGTGGGGAGGGGGTTAACATATAGTTTGCATGGGAATTGTTTTAACCACATATTATATAACAATTATTTGTTCCAATATTTGCGCGGATATTATACCATATAGTTATATGTTTTATAACCATATAACAACCTACCACCAACATCGCGCAAAGGGTATATGACATGGTTGTAACCAAAATATTTATATAGTATGGTCGGTGGGGCATCGAACCCTCAACCTACTATATATATATNCATCGCGCAAAGGGTATATGACATGGTTGTAACCAAAATATTTATATAGTATGGTCGGTGGGGCATCGAACCCTCGACCTACTATATATATATATATATATATATATATATATATATATATATATATATTAGTTTTAACAAACTCGCCTACATGCACGGACTTGGTTACAAAACCAACCAAAATGTATTTAATGTTTGCCAACAATTTCAGAACTTAGTTGGAGATCATGGCCTATTTAATGGGAAAGGATCCCAACATTGTACACACATTCCAAGGGCTTTGTACATACATTCCAATGCAGGCACAAATCCTGAAACACATTTCTATGCAGGTTTTTTCCTTGTAATGCGTGTCGAGGGTACACAACATATCGGGCTACACCGTAAAGCGTGTTGCGGGTCACCTTGACGAAATTTCGAGTATTTTATATCATCGTAGTCTAAATGTTCTACAAAATGACTCTTTTCCGATGATATTTTCCTAGGACATTTGCCCAAAATACGGTGAGAAATTGTTAGATCCTCAAATTTGAGTGATATTTATGTATAATCCGAGTGCCCCATGGGTTTTTTAGCATGTTGAATCCATTTCTACATTCAGAAATGGACTTTAAACAACAAAAGATAATGATTTTGTGTAAATTTGTATCGTCGGATTTCGACGAAAAAATTCATTTCGTAAAACAGTTAGACAATGCCTTTTATATCAATTTTGCACGATTTTTTGCCAGGAATTCAACGATGTACTATGTTTCTGCATTTGAGCAGTAGATTTTCAGAGTGTCTTCAAAATTATGTTTTTGTAAGCTCATTTTGAAATGTAATTTGGAATTTTGAGATGATGAAGAACAATTATGCTATTAAAGGGACTTTGAAGATGCATTGATGTATATCAATTACATATGTATTTGAGTTCTTTTATTTTTTGTTGGATTATCTCATTTACATTTCAAGTTATTCATTAGTATTAATGAGTTTAAGGACAAATAAGATATTCACATGATATTTTGCAAATAGTCAAGCGATCTTCAATTTCTCGAATTTGGTCGGATGTGTATGTGTATTGACATCTAAGGATTCTTTGGGCTAAATTGATATCATAGTTTTTTTATATTTAAGAATCAAATTGGTATCATAACTCGTGTGGTATTTTCAAATCATGTGGTATCAGAGCTGGTTTTGACGTTTATTTGCAAGTGAATGCTTATGAGGTCCAATTCTAAGCAAGACGAAGGCAAGCTTGTAAGTTATAATCCTGAAATTGGTTCAAGGGGCTTCACTCGAAGAGGAGAAATGGAGCATGAAGCATTTCTTTATGAGGTTGATAAGGAGTTTCGAAGGATGTTTATTGAGATGACAAATATGGTTAAGGAATTGTGGGAAGGCCTAGAAAGAAGGAGAGAAACTCCTCATCAAAATGAAGGTGGTCCAGTTGAAACAATGGCAAAAACTGAAACAATTGGAGGAGAAGGTGAAGAACCTCTAGGATCTCCTTCGTCCCCATCATCATCATCATCACCTTCCGATGCAAGTGAACATTCTTCTCATAAGAGGAAACAGTGTTCCAAGAAGTCTTCTCGTTCTCATGATCTGCCTTTGTTAAAGCTAGATCTAAAGTTAGATTTGTCTATCTATGATGGAGAGTTGAATGCAGAGAAGTTGGATAATCGGGTCAAACATATTGAAGTGTATTGCAGGGTACAAAAAATCATACATGACACTTCAAAGATACATTTGGCTACTCTTCGCCTGAGCGACACAACTTTGATATGGTGGGAGAGTCGAACACGGGCTAATCTTATTCAACATGGTAAAATCATTTCGTCATGGATTGAATTTACTGTTGCATTAATAAAGCAATTTTATCCATTAGCTTACATGCAAACATCAACGATTGCTTGGAAACAGCTGAGATGAGAAAAATGTTAGAATATTCAAGCTTATACACAAGAATTTAAGAGGAAGACATTATCTTTAGGAATTCCATTACATACTCTTGAGACCCTTCTAAAGTATATCGGTGGTATGCACTCATATATTCACCATACTATATTGATGTTCAATCCTACTAACATTGACGAAGTATCAATACAAGCTACATATCTTGAAGTCAACAAAGGAAAACATGTTGAAGATGAGTTAGGAGAGCCACATATAAAGAAGAGTAAGAATACAACTACAGTGAAAAAGGATGAAATGAACAAGCTTACATGTTCTCACTGCAAGAAGAAAGGGCATGATGAGAAGCGTTGTTGGAAGTTGCATCCAGAATTGAAGCCGAAATGGGCTTAGCCTAGAAAGGGTAATAAGAAGACCATGACTATAGTGCAGGACCTTGGATCAGATTCTGTGGATGAAACCAAGGTTACAACTATGGGCATTAAAGGTAAATATTCGGTTGCAAGTTGCAGTTCACATGCTTCTTGTGCAAGGCCTAAAGTAATCCTTGATGGAAGGCAAAGAAATGACATGTTTCATTTACGAGTTATCTCAAAGCACACTAAGATTGATACACTTGTTGATAGTGGATCAAAAGTGAATCTTATTTCAGAGCAAGTTGTTTATAATTTGGGATTGGAAACTAGGCCTCATCTGAGACCGTATCCTTTGGGTTGGATTTGTGATAATGCTCAGGTACAGGTAATTGAGCAGTGCAAGTTACGGTTCACGATCACATCTAGTTTTATTGATGAGGTAGAGTTAGACATAGTTCCACTTAACATTTGCGGGATGGTTTTGGGAAGTCCATACTTGTATGACACGAATACTATTTTCCACAGGGAACAAAATAAGTATCATCTCTTCAAGGATGGCATTGAGTTCATTGTGAGAGCTCATCAGATGAAGACGAATTTGACAGTTGTCACTACAGGGCACATGCTAGTATCCAGGATCAAGGTTTACAGCCTACGATTGAAAGCAGAACATGTCCTTTGGTTGATGTTGTTCATGATAATAAGGGCATATATGTTAATGGTTCATTCTCTTTTGCATCTGTATATTCAGTTTTGTTGTTCAATTTATTACTAATCAGTGGAATATGGTTGGCTACTACAACAATGGATGGTGGAGTTTGTGAATTTAAGGGAATGGTTAACTTGGTCAGTAGTGTTGTTTTAGTCTTCATTATGGTTGTGATGAGCCAGGTGCTCGTTATCCAAGTAGGAAAGTTGGATGATACTAGACAACTGAGGCAGAAACATTCTCACTTGACTTTTGAATGATCCATAATTTTGGAGGCCTCTTCAGAAATAAGAGGCATATGAAGATGCATGCTATAAGCATCTACAAAATACTATGTCATTTTTATATGGATGTATACCTTGAATAGAAGCAATCAAGTACAAATGATGACAGTACACACATAATTGTTTTTCAAGGCATGAGCGACAATGGACAAAGTATCATTCAACAACTTCTACAGATACATCAAGCATATAAGAACAAAGAGTCCATATGGGCAAGGCATCGATCAACATTCAACTTGGTTTCATATTGTCCGAGATAGACTATATTTAGCAGAAGGATATGGGAGTGGATGTTGAAATACATATGCAAGTATTGCAGAGATTCAATGAACACGACTTTTGTAGTTTTGAAATTTATGAGCCAGAACCAGAGCTATATATCATATTAGCTACAGTGCAAGAGGCCAGAGTCAGGGCCATATTCAAGAGAAGCAGACAAAAGTACAATGATCTAGTTCCTAAGATCGAAGACCCGATACAAAGACTTATTTCCAAAAGAATCAACAAGATGCAAGAGTGAATTATGATCACTAAGTTGTTGAGTATTTATACTTTTGGAGGTCCAAAGGTTCTTCAGTGGGAAGGTGTGATCTAGGAGGATCTAAGGAATGCTCATAAAGGTCCAGGAGGATCTGGAATGCTCACAGAGGTCCTAGGGGTCCATAAAAGCTCAAAATTTGATCATCTCAAAAGTTCATGAAAATGACATTATTGTGTAGAGCTCATCATCAACTTTCCAATGACGCAAACAAAAAAGACATGCCTTCAAGGGGAATTTTTGTTTCCAGACCCCTTTCCACCACCACAAAGGTTCCTGCTGCAAAAGTTCTATGTTAAGCTGAATATACCCTGCCTTCGGGGTATAGACTCCACGGGGGTTGTGCTGCCAAACAAATTCATCCTCCTTATCAGTTATTTTGATGTGCCCCAAATGTAATGTTCTAATGTAATCATTCCAGCTGGCTTCATAATTTCTATCAAAGCCCAGTTGATTAGCCTTTTTCCAAGCTTGACTCCAAATAAAAGTCTTATCTCTATCAACCACTTGAGCAAGGAAGTAAAGACCCCTATCATGCAAGGATTCAATCATCTTTTGTGGCAATAAATGTCCTCTATTGTTGCATGGCCACGGATCCGACCCTATTCTAACTTTCGATCCATTTCCCACTTTCCATGCTAGTCCTTCTCCTACCACCTAGAAGGATTTTACCAGCGCTTTCCAGATGATAGAGCAATATTTGGCCACTTTAATTGGCCTATGGATCCATTCCTCCACCGTGTTCGTACATATGTATTTATGGGTTACAACTTTGGACCATAAACTTGTTGATATTACGGTAGCTGCGGGAGGTATTTACCTCCACGTGTAAACCTGACGACAATAGAATATTCTGGGAAGCAAGAAGAAACCCTAATGAGTTGGCTAATAACCCTAGAAGACAAGTCGACTCAAGAGGATAATTGATATTAGGTTATTAGCCTACAAGAGAAGAAATCGGCCAGAAGAAATAGTATATATTGAACAAAGAGATACCCAGAATGAGAAGTCGGCCCAGGCAGTTAGCCAGAATTACTATAAATACATGAGGCTAGTGTTCATTCTGGCAGGCATTCTCAGAATTGCAGAGCAACACTTGTGCGCACTGCAGTTGCCTGATTTCTGTGCAGGTTTGGAGGAGAGCTGTCATTGCAGCTGCTGCAACTAGAAGATTTCGGTGTTGGCTTGGACTATCTCTTGGTTAGGGTTTGGACTATCTGATCAGCTCTTGTTTGATGTGCTATCCTTGGGGAAAGGTGTGCTACCCTTTGTTTGGTTATCTAGCCTAGGGTTTGCTTCCGGAATGATTCTCTGTCAAGGTTAAGGTGCTCGGAGGGTGGCTTCGGCCTATGGTTGGGTGACAATAGTGATATTGTCGATGGTAAAACGAGCACATCCATTATATTCTAACAAGTTATAGGCCCACACCTCCTTCATTCGGTCTAACCATTGGAAGGAAGCATAGCCATAAGGATATTGAGCTCGTTGAAGAACTGTCGCTAGGGTTTCTAGCAGGAGCAGTCACCAAAAGCAATGTCGTTGGGGTTATTAGCAGGAGCAGTTGCAGAAACCCTAAACCTCTCGTTGAGGCACCTTAAGTGAAGGGATTTACCTAACTTCCAGATAGACCAGTGTGCCCTAGCCTAGCGCATCTCCTGGTACTCTCAGCAAGCCAAGACGTCAAGTTTGAGTTTTTGGTCAAATCTAGGGTTGACCAAGTCAAAGAAGCCATGACCTACTCCATGAAGTTAGAAAACAAGTTAGATGGAGCTTCTAACTTTAGAGCGTGGAAGACAAGGATTGACCTCATCCTTGCCAAGAATAAAGTGTTGGATATCGTGAAAGGAAAGATCGTGAAACCAGAGTTTGAAGAAGGAAAAGAGAAAGAACCACAGAACGTTGCAGTTACGGAAAAGTTCAAAGGCGGTGACATCAATGCCATGAGTATCATAGTGGACTCTATAAAATACCACTTGATACCCTACATCTCCCATCTTGACTCATCAAAGAAGATGTACGATGCCCTAACAAATCTCTTCTCAGTCAGAAACATTGGACAAGTGATGAGTCTAAAGAATGAACTTCGTGACATGAAGATGAATAATGATGATAGCATAACATCATACTTTGTGAGGATCTCATAGTTAAGAGATCAACTACAAGCTATTAAAGAGATCATTTCAGAGAAGGAATTGGTAAACATAGTACTCAATGGTTTTCGCAAGACATGGGATGCATTTGCTGCAAGCATGAACACAAGGAAGGAGTATCCTACATTTGAAGAACTTTGGACTTGTTGTGCTCAAGAAGAATCCAGGATTAGTGCAAAAGAGAAACCCCAAAAGAAGTACGATGATCAAGCCTTCACAACAAGATTCAA
>ML778091.1:918465-954174 GCA_009831015.1 Picea engelmannii | reverse complement strand
TTGGAGGAGAGTTGTCGTTGCAGCTGCTGCAGCTAGAATATTTTGGTGTTGGCTTGGACTATCTCTTGGTTAGGGTTTGGACTATCTGATAAGCTCTTGTTTGATGCGCTATCCTTGGGGAAAGGTGTGCTACCCTTTGTTTGGCTATCTAGCCTAGGGTTTGCTTCCAGAATGATTCTTTGTCAAGGTTAAGGTGCTCGAAAGGTGGCTTCGGCCTATGGTTGGGTGACAATAGTGATATTGTCGATAGTAAAACGAGCACATCCATTATATTCTAACAAAACTCACAATAGTGATTAACCTCCATCCAACTTTTGCGGCTAAGGCCTTTGAAAAATATGTATATTTTTTAAGCCCCAACCTCCCAGTAATTTTGGCATAGCGAGAGCATTCCATATAACCCACGGCATGACAAAATGTTCTTTGGATCCAGCCCATAAAAATATGAAACAAGTGCGCCTTATTTGTTCAAGCGTACGCTTTGGTATCCAGGCAAGGGAAATCCAATAGACAAGAATGGCTTCAAGGACAGACTTGACTAGTACTAGTCTTCCTGCTCTGGAGAGCCAATGAAAACTCCAATATTTTAATCTTTTCTCTAGCTTGGCTATTACCCAACTCCAGTCCTCCTTCTTATAGCAATTTGGCTTAAGGTGAAAGCCCAAATATTTTAATCCTACGTCAAAAGGGATGATCTCAAAAGGAAAAAGTTCCTTATAAACATTTATTTCCTCTTCCTCCATGAGGTTGGGCATCAGTGTGTATTTTTGCCCATTTATCTGCATTCCAGTTGCTCTACTAAAAAGGTCCAAAATATGATTTAATTTCTCAGCATCACTCTTCTTCCTACAACAAAATATTAACACATCATCCACAAAGAGGAGATGAGTGATCCAAAAAATTTGAGTAATGGAGATACGTTTGAATTCTCCTCTAGATCTCGCATCCCCAATGGCCCTGTTGAGACCTTCTGCTACCAAAAGAAATAGGAGAGGGGATAGTGGACACCCTTGTCGCAGCCCCCTTTCCATTGTAAAAAGGGAATAAGTTGCCCCATTGATGAGGACTACGAAAGAGACCATCAAGATGCAACTCATGATCCAATTAATGAAGGGAAGCTTGAAGCCATAATGAGTAAGAAGCATCCTAAGATATAACCAACTTACTCTGTCAAATGCTTTTGAGAGATCTATATTTACCACAACTCCTTTTGACTTTCTAGTTTTCATGCCATGCAATGCTTCTTGCGCTGCACCAATAGCTTTGTTAATCTGATGCCCTTCCAGAAAACCGAATTGTTCCTCTGAGATTGATTTTGAAAGGAAAGATTGTAGTCGTCTACTAATAATTATAGTCACCACCTTATAGATACAGTTACAGAGAGAGATGGGCCTAAAATCCTCAAAATATCAAGGCTCATACTTCTTTGGGATAAGAGAGATGAAGGTGGCATTTAGTGGAGGACACATAAAACCATTTGTTTGGGGTTCTTCTACAACTCTAAGGATGTCTTTCCCAAGGAAGTCAAGAAGTCCCAGGAAAAAATCCATTATCCACCCATCCGGACCAGGGCTCTTGTCCTTTTGAAAACTATGGAGCACCTCTTTTATTTCCTCTTTAGTGACTTCTTCCATAAGTGCCATGTTGTCATCTTTCTCCACAAAACGAGGGAAATAAAGAGCTAGTTGCACAATAGCATCAATGTAGACCCTCTCATCAGCTTTAAAGAGATTTTTGAAGTGCCTTGTCCCGAATTGAGCCAGGTCCTCAAAGGAATTTTTTTCTCTTCCTTCTTCATCCTTTAGACTCCATATGGTGTTGTTCATTTTTCTTCCTTTTGCATAGGCTTGGAAAATTTTTATGTTTTCGTCACCGTTCTTCAACCATAAATCCCTACTTTTTAAATGCCATTCAATCTCCTTTTCTTCAAGTAATTTCTTTTTGGATTTTTCAAGATTTAGTAGGGTCTCCTTAGCTTCCAAGGTTGCAAAACCACCACCATCTAAATCATAGAGAGTCTGCAAGGATGCTTCTATGGAGATGAGCTCATGCTCATCCAATTGTTTCTTCCCATTTTCCCACTCCATTGTAGCCTTTTTTAATCTTTTTAGATTTTGGGAGAACTGATACGTGGCCCTGTCCCCCTGTTCGATGGGGACCCATGTTTCCTTCACTAGGTTTATGAACTCCTCTTCCATAAGCCATGCAGAATTAAATTTGAACGAGCTAACAGGTTTCCTTGGTATACCAACCACTTCCAAAAAAATTGGGAAATGGTCGGAGTCACTTCCCAATCCCACCCACTACCTAAATATTAGTGGTGATTCCAGCAGAGGTTCATCAAGAAGAAAACATTGAATCCTCTTGGTGATGTACTCCTCTCCAATCCTCTTATTTCTCCAAGTTTGTTTTAGAAGAATCGGAGCGATATCCAACAACCTTGGCTCCCCTAGTTTGTGTCTGAAATATTCTGGGAGAACATCTGGGCGAGCCCGTTGTCCCCAAGATTCCACTGAGCCAAGGAAAATTTTTAGGTCACCTCCCAGGATGAGATCCTCCATTTGCAAAAGGGATTTATTGAAAAGACAATCCCAGAAGGGAAAATGCTCTTGGGAAGGGCCATACACGTTGAGAACAATAAAACATCTTCCCAAGTCTTCCACAAACACCTTTAATCCCAGACCAAAGTCAAAACCCCAAGAATTGATTACATGAATAGTTTTGGATCTCTAGCCGACAAGTGATCCTCTTGAGTGCCCCTTTGAGTCCAATCCCATAAAATACTACCCCTTGAACAATTTCTCTAGCAAATGGACCACTTGATTTGCATCTCCCAAAGTTTCCTTAAGTATCATCATATCAGGCTAGGTAGACTCCACCAGCCTGTGGAGAGCGAGTTTTTTCCCTGGGCTCGCCACACCCTGACAATTTAATGAGAGAACCTTCATTCTGGAACCCTTGCTGGGGGATGCACTTCTCTAAGATCCCTAGTGATGGAAAGTTGCTGACCAGCTACCATATCCATGGCAGCCTTAGTTTATGCTTTTGAGAGGTTTTGACCTACGCCCCCTTCCCTTCCCACTAGTGGTTGACAAAGGGTTCAGACCCAAGCCATTCAGTCTTTGGCTAATATCCCCCGCTAACGAAATGTGCTTGTTCCTCAATTGGTAGGCCACCATATTTTCCTTTGAGTCGGATGAAGAATCCAGGGACTCACTACGAGAGTCTGGATGGATCGGTTTCAAGGGAGAAACGAAGGAGAGGTTAGCCAAAGGGAAATCCATAGAGGTAAGCGGGGGAAGTTGTGGGGATGTCGGGGAAAATGGAAGTTTTTTCAGAGGCTCAGACCACAAATTGCCCAAATAAGATAAGGAATGTAAAACAAAATCCAATGAAGGAAGGAAGTGAGGCGGCATACCCAAATGAGATGTGATGCCCTGTTGGAGCATCCTTGTCGCCGAGTCTGATTGAATTGGAAGATCTTGACTTCCACGATCCTCTTTACTGGAGCAAGGAAGAGTTATTTCCTGGTGGGAGGGAGAATTTGTTGTCGAACCCCTGCATTCTCCAAGTCCTGCCCTTCAAAGCTTCAACGAGAGTGCCAAATTGGAAATGCCCATCTCTTTTTACGTTCTGGCCCCATTAAGCCTTTGTCTCTTCTGCCCCAAAAAGGAAGATAGAAGTCACCCGCATTATGCCCATATTTGTGGCACCGATGTCATTTAAAAGGAATACCCTCATAGTCTAGTTTCTGGAGAAAAGATATTTCCCCCCAAGATAATTCGATTTCCTCTGCCAGATCTTTTCGAAGATTGAAAGAGATTAAAATACGCTCCATGGACATCTTACATATGGAGATAAAAGATATATCATCATCCATATATTGACTTATTGCATTGCCCAGGCATTCAAAACCCTTCATCGTCCAAAGTTTTGTTGGAAGTCCTGGCAGCCGAACCCAAATTGGGATCTCATCTATTCTTTCACGGCTAGCATCGAATAAAGGCGTCCATCTCTTTAGTAGCATTGAAGAAGAGTCTATGCACCAAGGTGCTTTCAGGATCTTAGAGATATCAGATGATGTTTGGAATCGAAGCATAAACCACCCATTTGACAGAGTCTGGATTGAGGGAAAACAATCTCTTTTATCAGACCAAGTAGCTTTTACCCAATCCCGAAAGAAGTTTATCCCCAAATGGTGGTCGTTTACGCTACCTACAACTATCGTTTCAACCATTTTCGGGACCCGAGGAAGCATTATTTCGTCCCCCAGCGCTAACTTTTGGGGCTTTTGAATTTGTTTAATGCTTACTTGAGACTTTAATGTCTTCAAGGAATTTGAAGAGGATTTATGCCCTTCCTTGGAACCCTCGATGGCTGGAGTTTTTCCTTGACCCTCCTTGGATTGGATTGGGTGGGAAGGGCCTCTCCCCGAATACCATTCCCCTGAGTGTTTAGATGAAGTCAATAACTGTGAGGGATCAAGGGACGAAAACTTACCCAAAACCTGGCTTGGAGGAAGGACTGTTGGTTATGAGTCTGGTGCTGACGACGAGTGGTTCCATCCCAGATAAAGGGGGGTTTTTCGATTAATGTCATTTACGGTATGTCCTGCATCCCTTGAGAAGTTGTCAAAGGGAGGAATGTTTCGCCAAAGACCCATGAACGGCACCTCTGGGAAGAATCCTCTTTCTGAACTCCATGATTTATGATGTGCCCCTTCGCGATATAACTCAGAGAGGTTTCCATGGGGATTAGGGGTGAAATTGTCGAAGGTGATAGCCTCAGCTTCCCAAGACAGCGAACAACACTCCTCACCTTGTTCTGGAAGATAACGAACCACCCCCTTCCCTAAAACTCAGGCAGGTCACTTGGATCGGGGCTGAAGACCACTGCATCTCCTTCTTCCATGTCGGGAACCGCCAGGGGTAGGTCAGAGTCGGTGACGGATGGGGAGCCACATGGCACCGCCCATATCTATTGCTCGTCTGAGGAGTCCCCTGAATAATCCAAAGTTTCCTCCAGATAGTTTCCCTTCCAGATCATAATACCATCGGTCAAAGGCCTGAACACCAGAAAAGGGAAGGAATAAAATTATTCAGGGAAACCTTGCCAGAAAGAGCATAGTGGGTCGCAGGTCATATGAAAAGACGACCCCCGAAATCCTGTGGCTAGGGTTTTTTCAAATCCCTCCATCCAACTTATGTCTCCGTGTCAAATTTCCTTCAAAAATACTATCATAATTATAAAATGTTATATTAAATATAAAAAGAAATAACAAAATACATTCAACTAACCTAGACGATGATAATTGTTAATATTAATCTTACAAAATGGATAAAGTATTACATTTTAAATGTTGAAAACAATTATAAATCAATTTTATTTATTCTTAAAATCAATTTTTGTTTCATTAAATTTTCTATTAAACCATGAAAATAATTCTAAATTGAATATTAAATAAAAAAGAGATTAAAAAGGCCTTCAACTAAAACGACCTAGACAATAATAGTTGTTGATAATAATATTATAAATGGTGACAACATATTGCATTTTAAATCATGAAATCAAATTTGATTAATTTTTTAAATCGATTTGTTTCAATAAATCTTATATTAAATCATGAAAATAATTTTAAATGTTTATATTAAATACACAAAGAGATAAAAGACCTTCAAATAAAGTGGCATTAATGACAATAGTTGTTGATATTAATATGACAGAAAGAGACAACATGAAGATCTTACAATTTAAAATGATTCATAATTCATTAAAGACGTGAAAGTTCCAAAACAATTTGATTTTTTTTTAAGATGGTAGTTGTATACGGTTGTTAACTTTTCATATCCAACACCATAAAATGAAGTAAAAATAACTTGGGTTTACTAACTTTTTAGAATTATTGAAACTTGGTGATAACTATTAATGCATAATTGAAGAAGTAAATTGATCTGTAGGATCTTTTAATGACTATGGTTGAGTTTTGATTTTGCATGTGTTAATTAACCATTCGAGAAAACTTAATGAAAGAATAAGGAAAGAAGAGGAATTATGACAGCCATATACATATATGCAGATCTGAAATGAAATAATAGACAGCAAACCATAACACGCAGATTGATAACGGAGTTCGGCACAACTTTGCCTACGTCTTCGGGTCTTTGTCTCTGTGGGGGAGGCTTCTTTATTTCTGTTCAAAAGCTCAAAAATACATCGCAGTAGTGCCAATTTGCTACAAGACTGATCTGGTCATGTTCGTCCAGATCTCTAGAACCCTGCAAAGAAAACGGCACGCAAAACAGATGTCTGGAGCTCCCAGAAATGACCCGACAACGTCTGCTCCTCAATATCTTCCCTGCATAAAAATGGTTTTGGCTTGGCTTCCCTTCAACATAACTCTGCTCTGACTTACTTCCATGGCCTCAAACAGGCCTAGTTTATATAGATTTGAAGTTGGTTGCTCATCTCCAACTTCCTCCCAAAATTTGGGCTCCAAAAATGCCCAATATCTCCCAAAAATGAATTAAATCCATTAATAATAGGCAAAAATCAATTAAAAATCCCAAAAACCATAGGAAATAACCCACTTTGCAATAATGTAGGGCGCAACCCCCTTTTGGCTGGCCCTCTGGTCATATTAAGGCGCTCCATGTGGCCACGCGCCCYTGCGCTGGCCCTCAACATAAGGTCACATGGAATCATATCATAAGATCGCACCCYTGAAATGCGCCTAACCTATGGTTCCAACCTGCGAAATGTTTGATGGAAGGTGCTAACAAGGCGCRCGCTGGTGGTTATGGATGAGGCCCCCGCGCCCTTTTTCCTGCTGGTCATAAGTAACAACAAAACCGTGGCATAATATATGCATAAAGTGCTTTTTAATATGGCATATCCAAACCATATTACATATGGTTTTATAACCATAATACCACAACGTGGCATATCATATCCCTTTTTAAATGGGTACTTTGTCCACTTTATTAAAATATTCGTGGCTTATCCACTTTAATGACCACAACATATAAAATAACCATATATTAATATATAATTCATCCTTGAATTTTATTAACTTGCCATATTTTACCAATCTCAACATGCCATGTGTTGTTATGGGATTGGTCCATGTAGAAACCAGTCAGATGTCAAGTGTCCACACAGAAATTTGTCACTTGTCACCTATGCAACCTGCCATGTGTCACCTCCAGAATGTGCCACGTGTCCTTTGACCAATTGACTTTTGACTTTTTACCTGTTTGGGCTTCCGATCAGAACGCGATAACTTTCGCATACGGAGCCCGTTTGACGAAGTAAATATACCGTCGGAATCAGGAAGACGAGACAGACGTAATGGCGTTGGTTTCATTGGATTCCGAGTACTTTCATTTTTGAGCATTTTTCAAGCCCTGTCAGGCTTTTGGATCCGATTTCGGATCATAAATGCTAAAAAACAATCATCAAATAACTTTTTCTTAAGGATTGTCGTATGATCTCCTTCTTTTCTTTTAATGTGGATATTATTAGAAGAGAAAAACGTTTTTAATAAGTTATAACATTTGATTTCAAGTACAAAATGATGATTAACCATTTTTTTTTTAAAGGGGCTAGGGTTTCTACACTCGAATGAGTGGAGGTAGTGTGAATCGATCTGCAAACATAGTTTTCAGTGTTTGTTTGTAGTAAATGGAGGAAGAGGATGTTGACTTCACAAATGATTTGTTGGAGGGCCAACAAATATCCAATATGGAGGCCTGTTAGATCCTTGTTGTCTGTGCCACCTAGGGCCACACCTATTGGAAGAAGAGACTATGGTCATTATCAGAAAAATGGTAAAGGATTTTTTCTGACGCATGCAAACGAGATACCACAATTTCAAGAATGGAGGTGACAAGATAGGATTTAGTTACTCCTGAGGAAAATAATTGCAAAGATGTTTCTCCACCTGAGATGTACATTTGGTTTGACAAGGGAAATCATGTGCCTTTATTATAAAATCCATAATCAAATGGGGAATTTATCGTGTCACATGGTGCTACTACAAGTGTGTTTACTCTGGATAATACCAATGGACCTTTGGAATGCCCATCCTATGAAAAACATGAAAAAACAAGCTTTTATTATGAACTAGGTTCATAGACGAATGTTTAACCTATGAGTTGATGAGTGGAAGCCCTGTGATATACAACTTTCGTGTACAAAACCCGGAGACTGTGAGGAAGCCAAAATGGTGTAAATGTATTAAGAAGATGTAGGATCTAGTAAATCTACATATGGGGGAAATGAAAAGTTTCAATGATATCGTTGATATGGCAGACCCGTCTCTTGTGGGTTGATTCCTGGGTAGAAGAATGAACAATGGTTCACTAAAAGAATGGACAAAACTAAAATTTGTACTTGCGGTAGGAAGCTCCCCTCGAAGTTTATTTTTAGTCAGAGGTTAGATGGACTAGATCCAATGGGCAGAGTAAATAAAATTCTTCAAAATGGGTGGAAGTGGGGTAACCAACCTTTGTTTCTCAAAAAATGGCAACTAGACTTTGATGCCAAAACAACTTGTTTGGATTTAGTACCTATTTGGGTAATATTTCCAAGAATACCACTAGTTCTATGGTCGGATGCAGCCTTTAAAGAAATTGGAAATGCCCTCGACATTTTTTTATGAGACAGACATGACTTATCACGATTATGGTATATGGGAATGCCATGGATTCTGGTTGGATTTCATATAAGCAGGGGCTTAGCAAAGTCAATAGAGATTTGTAGTGGTCTTGATATTTATCACTAGAACATCGACTATGAAGGCATCCCCTTTAGGTGCAGTTGATCTCACAATTACAAACATCTGGTGGTTAACTACATCTATCTAAACTTTATAAAGTTTTGGGTACAAAAGAAGTACTTGAACTATGTGGAGGAGGAACTTGGTGGAGGAAAGAGACTCCCTAGGCTGGAGTAGACTCGGAGAAGAAAGTGGCCCCAAGTTATCCATAGAAGGCACTCTCAGATGCAATACCCCATCTATCTGAGATAGATCAACAAAGGGACTTGGTGACAGAAACATCTTGCAACAATAAGCAAAACTTGACACAATTGGGTAAGTTAAAGCCATCCTCATCTCTGGAAAAAAGTCAACCTTTTGAAAATTAATTTTTGGGTTATGGGGATCAAAAGTATAAAATAAAGGTTAATAATCTCATTATGATTTTCTTCCTAGTATGTCAGGGATACAAAACTCTAATACCCATCCCCTCATACCTATATAGGTGAGTTGTCGACGGAGGAGAAATCCTTATTCGAGTCATCTGCCAAACATATATTAGAACCCAATATAATGGAAGCACGTAGTGACCTAGACTCCATGGATACTTTCAAGTACAATATCATTCAAGAAGTAAATGCCTTATAGGTTTTCCACATAAGATAGAAGAAGGTTTGGGGTTTTTAGATGAAAAAGGACAAAAAGCTACAGATAGAGGAAGAAAATCATATATATCAGTGGGCCAAAACTAAGCAAGTTCCTAAATAAAACGTGGGAAACAACTATCTCTAATTGGGGCTCTTAGAGCAAATGACCCCAATGTGGTTCAAAAATGATTTTTTGACCCTGAATTGTTGAGCGTTGGCCAACCCCTCCAAAATATTGGCCCTACAATGTTTAGTGGAGACAAAAAAATTCTTTTGTTATTTTTTCGCAAGAAGTTATCACTTATGGGAAGAAAATAATTCATGATCTTTCAAAATTACTTGGGAGTTGGGACTTTATCTTTATTGATCCTATAAGGAGATTTGGGGGGGAACATCACTGGGTGGAGAAAAATATATTTTCCCTTACTAAATTACGGTCATTCTGAACGGGTATGGGGGCATCGTTTTTCTCTCTGGACTTGGGGAAAGAAATTACCCTTATGAATATTTATTGACCCTATATGGATAGGGTGGAATACTGGGACACAATTTTGCAAATGGATTGGATTCAACATGGTTTGGTTATGTTAGCAGGGGACTTAAATTTTACCTTAGGAGCTTCAAAAGTATGGGGTCTAGCTACATAAGTGGACCATTTATTTGGATTTAAAAAAAAAAAAATGGAGGAAGTAGGCATGTTGGATATTGAACCTGACAAACTTTCTCCAACTTGGAGGAATAAGAGAATAGGTGAGGCTCACATTGTCGATCAAATTTTGATCTCTAAATCATTCCTCGAAGAATCCATTATGATTTGTTAATGGGCCACCTTTGGGGGGGATTTTAACCATATCCTTGTGCTACTAGAAATAGCCCTGGTCCAAGAGAAACTAGCTAGTCCTTTTAAGTTGAACATAGATTGGTTAAAGGAGGAGGAATCTGTAAATAAGATCAAAGAGGTATGGGAACTATACAATGGATCCTTGAGAGAATCTACACCCATACAATTCCAACAAAACTTGAAAAGAGCAAAAAAGACAACAATCCAATGGGAAAATGAAAAAAAACATACAGAAGAATAAAAATGTTCTTAAGGAAGTGGAGGAAGCCTTAGCATCACATTACTACAATGAAGAGTTTCAATATTTTTCATAAGGAAGAGACATATTATTTTAAAAAATGAGAAAGAATGGAGACTAAAAAGCAGGGCTTTATGGCTCCAAGTAGGTGATGAAAACACAAAGTTTTTTCATAGATTTTCGAGTTGTAGAAAGAACATAAAACAAATTTGGACAACAGAAGGAATATGGCTCATGGGCAACAAATTTCAAGGATATGGCAGTAGAAGGAATCAACTACTTCACATCCCTCTTCAAGGAGGATTCTCATGCCACTATAGTAGAGATTTTAAGATTGTCAAATTATTTCCCAAACTTTGACAATCTAGAGGATACTAAATTTTTCATTGAGGTAGTGGGAAAAGAAGAACTACACATGATTTTATAGAGTTTTCAAAAGGATAAAATTCAAGGGCCAGATGGACTACCTATGGAATTTTTCCTAGGTTGTTATGATTTTATTAAGGAAGATCTTAGGAGAGTGGTTGATTTAACAAGGTATGTAGGTAAAATTGTTGGTGTCTTCAATACAACCTTTATAGCATTGATCCCAATAGTTGATAATCCCACATCATTTGAAAATTTTAGGCCAATATATTTATGCAACTGTATATTTAAAATCATATCAAAGGTTGTAGCAAGAAGGCTAAAAAAGGTTTTGTCAAGGCAAATATCTAAAGAGTAGTTTGGTTTCCTTGAAGAAAAGAAAATACATGAGGTAGTAGAGGTTGCCCGGGAAGGTTTACACTCAATCAAGGTCAAGAACCAAAGAGTTATGGTGGTCAAAGTGGACCTTTCCAGAGCATACAACAGGGTTAGTTGGTTGTACCTAAGACTACTTCTCATTCATTTGGGATTCTATTATCAATTCATAGTACGAGTAATGAATTGCATTACATATGTATTTTTTCCATTCTCATTAATGGAGTAGCATCCCTTTTATTTAGGCTAGAAAGAGGCCTAAGAGAAGGATGCCCCTTGTCCCCATTGCTCTTCCTCTTAATAGTTGAAGGCTTGAGCAGACTAATAAAAGAGGCCTATGAAGTTGGTAGTTTCAAAGGGGTCAATATTGGATTTTCCTGTAATATAACTCATATGTTGTTTGTCAATGATATCTTAATTTCTATGAAGGAACAAGAAGGGCGGTTGAGAAACTTTAAGAAATCATGGAACTCTTTTGTAAGGCTATAGGAATGGGAATTAATATGGACAAATGGACAAATCAATGATTTCCATTTTGGGCATCCCGGAGTTGGAAAAAATCTATTTAACCCAATTATTTCCCTACAATTTGGTGGATCTCGAATTGGGTCTGAAATATTTAGGATTTAAACTAAAGCCCATAGAAAACATGTGACTTGTAATGGTTGATAGCCAAAGTGGAAAAAAAGTCAAATTCATGGTGTAACTGGTGGTTGACTAGATGGGTACACCTACTACTTGTGAAAGTTGTACTAGAAGCAATTCTAGTTTACTGGATGTCACCTACTTGGATTCCCAAAGGAGTTATGGAAAGGATTAGAAGGTTATGTTATAGTTTCGTCTGGTTAGGGGACCATTAAGGAAAAAAAGGATTTGTGCGGGCATCTTGGAAAAAGTTAGCTTTACCTAAAGAAAATGGAGGTTGGGGATTAAAGAATCCTTTCTTGTTCTCTAAAGCATTAGCCACAAAAAATGTATGGAGATTAATATAAGGTATAGGACCGCAGGTTCAAGTAATAAGGGCCAAGTATATTGCACTGGATTCGGTAGAAGAATGGGACCTAAGGAATCATATTAAAAGATTATAATCCCCATCAATAATTTGGAAAATGGTTACCACAACCTTCCATTTGGTTGGGAATTGGTTAATCTAGTGAGTTGGTAAAGGAGACCGAGTACAAATAAGTCTAGATCCATGGATTGAAAGCATATACATGCATAGGTTACCCCCATAGATAATTCAAGATATAATAGGTCCACTATATTGCAACAACATTGGTTATCTTAGAGAGAGAATGGTCTAAGGAAAGAAGACGCAAATTCATGGCAAATATACATAAACACACTAAAGAGAGTTTTGTTAAGGTAGATGACCAGATTATCTGGACACAGAATCTCGTTAGAGACTATGTTTCAAGAATTAGATATAAAGTTCTCATTGAGGAAGGAAGAGAAGAACATAAATTCTGGTGGTGGAAAATTGTGTGGAAACTCAGGTGTCCTTGAAAAGAAAAAATCTTCATGTGGATGTTCTTAAGCAAAAGAGCTCCCACTTGGGATATTTTGCAAAAAATAAATTTTGTGGGTCCTAGTTGGTGTAGTCTTTGTCAACATGCAAAAGAATCAAACAAACATATCATTATCACTTGTCCTTTCATAAAGCCAGTTTGGATTGAAGTTGGAGAAATTATTGGTCTAAGAAATATGTGGGAAGGGGATGAAATTGAAGAATCTTTTAGGATTTGGTGTACTAGAAAGGAAATAAAATGGTTCAGAGCTCTCCCTCTTAATATTGCATGGGGAGTATGGTTGGCCAAGAACTTGAAATTATTTTAGGATAAAGAAGCATTTCCTTTGAAATGTGTTGTTCGGGCACTAAACATAATATATGCTTTCCCGCGAGGTTAGGAAAATAAAAAAATCCCACATGTCTACAGAAGAGGAAATAAACAAAGATGATCCATGGGAATAGTTTGGTGGTGCTACACAAGGGACCCATTCTAGGGGTGGGGTACGAGGAATTATTTATTTCTCCATAAACCACATCATCTCCTTCAAAGTAGGAATTAGTTAACGAGTGAATAATTATTGTGAGTTGATGGCACTTAAACTAGTTTTGATGCTAGCACATGAATATGGAATAACACCCATTCAAATTTCTGGTTACTTACTCCTTGTTATTCAATGGATGAGGAAGGAATCGGTCTTGAAAAATTTTACACCACAACCTTTGTTTTATTATGTACAATCTATAGAGGTTGGATTCTCACATATACAAGGATATGAATATGTTAGTGGATGGCTTATCTAAAGTAGGACTAAGAATGGACATAGATGCCTAACAAATTATAGAAAACAGAGATGGGCATATATATGGTTTCATGCATGATCCATAGGTTTAACTACATGATATTTTAGTTTACATATTTGATGTATAAGCTACATAATCACTACTTGATAGAGGAATTTCATTGATGATGGATGATACTTTTAGTTTTTTTTTATGATGATATTTTACTACATGATGTTTTCCTTTATAGTTCTAATGTCTAAGCTAGACATTAGAACAAATGATTTCACTAATGATGGATGATATTCTCAGTTTTTTTTATTTTTTATATGATGA
Organism: Picea engelmannii; assembly: GCA_009831015.1. Lineage (NCBI taxonomy): Eukaryota > Viridiplantae > Streptophyta > Pinopsida > Pinales > Pinaceae > Picea > Picea engelmannii. Next base: position 940,326 of record ML778091.1, on the reverse strand, counting down.
TAGAAATAGGGGAGAATGAAAAAAAAAAATCCCTTTTTTGGACATTGTTATAACATTTTATTTTTTGTAAGGGAATGTTATTTCCAATACAACCATAGGCCTTAGGGGTAAATTGAGAATGATTTTTAGCCTCTAATCATGTAATTTTGTTTTATAATAAAGTTATTGGACTTTTTTCCTTGGAAAAAAAAAAACTAATAATACCTAAATGTACTCATTAAACACGTTTGTGACATCACCACTAATTATACTTTTATTCTCTACCATGATTTGGGCCGATTATTTCTCTAAATAAATTCCATTATATAACTGCAAAAACTAACTAAAGTTTTGATAATTAAGAATACATACACAATTTCATACAATTATAGAAAATCATAATAAACGACACATCCACGACATAAATGTTGAAATAAAACATGTGCATATCAGTCTTTGTTGCCATCACCTTAATTATCTTCCTCACTTGGCATCATAACATTGTTGTTCTTAAAAACATGTTTTCATCTCAGATCATGCCATCTTAATACGAGCCACCAATCCCTATCCAAAACATCTAGGTAAAAAAACACTTGCAATGTTTTGGGAAAATATAAGGCTCCTTCTTTTTATCCCACATGTTTTTAGACTTAATACATACTAGCCCACTATCATGATCTTCCTTTACATTACTTTGATTGAAGGTATCCTGCCACTTGCACCTCAAAATAACACATTGGAAAGATGAGAAGTCCACTTGCATGGTCTCTTATATCTTTCCTATGTAACCCAAGTTCCCCTCTATTAGGTTCTAATCACGATGACTAACATGACTAGATTGGTCAAACTCATGCTCCACTCCACAATGAAGTGTGATGCGCCTATCAATGGCATCCTTGGTGCAAAAAATATATCCATATGCCCACATAGATGGGAGTAAATGCACTTGAAAAAATGTAAATAAAGGATGGTGTCATGTGTCTAGTAAATCCAAGCATAAATAAAATCCAAGCATAAATAAAAATGCAATACATGTCTAATTATAAAATGAACAATTGACATGGAGATATTATTACATAGCTATTGCATCCAATCCCTATGTTTAGTGCATCCTCTTCACCACACGAGTGAGGATTGGATGCACTAYATTTCTCTTTGATATGTTCATCCACCCAACAACTAGGACATATCATTGGCATATTTTATTTTAATTGATTAGAAGGCATGCTTCCAYTGTTCAACTATGTAAATYATTTCCTTCCATTGTTCCATTTTCTTATCTTCTCTTCATACAACACAAACCATGGTTATGTTGGGTTTGTTATCCCCACTTTTTAGGGATAACTAGGAGATCATGTCTCGAGGCCCACATGTCCTAAACATGGAGTACCAAGAGYAGGATTGACCTGAGCATGGCCYTRGAGGGCCCACCTTTTCTTCTTCCATCATCGTTATCTTGTCAGCATCAGTAGCATCCATCACCATCGGCTTGGTCCTCTATCAGAAAGAGTTCTTGCTCCATGAGGTAATTGGTCCAGGTATCATGGTATGTGTCACCTTTGATCATTAAAACCTTTAAATATATGCATTTGATTCCTTTTATTTCTAACAACTTCTTGGATCTTACATTTGCCCACTTGACCATGTTTGGGGGGATTCACAGGGTGTCCTAGCAAGCCTTTGTCCATAGGTTTTGGTTTGCCACTGGGGGGACTTCTGAAAATCCATCGTCCGCTCCCATCATAACACCACTATTTCATCTTATTTCCTGCTCACTTGTCCCACTCCCCTTGTCCAAGCATTGGGTGGACCTTTCTTCAGGATTGCACCTTATCTCGTGGGAAGAAGGGGCTAAAGGCCCATAAGGTAAAAGTAAGCTGGTAAAAGATAAAATCCTAAATAAAACCTCGAGATGCTTCGCCTAGGGATCCCCGAGAAAGCAATAAAAGGCTTCTCAACAAAAAACTAGAGGGACCCGAAAGAAAATAATGAAACAAGACCTAGGCAGAGGATAGGGGGTCTCATCACGAGCCAACCTATTAGGTCCATGGGTACCTAACAGTATGAAATTGCCACCGGCTGGTTACCACACCAGGGAAGTGACTCTTGGTTGCATGGCCAAGGGAAAGGGGGTCTCATCACGAGCCAACCTTTCATTTATGTGAAAGTACTTGTGGGTAACATTGCCACCACTGGTCACCATGCTAGGGCAGTGTTCCCTTATTAGCTCTTGAACAAAAAGAAAAAGAAAAGCAATAAAAGAATAAAAGAATAAAGGCAAGAATGGGCTTGGAAAGAGTGCATCTATGACAGGTACAACTCACCTTCTACAAAGGCACCCACAGATAACACATTGCATCCTTGGCCCTCACTGCACCCACATGCTTGGACTTCCCTTAACCACTTCACCCACTCACATGGTTTTGATGAGGTTTCCTTCTGGGAACTCACCTTTTCCGATGGACACTAGCCCAATAGAACGTTTTTTCTTTTCCTCCAGATGTGTATAGCAGGGTTGTGTAATGTCTTTGAGCTATTAACAGATTTATTAGGGATTTTATGCATATGTTTAATAATATTAATGATGAGATGTGATTGACATTGCTATGATCCATGTGACTAATGAGCCCATGGAGGGTGTAGCTTTTGATGTGCAGGACCATGCCCGACGGACAGGTACCATTTGGACCGGTACAGATGGGGAGATGATCAGTTCGGACCTCCATGGGGTTGAAGAGCCCACCAGATAGATGTTGAGACCCCATCAGGGGGCAAATATAGGGTAGAGGATGATTAGAGACTTTTCACCAGAGAAGAAGAGAACGTTCCACCAAAGGCACCCCGACATTGCTTGGCCTAGGGGGATTGACCCACTTTTAGAGGGACGTTGGCTCTAGATGGCCCAGGACGTCACCAAGAGGCTTATGACATCATCATGAGCATGTTGGCAGATGGATAGGGCAGTTGGCACGTGTGGCGGCTTGAGGAGCCTAATGAGGGCTAACGTCTTGCTTCGGGAGGCTACATTTGCCCTAATAGGGGCTAACGTCACCCTAGGAAGGGGTGACGTCTTACCTTTTTTCTTGATTAGGGTTCTAACTTGACAATTTAATGTAAAACAATATGATTTGATATTTTGGCCTTGTTGGCCTTTTTACCTGACCTAAAATGTAAAATTAGGTCAAGGTTTTGTATAAATGGGAGATTTTCACTCTCATTTTTTTCATCATGATGACTCATTCAATCCATAAGGAGGTGTGAAATTTGCTCCCTATCTTGGTTATTTGGCTGATTTAGTGAGGTGCATTTGTTGAAGGAAGACTTTTTGGCTTTCTATGGTGTTTCTCTTGAAGGAAGGTGTTACAACTAGGGTTTGCATGGTTATTTCTTGATGAATTGTAAGTATTTTTTCTGCAAAACTTCTTAAATGAATGGTTGTAGTCTTATTTTATTGCATATATTTATAATTTGTTGAATCAAAACCCTAGGTGACAAGCACACAAGTAGGTCCTTGTCTCATGTCCCCTGATAGATAAACTTTCATCCATTGAAGAAGAAAAAGAGAGCTTAGTCGTAGTTACACTCTTTTTCCTTCTTCCCTTTTGCTAGCCGTACCATTTAGAATTCAAGAGGAAGAAGACGTCCTAGGCCTAGGTTATCTACACTTAGGGTCGTTTTTCTTTTAGGGTTTGATGAAAGAGCCTTGTTGTAGCAACACTCTCCCTCATTAAGCCTTCTTGTCTTGTTTTTGTGCTTCATTTGAGCTAGTCGTTTTTCCAAGTTGACCTAAGGAAGGAGGAGAGAGCACGAGGCCTTGCTATAGCAACACCAGAGTGAGCCTCTCTCCCCTAGGGTTTTGATTCTGAGGCCCTGCCATTGCAACACCTCAGAACTCTTCCCTCTAGTCCTTAGTCGTCCTCCTTCAACCCTTGCATCCTTCACTTTTGACTCCATTTTACCCTCCAAGGAACTAATCTAGAGTCCTCCAGCGTTGAAGTGAATTTGATCACAAAACTCTCAAACACTTTGAATTGAAACCCTAACTACACCAACCCTAGCTCTAGCTAACCCTGCTAACCCTAAGTGTTGTCGTTACCTTATGCTATTTATATCATTAATGCAGCAACGTTTTGTCTTGTGAGAAATTGAATGGTGTTTAAGGCATAAATGAAATGAAGTGTTGGTTTGTTGCATCGAATGCCACATCACTTTAATGATTATTGATGAAGTGACATGATTTTTATTGCTATTGATAAACATTGACTTCGTCAACATTTATTGTTAATTGCTTATACATATCATATAGTCTTATGAAGTACTAACCCATTGAAATATAGCTTGCATATATCTATTTGTTGTTGTCTTGTTCCAAGCAGGTGTTCTTCATTGGGGATTTACTTTATTATTGGTTGTTTAGTCGGGACTTTCTGTTTGGGTGGTGACTTGTGAAGGGGGGAAAACCTTATCTTGGTCTTATTATCCTTTTGCCTCTTCAAAACCACAGGTCACTGGGGACGTCTCCCCTGGGCCTAACCTCCCTAAAGAGAAAGAACCTCCCCATCATGGTGACATTGGGTGGGATAGGTTCCTGTTACACCAGTTTGGCCTTCAATCTTATAGCCTTTTTTCTAGCTAGAAACTGTGCGATAGCAGGGTCCATGTTGTAAAAAACAAATTTATATATGGCATCAATTTTTGAATTTGTTGATGTATTCATGAAATAAAAACAAATAGTACAAGATCAATTATATATTATCAAGTTCGATGTATACAATTACTTTGTAGAAATTTGACAAAAGATAAGTAACTTACTCTTTATCATGCACCTTTTTCCATTGGTGTGGAATAACTCCTCTTCACTTTTACCCTCATCCTGATGGTCGTCCCAAACCAAACCACCCAGTGTGCCATTGATTTGCTCAATGTACTTTGTAACATAATAGAATGACTCATCTAATTGTGTACCCCCATGCCGTAGACCCCTCACATTTCACTCTTTGTCGAAGAAAGCCTTCAAATTTTTCATATACCTCTCCAAGAAGAACATTCAATGACATGAGACCACCTCGACTAATTCAACCTCATTAGCAAGGTGAATTAGAAGATGGACTTGCAAGTCCTTGAAACTTATGTGCAATTCCTTCTCAAACATACAAATAATCTCAGCTATCTCTTAATGCCACCATGGAATGATAGCCATGTGAATCTCTAATCTAATGTATAAACATAGTTAATTTAGATATAGCATGTCATGGGTCCGAGGGGAAGTCATGGTTCACACAACCATGCATGAGAAAAGGATAATGACATTGCAAAATAAACACATACCAAATTAATTGGCATAAAATTATGAGTGCATAACATATAACCTACACTACATAAAAAAAAAAGCATTTAATCGACATACATACCCTTAGAAGGTTCAAATGGTTGTGTGATTTCAACCCCAACAAATGTCCTTCTACAGTAAAGCAACACTGTAAAGTTGACTCATATAAAGAAGACACCTTCACACCCAATATAACATCCTCCACCAAAGACATCATCTTTCTTCAAAATCCATGGGACATCACTTTCTTCAAAAGACCAATAGGGACTAGACTCTTCTCAACTTCTTTTTCTTGGCAAATGTTTCTTTTTAGTATTCAAATAAATAATAACTCTCCTAACACAAAATGTGTAATTTTTTTTTTTATGGTATGTGCCTACATAAATAAAATGACATGTTTTTAATATATGCATGGGATCTAGTAAGTGGGCAATCTTAATATGCTCCCAATATGGAATCTCATAAAATACATATTTCCTTTTCATACCGATTGAAATTTTCCAAACATATGTGTCAAAAAATTCAGGATCATCCAAAATAGGTTCCCCATTTGTATCAAACAATTTTACATTTTCCTTTCCTTCTTTGTTTCATATGCCCTAATCTAGTCGGTCGGTGTCATTATTTCAGGTCTTTGGGTTCTCTCTAGTTTACCATTAAAAGCATTTGCTTCTCTTTTGTAAGGGTGGTCTTCTAGGAGGAACACCCTTGAGAAGTCATACATTGGATTTCGTAGGTTGTCAAACCACCTAGCCTTTATAGAAGGTCCAAAACATTTGCATCCATGATACCCTTTTGTTACAATGCATGTGATGTGATTGTACATAGAACATGTTAGTGCCAAGTAGACAATTGTGTCAAATTAAGTATGTCAGATAATGTTAAAGATATAAACAAATCATTCAACATGGTTACTAGAGCAAAGTCCTAGTCTTGGATAATCGGGTGTGGTGTAGGCACATATGTCATACATTGAAAAAGACCTCTCCATCAAGATGGATCATGATATATCATAAGCTTGTAATCCTTCCTATAATTTCTTCAATTCATCGATCAATGGTTGGAGGTAGACATCCATTCTCTTCGTTTGTTTTCTTATTGGCATTATACGAACCGACATAAGATGTTCATTCTTCACATACATGGGATATTGTTAGTGATCACTACCATGGCTATTCTCAATTGAAGGTTTTATACGTCATCCTTGAATTTATCATGCCATATATCTTCTATATGTGTAACGTTCCCGTTACAAGCACTTACAAAATGCTTTGATACCACAATGTAACATACCCAACTTACTACTGAGCAATGCTACTCCAAAATCTAGTGCGTAGATTATACTCTATAACATTGATCTGCGTAGAAATACTTGAAGTAACACGCACGACCCCAAGATGGGTCGCACCACACAAAATTTCCTCTTTTGACACAACTGATAACAATGGAAGTAACACAATACAATTGCACGCACAAACATGTTGAGCACACTTGCATTATTGAGCGTGTAATCCACTTTGAACATGTGATCACTATTGTGCGCGCAACCATTCTAGAGTCAGACGCAAATTCTATTCTCCTTGTGTGCGCAGACTACTTCCCTGCACACACAGTGAATCCAGTCTCTTGCACACACAAAGTATTTCCCTGCACGCACGACCATTCTAACTTCATCCCAGAGACTCATGACTATTATTATAAGGTTAACTTAACATGAATAATTAATAACAATTGTCATACTCAACATGTACGACTATAAATACTGAGTATCAACACCACGCTTACATGTGCAAGCATCATTATACATAACAACAACAATTACTTATATTCAACATCATACAAGAATTAAACTCATATCAGACATAGATAATTAGGCACACAATAAATGAGACAAGCACATAAAGGACACTTGTCTTTTATAAAGAGTCACCAACTATGCGCAAAACCCAAGCTTTCCTCCCAGCCATAGACTTTGTTGCTCATAAAATTTTAGCAACAGGTCACCCTCGAGATGGGGCTTAAAATCCACCAAGGTAAAATGATTCCTAATGCCAGACTGAGGTTTGATAATCAACAAAATTTCTCATTCCATTGTGCCAACTCCTGCAACTAGTCTACAATCTCTCATTCCCCACATACTTGTCCCACCCTGGGAAGTGTGCCCCTTCCCTGCTCAACAATCCCTCGGCTTCCCCACTTCCCTTCCAGGGCTTCAACAATAGGTTGGACAGGAAGTCTCAGAGCCATGTAACTAATTCCCAACGCACCAGACAATAATTCCCAACAAATCTCTCGCCTATAGAGAATGCTCACGGGCTTGACAACTCACCTTTTCGACAACAAATCTCTAACCTAGAGAAAATGCTCACGAACTTGACAACCCACCTCTTCGACATCAAGTCTCTCACTTGGAAATAATGCTCACGGGCCTAACAACCCGCCTCTTCGACAACAAAACCTATGGTTACTAGATGAAAACCCCTTCCCAAGATTTTCTCTAGAGGTATGGTAATGGTAGTTCGAATTTTAGATAGTCTGAAAGATGAAGAGAAATGAATGAATCCCCTCGAAATACACTAAGGCCAACAATATATTTGCATGGTCATAATTGGACACTTGTCACCTTCAAAATTAGCTTTAGCCAGTTGGTGACTTGTTCCCATCCCTCGAGAACTTAGGATAAATAATTATCCATAAATTGCACTTTTCATAAATGTTAATAAAATATTCCCTTGGACTTAAGCCCCCTTGGCTTAGCCCCCACTTTTTCCTTTCTCGGTGGAGTTTATCCCCCTGTCTCTTTTCCTCTTATTTGTCTGCGCGCAATGATGTGATATTATTACTAACTTGAGTGTGATTACATTTACAAGGATAGGCGCACTGTCCTATTTGCATCTCAACTCACTAATCCCACAACCACACAGGCTCTACGGCACTTCGATGTGCACTTCAAGGTAATCCTCGTGCACTTAATCAAGTGCACACTACACTATGAAATGTGCACACCCTTCCTTTGATGTGCAAACCACACGCACTTACCCAGGTGCGTGCAACACTATGGAATGTGTGCACCCTTTCTTTCATAACAATCCTCATGCACTACTCAGGGGTGCGCAAAACCAAAACTTGGTGCCAATGGCTCACCGACCTATATGTACATTTACATTTACCATTGGTACTAATGGCTCACCAGCCTATATGTACAATTACAAATGGGGTTCGGATTAGGGACATTACAATATGCTTCATGGCTACTAAATCTAATGAGATATGCATAACTCTTAGCTCACTTATGTGCAAGGCATGCCACCCTTGAAACATGGCTAATTCTTTACAATTAAAGATCCTTTGAATCCTTGGGATTATAGGCATGTGCATCAATATCTTATGAGGAGGACCATGTACCTTACCCATTTTTTTATGGTACCTATCATGCCCACATTCTGGACATATCTCTTTGTTCATGTATTCACCTCTGTAAAGAATACAATCATTCAGAATATCCAGAAAATGACCATGCTAATACTACTCATTGCATAAATCTTAGAAATGAAGAATGCAATCATTCAAACAAGCATGCTATGATATGCATTAAACACTTGACCTTTTTAGTTATTTTTCCTCTTCGTAGTGGTTAGGGAAGATAATATCACTTTGAAATACCTCATCTTTGAATAACTTACAATTAGTGGGCAATATAAATGTACATTATCATTAAGGACACATAAAATCCCTTTCCATTCTTGATTACGTGACAATAGTCATAAAACATAAGGGACTCAATGGTTAGTTACCTCAGTAGTGCCAACAAACACACATTTGACATACCATATATATGTTTTCAAGTTATGTAGTAACAATGTTGTCCCTAGCTGGGTAGACCTTAACCCATGTCCAAAGAGAGGGGTGGCATAAGCATATTTCAAGCTTTGAAAGAAGGTTCAACGATTTGAGCATTGTCCCCTAAGTCATCTTGCCAGAATACATTTAACAAAATTCTCTCCATGGCATGGGTATCTCATAAGAAATCATTCATACCACCCTCTATATCATTGTTTACATCCCCAACATGTGGAGAACTAGTGTTACTATAGACATTATTAATTGGTGACTTAAGACATAGTGGGAATTGAATAGGTGGTTGATCCAACCATGCTTGGTGTGCTTCCTCTTTAAGTTATGCTCGTTTAGCATCCTTCTCTCAAGTTGACATCATAGTGGAGTGCAATGGTAGATGGTAAACATGTTGCTCGTCATTCAAATCCTTATTCTAAAAAGATTGAACATTAAAATGATGATATTAATAAACACAACGCATTTAGTATGATCAAACATTAGACCAAAAATTCATTCGAAACATGGAATTTTTATTTCAATATACACACAACCAACCACGTTATAAATAAGTGTTGAATTAACTAATAAACTTACATCAATTCTAAAAAAAAAAACTACTCAATTATCTTTTTTTATGCCACAAGGAGGCATTTAAAGGTTGTCCTAATGCAAGCTAGCTTTGGGGAGCAGTTGATGCTTTGCAAAAATTATAGTTTATTAACAACTCATCGCTAGGAGACAAACTACGTATTGCATGCACAACAACAAATTTGGATGCCTTCCTTTTTATAAAGAATTTTTTGTGATTTGAGTGTTCCTTAAATGAACAATGTGCATTGAACAATGAGCACCCATAACTATTTATGAACCGTGCAATATTTCCATGTGTGCGTGGATGATCATCAATATATAACAAGTTATTCCTATTAAAGTTTCCAAAGAATTACCATTTATGCACATGCTATGTTGTATTTAACAATATTCAAGTAATCAGACTGACTATAAAGAGGACCGCAAAATGGCATAAGTGTCACTCATTATTTGCAAGGAACAAACACATGTGAAATGATAAACGACCAAAATATTTGAGGCATTTGTTCTAGACTTTGCAACCATGTAATTATTACCACAAAAGGAGAATCTGGTCCCAACATCGGGCATAGGTAGGGGCCAAGTTCCATACAAAGCATGATTATAATAGGTTTGGTATTTACTTTGTAGAAATACAAGAGCAAAGAAGTCATCACTACCTTCCAATAATTGAACTCGCTTTGGTGTGTACTTGGCATTGTTGATTTTAGCTTGTACAACTTTTTGGATCTCCTAGTAAAGATGTTTTGGGTAGTATTGGTATCATACTTCGACTCACTAGAGCTCTTAGTTGACTCAATAGAAGGAGACAAGTTGGTCAATTTTGGACGAAACATGACAGATTTGGTTCCCAACTTTTCAAAAAAGGAGCATATGGAAGTGTTCATATGTGTCTTTTCTACATTTCCTATTGGGTCCTTGACCGTTGTGGGAGGTATCAAATTGTCAAATTTGGGTATTCAGTCATTAACATAATCGGATAATGTGACACGTTGAGGGTCCACCTTCAATCCCTTACATTTTAAACAACCACATACTATTGCGGTGTCATAAAAGAGATCCAGCTCATGTTGAAGTACCATTGTCCCTAGGTGATCACTAGAAGATGGCATGTTATAATTGGTCGAGTAAAGTGGATCTTCATTTTGATATACCATATATTTGGGGTATCTTGCACCTGATAAGTGCTTGTGACATTTTATATTGTTGAAATATCCTACACATCCAAACTCAATCCCGAATTAGGATCATGTAAAATTCAATGCACAATTATTTACACAGATGCAAAAGTAGTGTAAATTCAATTAGATAATCAAAATAGAAATAAAATATGGACTTAACATTAATGGTAATGGAGAGCTTAGTCACACTTGGAAGACTATGGAATGAGGAATCTGGAGAATCAACCATTTGATAGTATATCACATTTTCCCCTAACATTTGAACCAAAATTATAATCAATATGGGTCTACATTCTTGAAAGAAAGTTTGGGAAGCATGTAACATTCTAACTTCAAATAGACTTTTGAAGGTATATTTTAAGTAATTGGTGCAACCAGCTTATATTTGTGCACTAGTGTGTTTATTTATAATAAACACATTGGTGATGCTCACTTGAAAAATTCTTACCCTAAAACCTTTGCAAAGTATTAATTGTGGAGGTTTGCACTTGTATTTTAGTTTGAAAATTGTTACTACAATGCATTTAGGGTAATATAGCACAATTGTGTTCTTAAATATGATACACACACTACAGGAAGAATATATATATATATAGATATAACAAATTGTGAGTTTTTTCATCAATGCATCAAAAAATCAAATGAAAAAAGAATGGGAAATCATTTTGCAAAAATGATTAAAAAAAAACCTAAACCCTAATCATTACTATGCCAAAAGTTGGAGAGGAGACTTGTGCAACATAGATTGACAAGGTAAGGGATTGGATTGGACAAAGTTTTTTGAAGAGCATAATTTGTAAGGGGTCATTGTGGGTCACATACAAATTTGCATAGGAGAAAGTTCAGGTATGTAACTTCATTCTCTTCATATCAACAAATGTTCCCTCGATAGATTTAAAAATTCCCATAATTTTATTTTGTATTTTTCCATATGAACCCTATTCATATTTATCATTTATTTCAACAAAATATAAGGGTTTCAGACTCACCTTCAATAATGCAAACACTAGCTTTATTGTTGCTTCCCTTTTGTTTTATGGTGTTAAAAACCCTAGCAACAAGGGTTTAGTTTCTGACCTTTCATAATGATATTTGTTTTTGAGGCTTTAGGTATTTATTGGCCTCAACAATTATTTTGATGTAAAGAGTATTTTAATGGATTGGGACCCCTCATTGCACTAGATTGAAAATCGTGTCCGTGCCAGTTAAAAAAAAAGGTTTTAGGGTTTTGTAATGCACATTGTACAATAAATATGTGTCAATGCATTTATTGATGTAAAGTGCATTGCATTCCTCTGTTAGTTAAAAAAAACATTTTCAGGGTTCACGATGTGTAATTACTATATAATGTGCATCGATTAACCCAATAATAGTTTTAGCTTGGATTCATAATTTGTATATTTTTTATGCATGTCTTTTATTAATAAAAAATGGTCGATAAAGATTAGCGAAATAATTTATAGCAACGAGAGAGAGGGAAGCACATCCCAAGAAGAGAACATGGCAAGTTATTTTAAGTTTGAATATAAAAGAAATATATTTTAATTATTTGTAGGTTTGAATGATGTGTATTGGTTAATGTGTGACATGCAAAGTAAAAAGTTGAAAAAACTCGATAAGATTGTTTGCATTATGAGTGGAAAAGAGCGTAAAAGCTTTATAAAAATGTTGCAAATATGGGAATTAAGTGGATTAGAAGGTGATCAACATGGAATTTTTCTTTGACTTTTTACTAATAATGTACATTTTAACAATGATAGCTAACACATTTAAAACATTCGATTTTTCATATGTTGAATGTTGTGCAAGGATTGAGAGTGAGGGAACAAAAGGCCCTCCTAAGAAGAAAAAAGTTACAAATGATGCAAATGATGATGAATTGGTCCTTAGTTCATTTGGAGTGGTGCTAGAATTTAATGATGGGGGGGAGGGCGAGGGGACTTTTATAAAACTATGAAGGATATAGTGGAAATAACATATAAACATTATTTTCACTTACAACACAAAAACCAATCCAATGAATCCATGAATCAAGTTATATTTAAAATACAACAAGTGTTTTTAGAGCAATGGTTAAAGAGATTCGTGAGACTTGCAATAGAAAAATCATACAATAACAAAAAAAATCATTTATAATGTATTGCTAAACCTGCCAAGAAGGATGTCCAAAAAAATGTACAAGGAGATGGTCAAATAAATAAGAATAATTGAATAATAGAAGGAGCAATCCCAACAACAACATGCATTAAACATATGTAATTAATGATTTTTAAATGTGTAATGAGAGAGTTCAACTATCACATGAAATACTAATTTTCAATTGTTTTATTGTTGCAAAGAAGAAAATATAATGGAACCCATTCAACACATAAGACGAGATGATAAGGCAGAAAAGGGGTAGATCACAAACTGTGTGAGTACTTGCCTTTTCCTTACCTACCATTTCATATTTGTTGTGATGTTTATATTTTTAATTTACAATCGTCCATGGACGTTTTCTACTATGTGTTAACATTCAAAGAAGAGCCATTTGAACATTTTATTGACATTAGATTATGTATGGGTTGCGAGTATTGTTGGAGTATAAGGGTTAATTGGATACTTAAGTAGCTATGTTTATTTACTTCTCTTGTTTTATAATTAATGGACCAACAAGAAACTGTTAATTATATCTACACTTTGTCATGGCATATAAAACTAATAGGAAACAAAATATGGAGTGAAATCACTAGAAAATATGTTTAAAAATTGCACGAAGCATGTGGCTTTGAAAGAATGTGTATTATGTATGAATCATTCACTGCTATGGTACACTTTTTTATTATACATAATCATGTATATTATGTTATACATGTAGATATACTCATTACACTTTATTTCTATGTTTATAGATGGAACATGAGGAATAGGAACAAAATCAAGCTAGTTAATAAAGCACTACAAATAACCCAAGTACAATATCCCCTGCAAGTGATGAATGAATGAGGCATGGAAGCAACTTGAGTAATGACAACAATGGAAGAGATGAATGATGATCAATATAATTGAATGTCACAGGTTTTATATTTTGGAAAGTTTGTCTGTAAAAATTAGACATTTTGTTTAATGTGGACAATTGGTATGACAATGGGTTACCAATAATCGTAACAATTATTTATTGAAATTTTGATTATCATGGACCTTTTATATTTTCCCTTTTTTAATGATGAAGCCTCCCTTATTCATATATAGTAAAATGGGATTCTTATTTTGTTGTGGTCTTCAATATTATAAAATGTTACGTTGCAATGATTTACATGTGGATGAATTGCATTATTACAATGAATGGAGGTGTAATCAATTGGCATATTTGTTTAGATGATACAATATGTTAATGCAATGATTATTTTCAAACACATAAATTAAAATATAAATTCCAATATTGTTATAAAAAGTATCTTGTTTTGTGATGAGTAATTGAAATTTTATTTAAAAAAACAAGAAGCAACATTTGCATAGCAACAACATGGGGAAATTTGACACTAAAACATATCATATGGATGCATTGTATTCAATTGAACAAAACACGAGTACATTTAAATGATTGTTATGCACTGGTGCAATTTACACATATTAACACATTGGTGCTTATAATTATAATACAAGCATTGATGCTCCAAACTATAGCAACAACATTGTTCCTTTCAATGATATTATTACGAGTGTTGTTATTGTTATCACTATTATTAGCAAAACTTCATGGCGCACAAAGATATATATACCTCGATGTTGATTAATTGGTAATACAGAAGGATGCTTTCAAATTATCAAATACACATTGGTGCTTTTAAAATATATAATAAGCCTCGTTGCTTTAAAAATATATAATACACACAGTGTATGTTTTGTGTGCACTGGTAAATAAAAATAAAAAATAAAAACCTTTGATGGAACCTCTGATTGCCCATAATTTTTAACTATAGAGAACATTTACTAATACTTCTAATACCTCCATTGTCACACATGGAGGTTTTAGCACATGCTTTTTTGATAATTTTGCTCAACCTTGTAACATTAAGAACCTCCACTAAGTAGTGTTTTTCTTGTAGTGTTGCTTAGAGTTTTTGTCAATGGGAGGTTAGAAAAATGACACCATGAAGAAGTATTTTCAGTACCTATTGAGTGCCATTGATTTATATCACCTTTAGGGGTTTTATCACTAGGATTTGAATCTAAAGGACATGTTGTTGAGCAAGAATGAGAGAAAAAAAGGAGGGGAAAATGGTTGTGTTAAAGAGCTAGATAATTTATTACCCTACATACAATGTAAGAGCATGGATACCATATTTTGGAGCCAAATAAACCAAGAAACAATAGATAGAGACAAAACTCAAGTTGATGATGAGGTTCAAAGAAGAGCATGTGATTGCACATAAAGAAATCATAGAACAACTTATAACATTTGAGAAAGGGTTGATGTAGCACCAAGCTAGGAAATTTTAGCATGGTGGATGCAATTTGCAAGCAAGTAATGAAAGTAATAAGATGAGTCTCCAATCAAGGCATTCATTTGACAAAAGAACATGCATTGATGGTTTGGTTGGAGATTATGTGTGCATGGGGTGTTTAGTGTTCCTAAAGACCTCATTAAAGGTGAATTTCCACTTCCATTGGATAGACTTTGAAACAATCATCAAATTATGCTTATAATTACTTGGTGGGAATGCTAAATCCATGCGTGGAAAGTGTCATATATAAACTCTAATCTCATTGTTGTAGATGATATGTTGAGCCTAGCAATAATGGAACCATTGATCATATTCATGGACCCTGACAAAGGGTTATGGCAAAGCTCAATCTTTACAATTTTTCTTAGCTTGATCATGTTCTTGAGAATAAAATAGGAGGATTGGTTCATTAGCCCCATGTAAAAGTGTTGAAATGAGCATGTCAAAGGTTCCTTGGAAGTCGTGAGAAGACTAAAGGATAGGTTGTGTGAGAAACCACATAGAGGAATCCATAGTTAAGTTTTTTTATGGAGCTTGATGCATAGGGATTTGATGCAGTTTGAGTAGAGGTAGTGGTAAATGTAGTGTGTGTTGGTTGTTGGTGTTGCCTTGTGTTTGTGAAGGAATAGTCTTCTTGAAAGCCATGTGATGGCACATGGTAGTGTGATGGTACCTATTGTAGTGTAGTGTTAGTGTTTTGTGCTGGTGTGTACAAGAGTAAACGACTTTAAAAAGTTCATGGTAAGAGTAAAAAATTAACAAATAAATAAATACAAGAGCTTGTGGAAGGATCACATGAGGTGATTGCTTATTTGTCGAGGGAACTATCTTCATGTGTTCTAGTTTCCTAGCTTATGCCAAAGTTTCATGTTATGGACAAGGCCTAAAGTGATGCATATAGACCAAGGAAATGTATGATGTTGACTTCGAGTTGGGGGTCTTGGAAAGAGATTGAATTGGTGTTAGTCGCCTTTGTAAGCTCATGTAGTTGTATTTCTTATAAAAGGTCATGCAATTGTAAGACCCATGGTGGCATGTGTAACCCTTGGTTTGATTATGTATTAACAATGAGTGGATGTATTGTTTGCATTGGTTTAGTTGTAAAACTAATGTTTATAAACTGGCCTTTATGGGGAGGCTATTTGCAAGTTGAGAGGGTGAACCATGTGTTGGTTATGGGCTCTAGGTGGCCTTGTAAACCTTGTTTCGGGTCAATAATGGCAATGTAATTTATAGTTCATGGTGAAGTTTATAGTCTTGAACTTCTAGGTGGACATTTATTGTTGTGGCCCAAAGGAATACTTTGTTGAGGAATTGTAATAGATTTAGAAAAAGTACTTGTTTGCGGGGGAATGTTGGAGATAACACCCACTTATTGTGGGGCGTATGGTTGTGTGAGTTTGATGTGTGAGGAAGTTGCATGCATGATATAAAATGTGAAGTGACAATAAAATGTGCAACGATAGATCTAGTTGTTTTAGTCTCATGCATTATATATATATATCTCCCTTATATCATTTTTGACACATCTAGATACATAGCAAATATGATATTAGTTGTTTTTACCCAATGGGGGGCTTCTCCACTCTAACCATGGTGTCCACCTTTTGTGTTGATGTTTCCTTATTTGTTGTTGTGCATTTAACTTTGGCACATGTTTCTACAATTTCTTGTATGATTGTCACATTTTTTAACAACTTGGACATACACATGTCTTGTATCACTCAAATGATGTAGACTTTGACGACCTTTGTTGCAATATTGTAGATGGTAATCCCTCAAAGCAATATTGTAACCCATTCCAATTCAAAATTGAGCAAAACTCTCCCTGCATTGTTGCATTCACGATCCTCTTTAATCATAATGGAAAATAAGGTGGAAATTCCGCTTTATGATAGTCATATGGACATTCTTCTTCTTTTTTATGGAATGCACATCTCGGGAAACCCTCCAGGTACTTCCCCTCATTTTGAGGATGGTACAGGATGTAAATCGGTCGATTGTAGTTTTGGCAACCTAACCTAGTAGGACATTGAGTGAGGCCTAATATTATCTATAGAGGTATCCAACCTAGGGACTTGACCCGATGTCCTCCTTCCTGTAATTCATAGCACTCAACCACTCAAGCTAACCCACTAGGCTATCCGATGGACATTCTATGAGTCAACGTTTGGTTGAGATAGTTTGATACCTATTACAAGGTGAAAAAATACATAAATGAAGAAAAAATTTCCTTCGCAATGTTGTGTATGCATGGAGAAGCTTTTCTATTGTGGGAGAATTGGAGTGAGCACAAACAAACGCTCAACATCACTTGGGGCATGACATGGAATGGGTTTTAAATTATTATCAATGACAAGTTCTACCCATCAACCATCAAAGGGAGCAATGACAAAAATGGTAGTACCCACAACAAACGCCGAATCAAATGGTACATGTTCATGTTGAATAATCCATTGCTATACCATTTGACCTTGAGTGATAAACAAAGACAAAGAACCAAATATGGACACCAAGATCATTGACAAATTATTCTTGCCAATTCAAAAGGAACTTGAAATGTTTGACACTCACACTTTGGAAGATGTTTGTTGCAAGATGAAATTAGTAAAGGAAAAAAAAGAGTTAAAAGAAGGAAATGGACATTGTTGGTGATAATTCCAATTTAGGAAAGAAGGTTGTTATTAGGGATGACATACTAAATAAGCCATGTAGTGGGACCACACAAAAAAATATTGTCTCCAAATTTTCAAAAGAAGGACAAAGTATCACATGAAAGAAAACATTTATAAGAGCAAACCAATTATACCATTAATGTTATAAACAAAACCTAAATTTAATAATAATAATAATAAATAATAAATAATAAATGACAATAAATAAATGATAAATAACAAGCTAACAATTAATAATATTAAATATAATAAAAACCTTATCATAAATTAGAGACATGAATTTATAGGAGGGTGGGGGTGGGGGGTAATAATAGAGAAAACATATTGTGTTTTCTCTATTATTACCCCCCTTATGTTTTCTCTATTATTACCCCCCACTTTATAGGAGGGTGGGGGTGGGGGGTACTAATAGAGAAAACACAATGTGTTTTCTCTATTATTACCCCCCACCCCAATATGTTTTCTCTATTATTACCCCCTACCCCCGCCCTCATATATGAGGAAACTCCTCATTAAAAGATGCTTGGGCCATAATATATATGGTCCCCATTGTACGATCTGACATTCAATCAATATATAGGTAGGGGTGGGGGTAATAATAGAGAAAACACAATATGTTTTCTCTATTATTACCCCCCACCCCCACCCTCATATATGAGGAAAATCCTCATTAAAAGATGCTTGGGCCATAATATATATAGTCCCCATTGTACGATCCGACATTCAATCAATATAACACAATGTGTTTTTATCTATTATTACCCCCACCCTCCTATAAAGTCATTCGATTCATATTTAATTGAGCAAATATAAATTAGCTCCTGCAATCAACAATCAATATCCATTGTCTTCATTGACAAACTATTGGATCGACCCTATGAAGTGAAGGTTTTTGGCAAGATTGATTTGAGGCCCCATTATCATTAGATTTGTATCAAGCTAGAGATAGGTGGAAGACAATCTTTAAAATGCGTAAAAACTATTCAAATGGTTGGCAATATTTATTGGTCTTACTACTGTTGCACACAACCTTCATGAGGATGATAAACACAATGTTGAGGACATATCTTAACATAGCGGTGATTCTATATCTATATGAAATTATTGTGTTCAAAAAGACCCAGGAGGGTCACTTGCACTATCTTAATCAACAACAATTTGCAACATAGTATTAAGAGAAATTTTTGGTCACACAAAGTAGTGCATTTTCGAACAACATGGACTTGTTTATCTTTGATTATGCATGAATCATGATGGATTGAGCATTGATCCATAAATATTTCATCCATGAACATCCTTGACCTATGAAGTTTCATAGGAATGGAGAATTACTTACAAAACTTCTTATTCACTTTTTTCCATGTTGCACACTCACTCAACACATTGAACTACAATTACATCCAATTCAGTTGGGAAGTCACACAACAATAAGTGTTTGAAGAAATTGAGCATCAAGTAGTGGTTGCTCTTGTCCTCACACTACATGAAATTTAGCAAGCCTTTGAGATATTTTTATGCAACACCAATGATTTGTTGCATGCCACTCTTAGAGTATTTTAGGGCATTTGCTAGATTATTTAGCTTGTGATCTTTACATGTATGCACATGTGTAATTTTTTAATCACCCGAGACACTATTTTCTTGGATAACTAGAGACTCGTGCATGAAAATCATAAGACTCTCTAGTTCCTCCTTACACAAAATAAGATCGAGAATGAAAGTTGCATGTAATGGATTACATATTTACAATGGTTAAGCATTGTGATAAAGTAGGAAAACAAAATGACAAATAAGATTGCAATTTTCTTATTAAGGACACCTGTAGTTGAGTTGACAATATTTACATAATTCTAATAGTTTAAATTGAACATTTACAAGGAAGCTTACATTTAGTGTGTAGGATTTGCACATGTGTATGTAGTCTTGTAGAACTCCATGACTACGCCACTCAATGAGGAGCTCCATGATTACCCGTGAAAGGATGAGATTCTATATACATTTAATATATTTGTGTTTCCCAAAGAGTTCACAAGATACAACTATTGCATAAAACACACTATTCAAAAAATTAAGACACTTTAGAGTGAAAAAGAGAATTGCAAATTTGTAGGGGTATTTCTACTCTTTGAGAGTGACACAAATGGCAATAACAATTATGTGCAATTATGCCCTTTGTAACACATTGAATCCAACAAATTGAAAGTTAGGAAAGTATACACTACTTATAATCTCGATTGTACAATGAGAATTAATTATGGTGGACTTCCTTGGAGTTTTATCAATAACCAGTGGGGTCAATGGCTACCACATGACAATAATGGATTGCTTCAACAAAATGGTCATTGTGGTGCCATGTAAGAGGTTTATTTATATGCATTTGGAAGCCTAGTTATTCTTCAACAAAGTTTCTGTGCACTTTCATCTACCATCACTAATCATCTCCCATTGTGATAATTGGTTCCTAAGTTATTATGGTAAGGATTGGTGGGTACTAAGATAAAGAGAAGTGTTGCCTTCCATCCATAGACACATGGTCAAATCAAGGTAGTAAATAACACCATTATACAACCATTGCATATTTCTAATTATCAACATTTGAAGACTTGGGATACCAATATCCCTTATATGCAACATAGTTATAATTACACAATGCATAATGCCATAGGGACTTCACATTGCAAAGTGTGCCTTAAATTCCTACCTAATTATCCACTAACTATTTTGGTTCCCATTTTCCAAATGATAATGAAAGACAAGGTTATTGCATGTGGGCAAACTACTAGCTAGTTTATTGACCACATCCAAAAAGTTTGGGACCAACTCTGAGAAGCTTTGTAGAAGATTCAACATAAGCATAAGGCCAAACATGATCAACACCACATAGATAATCAATTAGACAAAGTCTAGGCCTATATTTAAGAAAACGCTTCACGCCGAAAGAAAAAAACCTCAAACCACTCAAATATGCTCCTTACTCTATCATTGAGCAAATTGGATCTACAATCATGCATGGGAATCCATCTATTATTCAACACAAATCGCTTAAAACATTACAAGCCATCCATGTTGAACAAGATCAAGATGAGTATGTTGTGCCAATTCATAAAGAGATTGTCACTAAAGTTGGCACAAAGCTAGAAGAAGACACAATTCTATGTTGTAAAGAGCGAGTAACTAAGCATAGAAGCTTGGAACTTTATCATATCTGGCTAAAAGGATTGTTTCCCTAGGTTGATGAGTGACATACCTCATGACAAATCAAGAAAATGTTTCCTTAATTGGAAATATAGTTGTTGGGGACCAACAACTCCTAAGCAAGAAATTTGATCCTAGAAGGGATCAAGATTTTATAGTCGTAGAAGCTATCCAAGATACTACAAGATAGGTGTATCCAACTATTATTATTCTTATTATCACTTTCACACACACATGCCACATAAATGAGGAAGGGCAAGTCTTCACAAGTAAGCATAATCACCTGTCAACCAATCAACCATTATTTTAGTTTAGGGGGGTCACTATCTTTGTGGACGTCACCATTGACATACATATCATGGCATATTTGCATTTATATGCTCTCACATACTAGTCCTCACACCAATGTAGAATATAAAGGAAAATGTAGAATATAAAGGAAGGATATTTTATAGTTGTAAAAGTTTTTCCAAGACACCATAGGATGGGTGTATTATTCCTATTATTATTATAAATTGACTAGGCAATAACAATTGTAACACCATAGGATGGGTGTATTATTCCTATTATTATTATAAATTGACTAG
>ML778091.1:886044-897951 GCA_009831015.1 Picea engelmannii | reverse complement strand
TATATATATATATATCTAGAATAATGTCTTCCCGATGTTGTCCAAACATCAACACTCCCTCTCAATGAGGGAGACATTCTTCATCATGCCAAAGCTTGTCTCTAAAGTATACAAACTTCACTCTAGACTCATGACACCTGTCAGTCTTGGGAGATGTCTCTCTCCCACCTGAATCGAGGGGAAACTCCTTCTGTGACTCTCCCTCTGAGCCAATTGACTCTCTCTGAGATTAGGCTCACTCTAGGTCTGCATGTGATAGCATCTAACATCTTTAAGTCTTTATCATTCCAAGTCAAATCACCATGACTAAGGACAAAGATCACACCAAGGCCATTTACCACAGATACACCCCTGCGAGTGAATGTAAACTTAATGCTATTTGATACATGGAAAGCACCTCGAGTCCATATCACTCCTTGTCATGATCAAGGAAGGACTATGCTTGGGCCCATTTATCACAAGTACACCCTTGTGATCTGCAGCACAATCTAGGAGAAGGTCAGCCCGATGCTTATTAGGGCCATTCATCTGTGTTTATACACGTCACGTAGTTGGTATTCATAAGACTTGAACTAGCTCATCCTACAAGGGGTGGCCAATCCCTTGGGGCTGATCAAGCTAAGTCATCTTGGACCATACTTGACATATCGAGGTTCCCTCATGAAACCAATGTCTCAACTCACTCATGAACTGTGTCCATACTAGACAGTTCGTGGTTCCCTCATGGAACACATGTCTAAGACATATCAAGGTTCTCTTCATCTGACCATCTGAGGCACGTTAGGATGAAGTCCACATTCCCCCCTACTAGTCCACACAAGACCCTCTAGGAAAAATGTCTCTCGCTTGTTGCCTCAAACATCAACTCTCCCTCTTAACTAGGAAGGTATCTTTCCACGATGTCTTCATCTAGTAGTCCACTGACTACTCTACAATCAACTAGTAGCACACAACTACTACCATACCATCGGTAGCTCAAATCATCTGTCACAGTCTTTGTGATCAAGCATTAGCACACAACTACTTCTAAGCGATCTGGTAGTCTCCATGGCAATCAACTAGTAGCACAAAACTACTACAATGCCATCCAATAGAACATGACTGTGCTGATCCATAGTGGTACACAACTACTGTCCAGTGGTACACAATCACTGCTAGTAGCACACAACGACTGTCTAGTGACACACAGTCACTGCCAGTTGTACACAACCACTGTAGTAGCACACAACTACTATCCAGTGACACACAACTACTGTCCAGTGACACATAGTCATTGCCAGTGGTACACAACCATTGTAGTAGCACACAACTACTGTTCAGAGACACAGTCTCCGCCAATGGTACACAACCACCGTAGTAGCACACAACCACTGTCCAGAGACGCAGTCTCCGCCATAGTCTCACGACTACGCATGTGTCCCGCAGTTGTCACACACTCAACGGAGTGTCATGTGACTACAAGGACCATTCTTCCTGATTAGGTCGCCATCTGTGCCACAAGTAGGGCCGACTTTTACAAGTACACATATTCTTTTCTAGAATATTCTTTTTCGAATATATACATTATGAAGACCGACCATAGTTACGAAAATTTCAACACTCCCTCTTAACTAGGGAGGTATTCATAACAACCAACTAAATGTATTCAAGTTGACCAATTTTATCTAATGAAAAGTTACATCAAATATATCATGACATATCATCAACTGCATCATATCTGAGCCATAATTCATCTGGCATGGTGCACATCAAGTCATATCATCCACTGTATCATCTCTAAGCCATACTAGCATGATGCGAATGCATCATATCTAAGCTGTACTGGCATGATGTGGAGTATCATCTACATCATCTCTAAGTTGTACTAGCATGATGCTTCTGCATCATATCTAAGTTGTACTAGCATGATGTAGATTAGGCAATTGCATTATCTCTAAGTTGTACTAGCATGTTGCTAATGCATCATATCTAAGTTGTACTAGCATGTTGCTAATGCATCATATCTAAGTTGTACTAGCATGATGCGACTCCGAACATCTGTATCATATCTAAGCTGTACTAGCATGATGCAAAAGCATCATATCTAAGCTGTACTAGCATTATATAGATCAACACTCCCTCTCAACCAAGGGAACAATCTCCACAAGTCCCAACTTGTCCCTGAAGTATACAAACTTCCCTTTGGACAAGGGGTTTGTCAAAATATCCGCTATTTGCTCATCGGTGGAGATATACTGGAGTTTTACTTCTCCCTTATGGACTTTATCATGGATGTATTAGTGCTTGATCTCAATATGCTTCAACTTGTCATGGAACACGAGGTTCTCTAAAACTTTCACACAACTTTGATTATCACAGTATATTACGATCGAATCCAACGCCCGATCAAACAGTCCATAAATCAGCTTACGGAGCCATTTTGCCCTTGACCTAGGAAGATTTCACCAGGCTTTTGCCATACTTCTAATCCCAAATAGTAATGCATTAAGCCAAGATCCTTCATCTCGAACTCTGAGGCCAACTCTCTCTGTCACTGTAGCAAACTTTGCTTGTCCAGTTTGTCTCACTGGCTACTCCCTCTTTCTAGGAGAACCCTCTAGCCACGAACCTTGCCTTATATTTATCAATACTTCCATCCACTGCATGTTTAATCTTGTAAATCCATTTGGAAGTCACCACCAACTTCCCCTCAGTTCTCAACACAATCTGCCACATATCATTCTTCACGATGGACTGATATTCCTCCATCATGGTATTTCTCCAAACTTGTTGGCCCGCTACCTCCTCATAATTGGAAGGTTCAAAATCAATGATGTGACTCATCAATGCCATATAACTTGAGAATTTATGAGGTTGTCTACTTTGCCTGAAAGTACCATGAGGAGTTGCATGCCTCTTTGCATCCTACAATGTATTGTGCCATTCCCCATTTGCTCTCAACATGCTCATAAACCCATCACAATTTCAACAACAACACTTAGAATGGAGCCTTGGCCTATCATTTCCAACCATATCGCTTTACCAATCTATCCTCATTTTCTACTATTTGAAATCATTTCTTGATGCTCAAAAGCAATGCCAAAAATCAGCTCAAACATACAATAATTTCCCTTCCAAAATTTTATTAACACAAATTATGCAACAATGCAATAAAACCATGATGCTTTATTCGACAGCGGGGCAAGACCATGATTTAGGGCACGTTGTTTGTTGTACACTTGTTCACCACCAACCATCCACCCTTCTACATATCATTGTGTTACCATCCACTAATAGACATTAATTTTATTTAAGGCGTCGATTGATCAACGGTCTGACGCTTCAACCAACGATTGGTTTATACAGTTGATGCTTCTCTTTCACGCAACCGATCAAATACATCCATGCACTACCTTGAACTTCTAGCCATGAAGACCATGAACAGATTGCATGTTTGAGTGTGAGTAAGTCGTTCCTTCAGATGAGCAGAGCCACGAAGACCATTATGTGCTTGGATCTTCAAGCCATCTATCCCATAATTTTACAATCCTTTTTCAGCACAAACAACACATGCACACATTTAGTTTGTGTAGTCGCATCTTTTCCCAACCTGGAGGCGTCCCTAGGCTCACATTCTTCACAATTGCAATCAACAGTCTCACTAAAATAATTTACCTCCTTCTATTATCAACCCCTTGCACAAGAGGCGATCTTCCCAATGCGCTCTCGCAACAGTCTGATAAGGACGACATGGAAGCTCCACTCTTCTGGTCCTTGGAGAAATCGGTTCGATTATTCTTCACACCAGCCATTTTCCGCTTGTTGAATGAGGTAGCGGCATGTCTCGACATCGAAACCACTCTTGTCTCTTGTCGACTGTTACTCTTTTTGTATGCCATCATTCCTCCCTCGTTTTCGGTAGACTTAAAGATTGCATCGAGCATAGCAGACGAGAATGACAGATCTCTGGAAAGAAAGTACCAGAAAGACTGAACAAGAGAAAACCGTACAACTGCAGCTGCTGCTCCTCCTCCTCCAAACTTGCGCATTGTTTCTGGTTTCCTGAGTGAGAGTGAGTGAACAAATGAGCCAAGACGTCCTCTATTTATATTAATCTGTCCAGTGACATTTTTTTGGTTGGGCCGACCTGACTTTTTGGTAATTATATTTTCTGTTTATCTTTTTCCTGTGAGGCAGACTTGTCTTCTTGGAGGATAATACCTTAATATTATATATTCTGTTGAGCCGACATGTCTTCTAGGGTTTTCACACATTTGTTTAGGGTTTCTTTTCCTTCCAGAATATTCTATTCTAGTCAAAGGTTACATATGGAGGTTAATACCTCCCGCAGCAACCATAATATCAACACTCCCTCTTAGCTAGGGAGGTATTAATGGTCTCAAACACATCCATCCATCTTCACATGGCATGGACAAGACTCACATAGTCTTGTAGACCATTCTATTGGTAGCATCATCATAAGTATCATCATTACTATCAACATCATCTGGTAGCAATCATCAAAACATATCGTCGTACTTGTTCTTGATATTCTTCTGTCATAGACAATATCACAATATCCATGAGCCTCATTTAGCTGTATTGATGATCCATCTCCACCACCATGTGTCTAACACCTTGGGTCATTCTTGTCCCATGACAAGAATCATGATCTCATCGGAGCCACATTCACCTCATAGTTGATCCTCTCATATGATCACTCCGTGAATGCATTTAGCTCGATGCTATCGGACACGTGTGTCTAGCACCTCGGGTCGTACTTGTCCCATGATAAGAATTATGACCACATCAGAGCCACAAACACCTCATGGTAATCCTCTCATAGGATTACTATGTGAATGCGTTCAACTCCCTGCTATCGGACAAGTGGAATTGCACCTCAAGCACCTCGAGTCTTCAGTTCGTCGAAGACTACGTCGGGGCACATCTACTCCGGATGTAGATGTTTCCTATCTCCCCTAGTCTGCAACACAGTTCCTGTGGAGATAGAGTTGGCCCGATGCTTATCGGGGCTACTCACCTACTCGTACGTTAACTACTCACTTACTTGTGAGAGTTTCAAGGCCCAATGCAATTCACACATAGGAGATCTAGCAACAACTCTAATCTTCAATCCGTTGAAGATTACATCTGGGCCTATTCCCACATGATCAAGTCCGTTTGATCAATCTTGGAATATCGACACGATGCTGCAATCATCAATACTCCCCCAGGGAAACATTTGCATTCCTGCCAAGCTTGTCCTAGACAAAGGCTTAGTGCAAATGTCAGTTATCTGCTCATCTGTGGATAAGTGATGGAGCTTCACTGCTCCTTCTTGCACCATGTCTCTGATGAAGTCCTGCAATATCCTTCATCTCAAATTCTGAAGTCAACTCCCTCTATCTGAGAGAATCCTCGGACCACGTTTTCGTCTCCTGCTTTCCCCTTTGCATCCTACAAAGTGTCATGAAACCAAGCTAGCTTCTTCCTGATCAATGACTCCCTCTGAGTCCTTTCAAGTCTGCTATTCTTGTTGTCATAATACCAGTAACCAAACTACAATTCGAAGGTTCAAACCATCTCACTCCTGTCACGTGTCGTGGTTTTCCGCTCACGGTTTGGAGTCTGGAGTCCTTTGCCTGTGCGTACCAGTAACCAAACTCCAGTTTGAAGGTTCATGGACACATCTTTATATTTTCCAGGGTTCAAGTCTGTCCTGGCCCCCTGGTACAAGTTCTCATTGCTCAAATTATGCATAAAACCTGCTTTAGTCTCTTCCTATCTACCGAGCACATCCAAGGTTCGGGAAGTAGATTGCACACTTAACATCGACACTACCATTCTTCGTGCACTTAGGGATAATATTGTTTAAACTCATAATTGAATGAAGCAATATGCTGATCAACATTACTCTGAGCGTTCTTTTAATGAAGGGATCAGGTGTTCCTTCGTCTCCAGCCCTATAGCCACTCCTCTCTCAAAGACAAGGGCTCTTAGAAGCTAGCGCCAAAATTCTGTGGGCCCTATCGAATATTCTAGTGCATTGGACCGGTTGCCTATCGATTGGCTCCTCTAGCCCACTCCATGATACACCTAGTCTTTCATGTGTCAAGTTTGAAGAAGGTCATAGGTCCAAATTGCTGAGTTCAAACCAGCTTTCCAAAACTTGATGAAGAGGGTTCCATTTGGTTACAGCCAGAGGCAGTATTGGCCACAAGAGAATATCAATTGTGCCTTTGCTCAATTCATGAGGACCTAAACTAGTGGAAGGATACATAGCTGGACAATGCCACTTGGGAACCAACAACAATTTTATAGTAGTTTCCACACCTCCAGCCTTGAGGACAATGCTGCTCTTGAAGGGGGAGGGCATGTTAGGACCTTATTGACACCTCCCTACTTTGGGGTTACTTAGGAGTTAGTAATTAATGTACAAGGCCATCTTCTTTGAATAAGGCCCATTAGTTAGTTAGTTGGTAGTTACTCAATTGAAAGGGTCCTTTTTACTAAATAAGGTCCACTAAGTGGTTGATAAAGGTCCTCTTTATTAAATAAGGCCCACCAAGTGGTTTGTACTCTAGTTATGGGACCAGAAGTAGTTGGGGAGAAACTCTTTATAGAGCTAGTAGGCTATTGAATATTTTGTCAAGTGTTCTAGTTGTATTGGAGCTCTGCTCAATGAAGGTTGCCCCCTCAAAGAGACCCGTGAACATTGCTCTCTCTTTTCTAGATTATCAGTACAAGGGTTCTATTCTGCAGGTTCTATGTCATTGTCTCTCTTATTTACTTTTCTGCAGTTCACATTTCTCGAATAATTGCTCAATAATTACTGTTTCTGCTGGTTGAGTATATTACAATCTGCTCCTCTGCTGGGTGGAGTGGCTTGTTAAGCTTCTCATGAATTTCCCTCAAAGTAGAGTTCATATTTCCAGTTGACATCAAAAGTTCATTCCATTGAGCATCATCCTCATTAAATTTCTTCTAGAGTGCTTTGGTTAAATTCTTCATCTACTCAATCATATCTTCTTTGCCTTCATTGGGCTTACTGACCATCCCCGCGACTACATCTCTAACATACCATAACAACTTTGTGATATCTTGGAAAATGTTTCAACGAGCTTTTGTCCTTGGAATGAATGGATAGAAGAAGGATGTCTCCTCATCCCCCCATTCTCTCTGTAGCTGGCATCTCAGCACTGAACCTCTGCCACTCACCTACCTGCTCACACATAGGAGTTGGAAACTTGGATGGAATGTTTGGAAAGCCACTGCATGACTGCCGTTTTTCCCTCATAGCTAAAGTGGTGGGTACTTTGTCCTTTATAAGTGCTCTCAAACATATGGGACCACCTCTGTCCCCTACCAACTTCCTTGCGAGAATCATATGCCTTCACCATCTGCACAGAACGATCAGGAAGAGCAGGAGGGGTCTCATTGTTGCTTGACTTGTTCAATATTTCCCACATTTTATGGCCTTTTTTCCTAAAGCTTGGAGGATATTTAGGATTCACAGCTTTTGCAAGTGATATCATACATACCATACCGGATACACACCTCAATTGCCCCACATCATCCAACTTGGAGACTGCTTGTTGGCCTTACCACATTTGCATGATTAAATTTATACTCTTGAAGGAGTTCAGGGTCATCATTGCATAGAGTTGGGTTTGTGTGATGGTCCTTGTAATTATTGGCCTCTCCCTGTGTTGCCCTTTCATCATTAATTTCCCCTCCTATTCAATCATTCCTCATGTCAGGTCTTGCTGTGGCTCTACTTTCTCTGCTGTCCCATATGCTTGCTTGGGTCTGTGTTGTTTCCGAGTCCACGTGGCTTCAGTTGCCCCCATAGCTAGAATACACTTGGCTTCTTTCCAATTGATCCTTGTCAATTTCTTCTCTTCTGGACCGATCAACCAAGTCATCTTTGATCAGGCGTTGTAATTATCCTTTTATTCCATGATTCTCTATCTCATTTCATTTGGTATTCTGGACTTCATCTTCCCATTGGGCCTCAGTTCCCATAACCAATCCCATTAGATTATAGTTGTATAAATAATTGCAATTATAATTATCTCCATGGTATTTTGTCCAGTGAGAACCAAAACGAACTAAGAGATTTCATATTGGAGCTGTTCAACCAAAGAAACAAACTCTTAAAAAACCCGGCATTTTATTTAAATCTTTTAACTAAATCATTGGATTAAATTCGAGTTTTAATTTTGATTCTGGAAGAAGTCCTACAGATCAAGTAGGTCTGAAAGGGTGGTAAAACATAAACATGAACCAGGTTCAAGCAATCTTTGTAATTTTGTTTACGAGTGTACTTTCCTGTATTTCTCATTGTACCTAAATTGTTCTGTGTATTTTTCGAAAATCATCATCTCTGGTATTTCCTATATCTCTGATATCTGCTAACTATGGTTTCTAAAGTTGGGGGCCAGATCTCTTTTAAACCAATATGAGATCATTGTGTGTCTACTTGTTTGAGTGTCATAGAATTAATGTTGAATTTGGAGCCACATAAAAAGAAAGTAATATAAAATACAATGCTAAAATTAAAAAGCATCAAAGGCTAAAAGAAGTTAGAAACCTTCACGTGGCAATTTTCTAAGCAACCATTGACTGCATTCTTGTATGCTGGATTACAACGACCATTTTCTAGGCAAATAGTGGGGTTGAATGTGCAACACATGATTTCTCAACTAGGCTGCTCGAAATGAATATATTCTTACTCTTGTTATGTTCCAAAGGATATCTTCCTCCAATTTTAGGATTATTGCTAAATTTAGCTTATATTTTGAAAAAATAAATCCTATAAGAGATATAACATGGGGTTTCATGCTTACAATTTACTTCTAACTGAAGTTGGGGATTCATTGGCAGGATTTGAGAAGATGGCGGGGATCCCAGAGGATTCAGGTTCAATGCTTGACACAATAAAAGCAGATCGTTCTGTTTGGCTTATGAAGTGTCCTCTGGTTATTGGTCAAGCATGGAAAGAATTTAATGATTCAGGGCAACCTTTAGCCAAAATAACTGTGTCTGTTGATCCATGTAAGGCAGATGATCAACGCATTGAAGCAAAGGTCTATCATTAAATTGCCAGACTTTACTTTCTACAGTACTTTGCATTCGTTTCTTCATTCGCGTATTATGAATATACATTTTTATATATCTAGGTGAAATGCCTTTGTGCTTCTAGTGTTCAGATTCTGACAGATAGCGAAGACGCAGTATTTTATGTTTGCTCAACTAAATTTCTCTATTATCGGTTTTCACACAACTGCAATTGAAAAAATTGAATAAATGTGTTACATTGAAAAATACATAGTAAGTGAAAACATTATTGTTCAGGATCCATTACCCTTAACCACATTTAAATTCTTCATGGTTCAGATTGTGTCCGTCATAACTTATTACTATGAGAGCATTTAAAATGTTCAACATAATAAAGCTGTGGTCTGTCACTTGAACTCAATGTCATTGTTTAGTTTATCTGGTTATATTTTCTTCAAGCTCTCATATTTTTGGAAGTGAATGTTTTGATAAAGTTTTAGTTTAGACAGAAAAGTAGTATATTGGACATGGTAAAGGCCATGGATTCTAACTTAAAAGTTCTTTGTTAAGTTCCTGTTTTGTCTGATTATATTTTCTTCAAACTCTGAAATATTTCTCATAGGAAGCAAATGTTAAATGTTTCCACAAGTGGTTCGCCTTTTGTAAGCATCCATTATTTTATTGCCAACAAATGCTGAAATGTTATTAAGAGTTTCCCATAATAAAACTGATCAGCAGCTGATATTTTGGAAACAGATGCTCGTCTATGCAATAGCATTGAAAGATGAAAGAGTTGGTTGGCTAGGGTTTAGAGCTTTTTGGAAATGCATTCATTGAAAAAATATAGAGGATGAAGATCTGGTGGGTTATTCCTAATTTCCTATGATCCTCTTGATGATCTGGGAGAGGATGCAATCTTCTTCTTGCAAAAGCATTTTGTTGATCTCAAAAGTAACATAGAGCTAGATTTTACTCTAATCCAAAAACCTTCCAACTCAAGGCTGCATAGCCCTAGTTCTATGTGTGATTTGGATGCTATTGGTTCTGGAAAGAATCCCTGAAGCACTTAGGGGCAACTATCCAATCGATCTACTATTGGAAGGGGCATTGAAACAAGGTACCACTCCTTCCTTGCTACACCAAGAGGAGTTTCAAGGGTCTAAGAAGCTTTTGGAAGGTCCTAACTTTAAGGTAAAGAGATCATCAGATGGATCAAATGCTGATAGGGACAGGCCCAAGTACATCTGTGCCGTGGTATCTATCTCAAGATCCGTTAGGGTTCCTGTCAGACTTTAGGTGGGCAGATTCAACATGGTGGTCAGCAAATGCACTATTGCATTAACCCTCCATCAATTTTTTTTAGTGAGACAGCTCCACCATCACAAGTCCTGGAAACTGGTAAGAGCTCTCATTCCTCTAGATTGCTTTCTGGGCTTCTCGATCCCTCCACCTCAAACTCCTTCAACTAGGTAGAAGAACCCCAAGTCTTGTAAGAGCGAAAGGTATTTAGTATTTTGAGGATTGCATTCCCTCCTGTTACACCTCATATGGCATGAGGTTTCATTTGTGATTTTCATCACAATGGATGGGGTTTGTAGCATATGTTTCATATGGAGTTTTGATTAATTGGGGGGTGTACATCTTCATATTATTTGATTGGGATGATGTCTTGATGGAGGAGATTCATTTTCTCCTTGGTGGATTGTGATGATCATGGTTTATTTTCATGTTGATTATAGAGCATGCTACCTCACCATGGTGTTGTCTTGGTATGCTTGTTCATCTGGAGAGTGCTACACCTTTGTTCATGTATGATGGTTCTATCCCAGCAAGGGGAATCAGAGATCAGAGATCTCTCACACAGAGATAAACACACACAAATACTTATCTATCGCATTATAGAACATAGGTATTTATACAATACAAAGCAGAGCTAAACCGTTGACCTGTTTCAAGATCAAGGGCTTTGATCCAACCTATCCACTATCACAAGTCTGCTTATTCTTATCTTCTTATTTTCGTGAGCCATGTGCTCAACCGCTTCATTGACTTGGTGTGTGGCTCAACTGTTTCTTCTAGCTCGTATGCTTAATTAATACTAACACTCCCCTTTAATTAAGCAATTCTTACAATACCCATCTTATCTCTAGATACTACAAATTTGGCCTTTCCCAAAGGCTTGGTGAAAATATCAACAACATTATTTTTTGTGCTGCAATACAACAAGTCAATCTCGTTTCATTGTATCTTTTCTCTTACAAAGTGATATTGGATCTCAATGTGTTTTTTTTTTTTGTAAGTAGAGGTTTTATATATAAGGGCCTTCAAAAAACCAGACCATAGTTACAAAAGCTTGATAACAACCGGATTGTAGTTACTGAACTGCCCCAAAAAGGAGAAACCAGTTCAGCCAACCGGGTAAGTTTAGCATCTGAGAACCTAACAGTCTTAAAGAACAAAGCTAAGCTGACTAAATTGTAACTAAAAGGAGAAACTATTAAAAAGAAAAGATCCCTTGAGAGGTTATACACTTGGCAAGTAACTTGGCCAGGTGGCAAGAACAACCGCGTGCCATGGCTCCTCCTCAACGGGTGTCCCTTTGCTTTCCAAATGCATGTCAGTGTCCACGGTGCACTCGTCCCTGTTGGCAGCTGGCAGGGCGTCTCCCGACGGAGTGTGCACATGCTGGCCTGTGGCTGTCACCGCTTCCATGTCCTCATGCTGGACCTGCTCCGCAACGACCTCTGCTACACTCTGCGTCCTAACATTTCTGTCGTCGCCTTCTGAGGAGGGTGCCCCTGCTGAAGCCGCGCCTGCTGGGTAGGAGGGAGAGGCGTCTTGGAAGGTAGATAGGAGCTGAAGGAGGGT
>ML778091.1:867828-885649 GCA_009831015.1 Picea engelmannii | reverse complement strand
CAGGCAAATGTGGAGAGCCTGGAGATGGCCGGGATCGGTGAGCACCATGAAAGTCCAAGCATAACCAGGCCAGGGCAGCGGAGGAATGTGGGAGTCGGTCCTCGAGAGAGGGAGAGGAGCACAAGCAGACGGAGAAGCCATAGAACAATGCGTAATAGAGGTCGGGTGAAACTGCTACAAACGATGTGAAAGCTAGTTAATGCAAGGTAAAGTCGGCGGTGGTCGGCACGAGCTGGTCACATGGCTCTCCGACTTGCTGGCTCGTCCGCTCTGCCTCTGTACGCCATGTGGTCTGCACTAACACCCCATCCGGGGGGAGCTCAATGTGTTTTGACCTTGCATGGAAAACTGGATTGTTGGCCAATTTCATTGAACTTTGATTATCTACTTTCATTAATGTCAGTGCTTCTTGCCTTTGTCTCGTATCTTCAAGAATATGCCTCAGCCATATTGCTTCAGATGTTGCACTGCACAATGCTTCGTACTCAATTTCAGTGGAGGACAAGGAAACAATGGGCTGTTTCTTGCTGCTCCAGGACACAATTACGGATCCTATACTAAATGCATATCCAGTGGTGGACTTTCTATCATCTATATCTCCTGCCCAATCAGAATCTGAATAACCTGTCAACTCAACATTCAAAGCATTAGTGTATTCAATTCCAAAATCAATGGTTCCATTTATTTATCAAATGACCCTCTTGGCTGCTTTCCAATGGCTTTCATGTGGTTTCTCCATGAATTGGCTAAGTAGGTTGACTGTATATGCAATATCTGGTCTGGTTGTGGTTAAGTAATTTAAACTTCCCACGTGTTGTCTATACAAGGTTCCATTCACTTCTTTTGTATCATCATTCAGAGAAAGCTTACAATTTTGTTCTAATGGAGTAGACGCTGATTTACACTTATGCATGTTGAACCTTTTAACAAGTTCTTTAGCATACTCACTTTGATTGATAAAAGTCTTACCATCTTCCTTCCATACTTCAATGCCTAAACAATAATGCATCTGACCAAGATCCTTCATGTCAAATGGCCGTGACAACTATAATTTGAGTTCATCAATCAACTTTGTAGCATTCCCTGTTATGACCAAATTATCAACATACAATGAAATCAAAGCAATATGCCCGAGTTCATTTGTCTTGATGTAAAGAGTTGGGTCACTCTTACTTTTAATGAATCCCTGTTGACAAAAGAAGTTGTCAATCTTAACATACCATGACCTTGAAGACTGCTTGAGACCATATAATGATTTCTTTAATCTGCATATAGGGTTTTTCTTGACCTTGTTTTACAAAATCCTCTGGTTGAACTAGATACACTTCTTCTTTTAATTCACCATTTAAAAATGTTGATTTAGCATCCATTTGATTTAAATGCCAATTGTGCTTTGTAGCAAGTGTAATTAACAATCTAATGGTATTCATTTTAGCTACTGGTGCAAAGGTTTCATCATAATCTATGCCTTCCTTTTGTGAGTATCCTTTTGCAACTAGTCTGGCTTTGAATTTATTTATGCTACCATCATAATTTAATTTTGCCTTAAACAACCATTTTGAACCGATAGGAACTTTATCTTTAGCCAACTCAGTAAGTTCCCAAGTCTCATTTTGCATTATGGAATCATATTCTTATTGCATTGCATTCATCCGTTCTTTATGGTCTTTTGCTTGTTCAAAATTCAGAGGTCTTTTGCACTCCATCCCGAGAGAAGCTCTATTCCAGAGGCTCAGAGACATTGGCATCTCCTAGACCCTACTGACTGCCATCATGCCCCTATATGAGTCGGTTCTTGGTCGTCTCCGCACAGTTCACAGGATGTCAGATTTCATCAGGAGTACCATTGGGGTTAAACAGGGTTGCCCCCTCTCCCCCACATTGTTTGGGATTTCTATTGATGTGTTGGAGGCCTTTCTTCATGAGCATATCCAGGACAACAACAGGTGCCTCCTCCACCAGGTTTTGATATCCATCTTGCTTTTCACTGGTGATGTGGTCCTCCTAGCCTCGTCTCCAGAGGGGTTATAGAGAGTCGAGACAATTGGATGCCTTAGCTCTCTTTTGTGACCTTCAACAGTTGACGGTCAACCTGGGTAAAACCATGGTTATGATCTACAACGGGTCGAAGAAGACCGCAGACCTTCATTTCTTCTTCAAAGGAAAGGAGATTGAGATCACCAACACATACACATACTTGGAAGTACACTTCTTAGGACCCTGATTTAGTTTGCGACCGACCCTCCAACCTCAGATCACTAAGGGCTACTGATCTTTAGCCCTTCTCGAGAGACAATGTTTTCCCCACCATTTTCAGGATATCTCATCCAAAATGTCACTCACGGACTCCCTTATCCGACCCAATGTTCTCATTGGCTCAGAGATTTGGGGGCCTTCTTTACTGGAGTTTGATTGGGCCTTAGTCGAGAGAGTCCAAACCCTCCTCCTTCGATGCATCATTAGATGCAAGCAGGTAGTTCCTCAACACATCATTGTAACAGAGTTTGTGGCTCGCCCCTTTTGACTTGAGATAGTGTTCAGATTGGTCTCTTTTCTGCATCGCATTCAAAGCTTCTATGACTTGGCGAAGGGGCGAGACCGGTATCCGTACTTGGCCTATTGCTCTTCTGAGACCATTGCCCTCTCTATCCCATCGAGCCGAGCTTGAGGTTGGTTCGCGAGGGTTTCATTTCTTTTAGAGTCTGTGGGAACTCAGATAGATTGCCTCCCTCCGTTTAGATATTCTTTGGATGCGCTTGGCCAACTCCTACTGACTAGACATGTGTTGAGCAAGATCATCAGGGATGACATTTACAAGCAGTTTATCCAGATCACTTGGGTTAACCCACCTAGTGGGTTACGCCCAAAGATGGCCTTTTATGCTGAGCACTTCTTGTTAGATTTTCCTTATTTACAGAACATTAGTGTTACTTGTGTTCTTTTACTTCATTACCATTAACATATATATATCATGTACTGAGCAGTAGTAGCATAAACAAGAAACAAAAAGAACACAAGAGATTTATCCTAGACAAACCCCAAATGGGGGAAAAACCCAACAACCTTTCTTAGATAGATTCCATTCACAAAGCAAGTCCAATAAGATGAACCCTAGGACAAAGGCTAGCTCAACCAGAAATACCACCACAACTGCAGCAGTAGCACCATATTAAGGTAGCGAACCTCCTTAAGGAGTAGCGCACAAGAGAGAGATACCAAAAGACTGAACAAGAAGAAACTGAGTCATTGCAACAGCTGCGTCACCTTGTCCAAACTTGTGCCTTGCTTCTGTGTAGCTAAGAGTGTGTGTGTGAGTGAACAAATGAGCTAAGGAACCTCCTTATTTATAGTCTTCCTGTCCTTCTAACTGGGTCGACTTCTCTTCTGGGAAGGTGTCTTTTCATTATACTTTATTCTTTGGGCCGACTTCTCTTCTAGGGTATTTAAACATCTGTCCAATGGATCTATTGCTTCCGAAATCTTCTCCGCATCTAAGAAAGGTCATCTAGGAGGGAAAGATCCTCCCGCAACTACCAAAACATCAACACTCCCTCTTAGCTAGGGAGGCATCTTTCACGATGTCTTCATCTGGTAGTCCATTGACTACTCTCCAATCAACTGGTAGCCACAACTGCCACAATGCCATTAG
Source organism: Picea engelmannii (assembly GCA_009831015.1). Lineage (NCBI taxonomy): Eukaryota > Viridiplantae > Streptophyta > Pinopsida > Pinales > Pinaceae > Picea > Picea engelmannii. The sequence continues at coordinate 882,000 of ML778091.1, read as the reverse complement.
TAGCTCGAATCGTCTGTCACAGTCTCTGCAATCAAGTAGCACTTAGCTACTCCCAATGTGAATTGGTAATCTCCATGGAAATCAACTAGTAGCGCACAACTACTACAATGCTATCTAGTAGAACATGACTATGCCGATCCTTAGTAGTACATAACTACTATCTAGTGGTGCACAACCACTCCAAGTAGCATACGACTACTATCCAGAGACACAATGTCTCTCTCCTGCAATGAAATGATAGCTACACAAGCTACCGCCATGCAATACAACAGTCTCTATGATTATGCAACAATCAACTAGTGGCACACAACCACTACAATATGCCCTCGACCATAATCATAGTCTGCCACCTCCATGACTATGCAACAATCAACTAATAACACACAACTACTACAATATGCCCTCAGTCATAGTCAGGATCCGTATGACTATGCAACAATCAGCTAGTAGCACACCGCTACTACAATGCCATCAGCCATAGTCATACCTATGATTATGCAACAATCAGCTAGTAACACACAGTTACTACAATATGCCATCAACCATAATCATAGTCGATGTCTCTATAACTATGCAACAATCAACTAGTAGCACACAACTACTACAATATGCTATTAGCCATAGTTATAGTCTCATCCAGTAACACGAAGCTATTCCCATAGTCCTCACGACTATGCATGTGATGTTTCTTCTCTCATCAGGTCCGACAATGCATTACCCCCTCAGTCGCAAGACTGATCCAGGGCATCCTTGGCCAGAGGGGTTAGCCGAGATGAGAAGAAACAACACACCTCTCTCTCAGCGAGAGTGGACATTCTGCATCACGCCAAGCTTGTCTCTGAAGCACCTCGAGTGTTTTCACTTCTAGTCAAATCAACATGACTAATAGGAGAAAGACTACGCCTGGGCTATTCACCACTAGCCAAATCAACATGGCTAATCCTGTGAGTGAATGTATCATTCTCCCTTGGTCAAATTGGCATGACCAATCTGGGAGAATGTTTGCCCGATGCTACTCATCTGTGGATGTGTACTGGAGCTTCACAACTCCTTTCTGCATCATGTCTCGGACCAAGTCCTGCAAGAAACTTTCGAAGTCACATTGCTTCACGGCTTGCAATACGGGTTGCTATATGCTCTGCCTCTGCTGTACCGAGTGCCATTGATGTCTGCTCCCTTCTCAACCATGAGATCACACTGATCCCAAAACTGAAGCAGTATCCGGAAGTACTCTTTCGATCCACTGCACTCCCTGCCCAGTCAGAGTCTGTATAACGTGGGATCCAACAAATCTGAAGATGAATCACTCAGGAGCTTCAGATTTATCATTATGGGTGTGGCCAGGACGTGTAGTCCATCATCTCGAATCTCTGCAGGGTCTCAACAGTATATTTTCCTTAGCTAAGGAAAATCTCATATGATCTTTTCCATACCTCCAATCCCAAGAAGTAATACATCAAACCTAGATCCTTCATCTCGAACTCTGAAGTGAGCTCCCTTTGAAGCTTGACTCCCTTTGAGTCTATATAATCTCCGTAGTCATCTGCTCCCTCTTGATATGGCTTATCAATGCCATATATTTGTATCCCCCTTCGCATCCTACAAAGTATCACGGGACCATACTGGTCTCTTCCTAGTTACTGTAACGATTCTAGGTAGGACCTTCTGGCTCTACTGACTCTTCCTGGTGAACTAAAGAGTGATCAACTGAATCGATCTCCATATGAGATACTCTGTATTCGCAAAGGTACCCTTCTTGCCAAAAGGTTCTGACTTCGTCCTCTTCTCCTTTATTACATGGATGTGTACAACTCTTATGTCTGGATACTCTGCTCCATGTCTCAGCTAGGGACCATCTGAACTGTTGCCTCCTGCAACCAACATTATAGCTCCCTCTCAGAGCTATTACCTGTGACCTGCCCAGAAACAAGAACATCTCCATGGTAGCCTCCATGGAATTTACAAGATAACCTGCTTGGAACAAGGTCAACAACCAAGAACATCTCCTAGACGAGATCAATTTATCTTGTAAACTAGTGCATTATTAATATGATCATTCACCTAATGGTAGCCGTACCAACAATAATCAAGTGTTTACTAGTGATAGCAATAATAGAATTCTAAAGATTGCTATTCTAGTTACAACACTTACTTAAACTGCCACAATATAAAGAAATCTCAAACTTGATATGCAAACCTGGAGTTTAGTTGCTGCTGTCCCACTTGGGTTGTCTTCTATAGTTTCCCTGGTCTTGTGCTTGGAAGCACTACTGGCTAAAGGACATACTCTTCATCCAACTCTTCAACATCTGCTACATGTGCATGGTGCTTCTTCTTTCCCTTTTCATTTTTAAGAGGATATTGTGCGGCATAATGTCCCATCTCCTTGTAGTTGTAGCATTTGATATTTGACGCATCCTTCTTGTGGTGTGGTTTCTTAGGCTTCTTCGGGCTGCCTTCTTCCCTTTCCTTTCTCTTCTTCACTTTGGCAACAAGTTCTTGATTTTCATCATCATTAGTCTTCTGTGATTTGGATATCAACCTGGATTCCTCTTGGGTGTAGTTAGCCCATAGCTTGTTGAACTTGGGCAATTTGTTTCTGGCGCAAATCCCTTGAACAAATGGGTCCCAAGGGGAGGGAAATCCATCGAGTGTAGTATTCATGAGTTCAACGTCTTCTACTGGATCTCCAATGGCTGCTAACTAGTCCTTGATCTGCGAGATCCTCATGAAATAGTTGGCTACTGTTTCTGATTTGTTCATGGTCACGTTTCTGAGTTGATGTCGTAGAGTAAGCTTTCGACTGGTATTCTTACTTTCATAAAGTCTGGTTAGGGCATCAAACATTTCCTTCAGTTCTGATACATTAGGTATCAGATGATCCTTTATTGAGTTTGTCAAGATCCTCTTGGCCTTGACCTCATTCTTCCTGAACTTTGCTTTGGCGTTTTTTTCTTCTGATTCTGGAAGCCTCTGCTTGATATGATCCAATAAATAACTCTTCTAGAATGAGGAGAACTCTGTGCTTCCGGTATCTGAAGTTCTCTGCTCCATCCAGTTTATCAAGTCTCATGTTGGTTGACATTTTTTCGTTGGTATAAACCCTAGCACTGAAAAACCTCAATTTTTCAAACTTTACCAAACTGCACGTTGAGGGTTTCAGGGGGTGCGCTAGGTTAGGGTGCACTGCTCTCTGAAGGAATTATTCCCAACGTCCTTCGGATAATGTAACGAGCTTGACAAAGTATTGCAGCTGCAAGGTGATGCTGTAGTGATCTTCCTTCCAGTGGTCAAATTGTTCTGAAGGTAACCAACTCTGATACCATGTTAGATTTTCCTTATTTACAGAGCATTAGTGTTACTTGTGTTCTTTTACTTCATTACCATTAACATATATATATCATGTACTGAGCAGTAGTAGCATAAACAAGAGACAAGAAGAACTCAAGAGATTTGTCCTGGGAAAACCTCGAATGGGGGAAAAACCCAACAACCTTTCTTAGATAGATTCCGTTCACAATGCAAGTCCAATCAGATAAACCCTAGCACAAAGGCTAGCTCAACCAAAAATACCACCACAACTGCAGTAGAAGCACCATACCAAGGTAGTGCACCTCCTCAAGGAGTAGCGCACAAGAGAGAGATACCAAAAGATTGAACAAGAAGAAACTGAGTCACTGCAGTAGCTACGTCACCTTCTCCAAACTTGTGCCTTGCTTCTGTGTAGCTGAGAGAGTGTGTGTGAGTGAACAAATGAGCTAAGGCACCTCCTTATTTATAGTCTTCCTGTCCTTCTAGCTGGGCCGACTTCTCTTCTGAGAAGGTGTCTTTTCATTATACTTTATTCTTCTAGGCCGACTTCTCTTCTAGGGTATTTCAACATCTGTCCAATGGATCTCTTACTTCCAGAATCTTCTCCGCATCTAAGAAAGGTCATCTAGGAGGGAAAGATCCTCCCGCAACTACCAAAACATCAACACTTCTTGGAGCTTAGAGGCGGGTTCATTGTTCGACCATAGTATAGAGAGTCCAAACCCTCCTCCTTTGATGCATCATTAGATGCAAGCAGACAATTTCTCAACACATCATCCTAGCAGAGTTTGGGGCTCGTCCCTTCTGACTTGAGAAAGTGTTCAGATTGGTCACTTTTCTGCATCGCATCCGGAGCTTCTTTGACTCGGCGAAGGGGCGAGACCGGTACCCGTACTTGGCCTATTTCTCTTCTGAGACCATTTCCCTCTCTAGGCCATCGGGTCGAGCTCGAGGTTGGTTCGCGGGGGTTTTAGATCTTTTAGAGTCCGTGGGCATTTAGATATATCGTCTCCCTCTGTTTAGATATTCTTTGGATGCACCTGGCAAACTCTTACCGACTAGACATGTGTTGAACAAGATCATCAGGGATGACATTTACAAATAGTTTGTTAGGATCACTTGGGTTAACCCTCCTAGTGGGTTATGCCCAAAGATGGCCTTTTACGCTGAGCACTTCTTAGATTTTAGAGACGGGTTCATCGTTTGACCACAGTATACACTCCGTCATTGGGTACATGCTCTTCGCATTCCTCGAGGCCAGTTCAGAGTGGCCTCTCATAGACTTCTAGTAGAGACAAACCACCAGATTGATTGACTAGAAAGGATTTGTCAGCTACGCCAGCTACAAGAGGTTGAGATTGAGGAGCACCTCATTTTTTGTTGCCCCATCTATTATGAGATCAGGGGGCGGTTTCATTGTTTATTCAGGGGGACTTAGACCCTCATTGGCTTCTTTGGATATCCTAATCAACAGTGCTTGGCCTTATACATACAAGAGGCCCTCAGGCTTCGAGCACATACACTTCAACCTCCTACGAGACTAGACCCTATTTGGCGATCACCTCCTTCATGGTGCTACCCTTAGGAAGTGGCAGTAAGAAACAGACCGACACCAATGCAACTCCAACCTCTAGATCACTGCGGACCTGTGGGACCTTCCCCCGTGCCACGAGATTTCAGTTACATGACTAGACCAGATCCTTTCCCAAGAGACGGATGAGATCCCTCAGGCCTTGTCGATGTACTACCTCTTGCAGTCAGCAACGCAACGCACGATCCAAGCATCCCACCAGTTCCCCCTCTGGACATCCTACCATACTCAGCTTTCTTCATTCAACCTTGGATGGTAGGAGAGTTGGGTCCATCTCATGACAAACCTATTTCATTACCTCTGGTTCCCCTTGTTCCTTGTTCTTCTCCCACGATACATCTCCTCTTCAGAGCAGGTCTCTCGGCTCGGGGATGAGGGTTGTTCATGCCTTAACTTAGATCTCACTCTCTACTATTATACCTTACTTCACTTTATTTTTTGCATTTTTCCTTTTATAGGAGACCTTTTGGCACCCTTGCTTTGTAATGACATCATTGTACTCAACAGTCCCTTTGACCTACTTTTGTGGTCATTAGTCGGACATTAATAAAATTATCTTATCTTATCTTATCTACACTCATAACCTGAGTCATCAAAGCATAATCTTTATACCTGATAGGTGTCTGAATTTGCCTTGTTGATCTTCATAGTGTCTCATTGTTTTGTGGAGTTGCTCCAACCTTTCTTGGTGTACTTTGGCTGCTTGTAGCTTGATCTTCAACATCAACCTATTGATCTTCAATTTCGTTTTCTTTTTCACCTACAATGCCTTCTTCAGGAACTTTCCACACATTAGCTTCTTTTTGAACATCATCTGCATATTCATGAAATATAACATCTCTACTTGCAAACACTTTATGAGTAATGGGATCATACATTTTGTAAGCTTTATGGTCAGCACAATAACCAATAAAGATACATTTCACTGCCTTTGCATCAAGTTTTCTTCTATATTCCTTTGGAATGTGTGAAAATGCTTTACTCCCAAAATTTTTCAAATGACTAACAAGTGGTTTATAGACATAGAATGCTTCATAAGGAATTTTATGCTCTAAATCTTTGGTTGGACTTCTATTTTTGAGATAGGCAATAGTACTTATAGCTTCAGCCCACAAATTATTAGGAAGATTCTTACATTTAATCATGCTTCGATCACATTCAACCAAGGTTCTATTTTTCCTCTTAGCCACTCCATTCTGCTGAGGATTATGTGAAATTGTATATTGTTTTTGAATCCCATTGTTTTTGCAGTATTTCATGAAATTACCTGACGTGTATTCTCCTTCTTGATCTGATCCAAGAATCTTGATGTGTTTACCTGTTTGCTTTTCAACCACATTCTTAAATTCTTTGAAGTATTCAAACGCATCCCTTTTCTTTCTAATAAAATAAACCCATGTAAATCTTGTTCTATCATCAATAAAGATAAGAAAATAAGAAAGATAAGAAAATAAGAAGCTCTGCCAAACGACTTAGTTTGCATGGGACCACACACATCATTATGTACCAATTCAAGAATTTCTCTTTTCCTTTTATCTGAACTTATAGGAAACTCATTTTTATGTTGTTTTCCTAGTGCACAACCATCACATTCAACATGTTCATTCTCAAGAACTGGAAGACCCCCCACCATCTATTTCCTTTGAAGTTAAGAAAGATCATTAAAATTTAGATGACCATACCTTAAGTGCCATAGTTCTTCTGTAGACATAGTTGTTGATGACAACACTTGATGATCCTTCATAGTAACATCAAGTTTGTAGAGGCCTCCCACTCTGATCCCTTTTGCAATAACTTTGTGGTGATCCTGTATGTCCTTACAAGACAACCTGACTTGACAAATTCAACTTTCAAGCCTTGATCTGTAATTGTTGAAACTGAGATTAAATTTTTCTTAATCCCTGACATATACATTACATTCTTGATTCGTTTGACATGACCACTTAGTAAAGTCACTCATACATTACCAAGACCTTTTATTTCATGACATCTATTGTCACCTAGATAGATTTTAGTACCATTAGTTTTCTCATGATAATTCACAAACCAATCTTTATGACATGTCATATGAATAGAAGCACCTGAATCTATGAACCATGTATCACAATTATCTGTTTCTGTTGATAAAGCTGCATTTGAAATAAATAACTTGAGATTTTTTAAATCATCACTTACTGTTGCTTCTCTATCAACAAAATGACCTGTATGTCTTCTGTATTTGGATTCTTGAAACTTCTTTTTCCTACAATCCTTAGCAAAACGTCCAAACTTACCACTATAGTAACATGAGTTATTCCTCTTCTTACTTGTATATGTCCTTGACGATGTTCCACTTTGATGCAATTTTACATTAGGCTTGCCTCCTTTGTTCTTTTCCCATGGATTTCCTTTGTATGGCTGTTTTGCTTTGGCTACCAATGCCAAATCTGGACTCTGAAACTTGCTGTTGAGGTTCTTTCTTCACTCCTCTTCTTGCAAGAGAATACCTGTCAAATCATCAAATGAAGGTACTTTCTCCCTAGCTGCAAGACTGGTGATAGAGATTTGATATTCATCTAACATGCCATTCAATGTTACAGTAACTAAATCAGTGCTTGAAATCTTCTGACCAATATCACCCAGTTTATCCTTCAACTCTTTAATTCTAGATAGAAAATTACTAATATTTTCATTTTCTTCCATTTTTATTGAGAAGAAGCTTGCTTTTTAAAAACAATACCCGATTTGTATTTGTTGTCTCATACAAACCTTTAAGTACATCTCAAGTTTCTTGAGATGTCTTGCAGTCCCTTATATGAGGAATGATGATGCCCTTTACAAACATTCTCAAGAGAACCTTTGCATTGTAGACATAGAGGCCCTCTTGCATTGTAGACATAGAGGATTGTAGAACCTTTGCATTCTGCTATGGAGTCCTATTGGTGTATTGTAGAGGGAAATCGTTCCAATTGAAAGGATTTGAAGGTGTTGGAGACTCAAGCTAGAGCTTTCCACTCCTTCAAACTAGAGGCCCTACAAACTTGGAGAATTCCTGCAAAATACTTGTTAAAGGTGGATTCATCCACTTCCTACACATGAAATTTAAAAATCATGCAAATCAAACTAGAATAACATGAGGTCATAGATTAAACATACTAGAAATAATAAGATTTAGCAATGCAAACAAGCTCACTAATATCTTACTACTCAAGAATAAATTAACAATGAAATTGCAAAAATAACAAGATTACCATAACCTCAACACATCAAGATGGAACAATGGCATCCACACATTTGCTCAAGAAAACAAGAGTGACCTCCAAATTCTTCAATTCTTTATTCCACAATAGCTTGAGAGCAAATTACAACAACATAACTCTAGGTCTACCAATCTAACTTTACAAAGGAGAGCAAGCTCCATTATATAGCACATTGGGTGAAGTTCCCAATGGAGGAGGGCACACCACTTGGAGAGGGAGGGCGCACCATGTGTGAGAGGAAGAGTGCCAAGTGTGAATCAATGGGCTGCCACCTCTCCTAACACCAATGGGAGAGGATGAGGGTGCCACCTCTTAAGAGGTAGGCACACTTCCTCAAGAGAGTGCCGCCTATCCTCAAGAAGGGCGCACCTCTTCAGGAGAGATTCTCCAAACTCAAGTGAACTCATAAACAACTCACCCCTAACTCTTACTTGGGTGAGTTGATTGGAAACATGTTTGAAACATGTTTCCACAAAAATAACATTTGCTGATTTTTGTCTTTATTTTGTCTTTTATTGACAATTTGTAAGTAAAATTGATTTTAAGTGATTAAAAATCACTAACTTCACTCACAAAGTGGGTACTTAGCTAAAGTGGGTATTCTGAGTGCAAAAAACGAATACCCCCAAGACATATAATGCCTCCTAGTACCACTTATTTAACTTAGGACTTATTTACAATTAAAATATTTCGATTTTGCAGGAAATTTTATTTTTGCAGAAAACATTAAAAAACCTAAGGGGGACTTAAACACATTTTCGTGAGATTCTAGGAGGATGATTAGCATGGTAATATACATTAGACACTAGACTTAGATTTTCCAAGCTAAGGCCTAACCATCAGTACACACTCTAGCTTTGGAGGAAATGAGTGAAAAAACTCAGAAATTATGACTTGCCTAAAAATTAATTCAAGCAAGGAATAATTATTGCCCCACAGGGGTATGGAAACACAGTAAAAAAGTAAAAACAAAGGGGGCCATAATGGTCGGCTGGACTTTTGAACTCTGAATTTTGAACAAGTATTGTTCAATCTTTGGCGGCTCAACTGCAAGTCGATCCTAGTGCAACTTGGTGGGTAACACGACGTACGAATGAGCCATGTGTGAATCGATCGCTAAAGAGCGCCGTGTGACCTGGGTGTGAAAGAAATCGTGTTGTAGAGAAAATTGGTAGCAACAATGGACGTGAAGTTACTGGGTAGGTCGCGTGAGGTTGTAAGCCGGGGTCGTAGGCAACTGAGAAAATCCGCACAAGTGAGGCGTGGAGAACAATCGTCGGGCTAATTGGTAGTCGTGAGCGAGTGTGGGCATGGACATGCCGACAGAAGTAAGAACTGACGACGAAGGTTAGCCGCAGGATCCTCGGACGTGGCTGTGGGCAGTCGTCGTGTAATCAGGTCATGGGTTGAGCTCATGGGTTTGTGTGGCCGGCCAGGCTGAAATAGAGCCACCAACTGTCAAGTGAAAGAGGGAGATGCGTACAACAACGAGGTTGCGTGGTCGCTGGGAGAATTGTTGCGGCCGCCACAACAAATTCGTGCAGAGGAGGTAATTGTAGACAACTGTTGGCAGGTATGAAGATTCGACCGGTAGAGAGAAAGATAACAGCTGCGCAGGAGTAAAATAGCCGCTGGAGCAGCCAGGCACACAAACCAACTACTAGTAGAGAGGTCGTGGGCGTTGAGGGCAACGGTTAACGCAAGGAGCCGTCGACTGAGGGAAGCACGAGACTCCATAAGAGAAGTCTGGCAGGTTGAGGAGAGGAGACGAGCAATCGTGGAGTGTTGCAATCGTTAGATAGGAGCTGCCAACAACCACCAACAGCTGCCAGGAGGACGGGATGGCCATAGAGAGCCGAACAATGTCGGTAGGGCAGTTGGGCAGCCCCCGGGGAGCGAGTAAAGTGCTTGGCAATTTTTCGGGCAGCCCGAGAATTGTCCGAGTAGCGTGCAAAACTATTGGGTAGCAGGCTGAGATAGTCGGGCAATGCCCATAAAGGCTTCGAGTAGCCCAGTAAAAGGACCCGAGTAGTAGTAGGAGGCTGCGGGTAGCCTTGGGCAAGGGTCTGGGCAGTGGGCAGCAGGTCCGGGTAGCGAGCAACAGGTCCGGGTAGCGAGCAACAGGTCCAAGAAGTGAAATCTAAGTTCTTAGTAGGTTGCTGAGATGGTAGCGTTGGGGATGAGTTGTGGACAGTGACTCATCTCACCATATGACGAGAATGAGGTCGATGTTCCTTAGTGTTTTAGGGATGGGCTCAAACTTACATGTGGGCAGTGGGGTTGACACCATGCATGTAGTGAAGGGGGTTGGATGGGTTAGATTCCAGCTAGAGTCAAGTGGTTCTCTGGAGGTGGCACGAGTGATATATGTTCCAGGGCTGAAGTTGCTCTCAGTGTCAGCCTTGGAGGACATGGGGTATGCAATTATGTTCGAGGATGGACAGGTACTCATACGTTTAGAGGGAGTTGATATCCTGGATGCAACAGTGAGGCTTGGCATCAGGGAGGGTATGATGTACAGGGTGCTGGGACAGCTTGTAGTGGGGTCCAAGGGGATCTTGGATCGTAGATCAGATCAGAATGCAGCGGAGGTAGTAGGAGGGTCTTCCAGTTTAGAGGGAGCAACTACAACAACAACAAATTTGATGGGGTCAGAGATTGATCCAGGAGGAGGTTCTTCCAGAAGTACCTTTCTCGCTAAGAGGGAGTGTTAGCTTTTGGGGTAGCTCGGACATGTACTTCTACATTGGTGGTGCCTAGCATGCGAAGGTGCCCAAGCGATACTCTTTATAGTGGATTTTATGTAATGACTAAAGTGACTTTTGTAAGGTTGAGTGACTTAAGTGATTTAAGTTATCTCTACAACAAATTATGTCTTGACCGTTAGATCGTGAGATCCAAGATCTAATTTTGGCCATTGAGATCCAGGGTTAGGGTTTTAGTCATTAGGGGATTATAAAAGCAGATTTAAGAAGAGTGAGGGACACACAATGAGTGCATAGGAGAAAGAGAGAGTCTTGCTCATGTACTTGTGTCTGAGTGGGCAGGGCTGAGGAAGTGTGAAGGGCAGCAAGAGAGATAGCAACCAAGTGGGCTAGGCTATTTGTTGCAACATTGTATTCCTTTGATGGGCTGTTATCCAAGGACGGGAGCCTAGGAATTTTAACAATAAAATCAAACTTAGAATTGGTTTTCCCGCAAGGGTTTTTCCCGGGGTGTTTACCCAAATATCTTGTGTGCATTGCGTGTTTGGTTTCTGTTGTTGTTTTATGCTTTCGTTGAATTTGTCGTTGATAACCTAGTTGTACTTTAATTCAATAAACTTGTTTTGCTCGGAATTAACAGTCGTGTGCTAGGTTATAGAAAATTCAACAGTTAGTCCTTCTTTCATGCGAAGTGTTGTGCTTAATATACTAGGTATGTGAATGAGGATCATTGGTTGAAGTTGGATAATGGATCACTAACTCAAGAAGTTATGTTTGTTTCCTTGTTTCACCTTGGTGGCCAACATCTGTGCCCTTGTCCTTGTTATCGCACAATTTGTATTTTGAGCTATAAAGGAAAGGTAAAGAAGACAAACTGACGCAACAGGAGACTACCCTATCATTGTCACCTCAATAGGGTATCTCTTTCTATTTAGGGTGGTAGGCCTAGGGGAGACTTCCCCGGTGACCTGGGGTTTTGAGAAGGCAAAGGTTTAAAGCTAAGTAAAAGTTCCCCCCTCACAAGTCACCACCGATCAGAAAGTCCAGCTAAACAACCAATAAAAATAATGATAACTAGAAATGTACTTGCCCGGAACAAAGCAACAAGAAACTATATATTTGCAAGATCACTTGCTAGTTAGTACTTCATATAATCAAGGACTTTCTGATATAAAGCAATTGACTGATAATATTGATGAAACAAATCGATGATGTACAATAGCAATAATCACAATATGTCACTTCACAATAAATGCTTAAGAAGAAGCTTCACAATGAGCAAGGACGATTTATCATCAATGTCAAAATACCAACATTCATCAGAAGCAAAGAACACTACACATTTAGCCAATCTCTCAATTGATTATAAAAGGATTAAATGCTGCAAAGTATAACTATAAATCAAATGGATAAATGGAAGCAATAAGGTTTGTAGGTTAGGGTTAGAAGGTATCAATGGTTGTTCAAAGATTTTGGAGGTTATGATAAAAAACACTCAAGTAAAAGGTCTTAGACTAGTGCAATCATAGGGAAAATGGAGTCAAAGGTAGTGGCAAGAGTTGAAGAAGCAATATGATAATGGAAGGGCTAAAGACGAGAATTTGATGGTGAAGTGTTGTTGAGCCAAGGCTTCAACCATCAAACCCTAGGGAAAAACGGCTCACTAAGGTGTAGTAACGCTAGGCCTTAGTGAGTTTTCCTCCTTCTTTAGCTCAATGACAAGATAAAAACGGCTAGGATTGAAGCGCAAAGGTAGGGTGTTGCAATGGCAAGGCCCTAGCAATGTCTTCAATAGGTAAAAACTCCTTGGCACAATCTTAGCAGGGAATTAAAATAAGGACACCAACATGTGCTTATTTCCTAGGGTTTATTCCAACAAATTTCATTAACAAAATGCAAGTAAAATACTATAACCATTCAAGTAATAGAAGGAGTGCAGAAATTCACTTACATTTGTTGAAATATTGTGTAACTGCAAAGAATATTCTATTTATTATTGATTTATTATTCATTAGATCAATCCCCTTTTGTGGATTGATCATGTCGGGCATTGTAATTGACCAAATCCCCTTTTGCGGATTGGTCAAACCTTAATTGTAATATGCAAATTAAGAAGTCGGCCCCAAGGCAAATTAAAGTGGTTCTAACCACCCAAAAAGACAAGTCAGCCCTGCCAGTGAAGAGACACCTCCTTTCAGCGCTTGCCAGTTTGTATAAATAAAGGAAGCCTTCGACTCATTTGTTCATTCACTCAGCTCACTCATCTAGTGTGCAAGTATTGAAGGAAGTTGCAGTTACCAGTTGCTGGAAGAAGGAAGAGAGAGAGGCGCATTGCTTGGGAGAGGATATTCTCTAGTGTTTGGTTTATTGTCTTGGCATTGGATTGTCTATGGTACTTGGTTATTGAATCTATATTAAAGAAGTTTTGCTGGGTTTTCTTCCCCTTGAGGGTTTCCCAGGATAAATGCTTGTGTACTCTTGTGATTGTGTTTCTCTTAGTGATCCCATCTATGCTATGGTTATCTAGTAAATTGAAAAGAAACCTAATAATAGCTTAAACCTTAACATGGTATCAGAGCTAAGCTGAAGAGAGCATCTTTCACATGGAAAAAGAAAAACGTCACTGTTGCCATACACGAAAATTAGGGCTTTTTATTAAGGATTGCCATACACGAAAATTAGGGCTTTTTATTAAGGAGGAATTTCAGACCAAATATCATCTAGAAAAGTGCGCCCTAGCCTAAGGAACTCATTGGCACCTTCAGCGCACCTTTTCAGTGGATAAAACTTCCGGAAAGTGAAACCCTAGTTTTCACCAGTGCTAGAAGTACTAGAAAACCAGAAGCACCAGTCCAGAATTCCGTTGGTAAAGTTTGAAGGGGCAACATTTGGCTTTTTTGAAATCTAACCACACTAGGTTACTCACCTCAGCCAAGTGCACCTCCTGGTAAGCTCAGAATTCAATTCTGAGCATTTTCATTTTTTGGTCATTTTCCTAGCTCCAGGTAAAAGATGTCTGCAAGCACTAAGCTTGTTGACAAGCTAGAAGGTGTGGAAAACTTCCGTGCGTGGAAGTATAGGATTGCACTCATTCTTGAAGAGAATGACCTAGCAAGATTCAATAAAGAGAATGTACTAGAACCCGTCGATGCTGCAGCTAAAGAAAAACACCAAAAATACATAGTTAGGGCCAAAAGAATCATTGCAGATTCTATCAAAGATCACTTGATTCCCCAAGTGGCCTCAAAGAAGACTCCAAAAGAAATGTTTGATGCCCTAACCCGATTATATGAAGGAAGGAACATCAATCGGAAGATGAATCTAA
>ML778091.1:849515-865051 GCA_009831015.1 Picea engelmannii | reverse complement strand
GCCAAAACCCTAAAGAGGGCGCAAATTTTAGACCTCACACAAGTGTGAGTGAAAGATGATGAATAAAAGAGTTTTAGCTCTCTTACTTATACAGTAGCAATGACCTTAATTAATTTTTAGGTCACAAAAGGTCGACATGGCCAAAAATACATAATAATACTGTTTTACATTAAATGTCATGATATAACCCTAAATCAAGCATAAATGAAGACGTCATGCCCTTTTAGGGTGACGTTAGCCCCTTTTAGGGCAACGTTGGCCTCCTGGAGCAAAATGTTAGGCCTCCTTGGGCCTCCAGAAGCTGCCACACGTGCCACAACTGCCTCCCAAAACCTCCACAAGCACTGGATGACGTCATGAGTGTCCTGGGTGACGTCATGGGCCTTCCAAGGCCAACGTTCTGGTGGGAAGGGCACAACCCCCCTCGGTACAGGTCTGCTAAGTTGCCTCTGGTGGAACGTCCTCCTCTTCTCCGGTGCAACCCTCTGATTTGTCTCTGCCCCCTGCTGGGGTCTCAACATCCATCTGATGGGCTTTCAGCCCCATGGAGGTCCGAACTAATCATCTTTCCATGTGTACCTATCCATAATGGTACCTGTCCGTCGGGTATGGTCCTGGACATCAACAGATACGCCCTCCATGGGCTCATAAGTCACAGGGATCATAGCAATGTCAATCACATCTAATCATCAATATTATTAAACATGTGAATAAAACCCCTTTTACTCAGTCAAGTGCTCAAAGACATTATACAAATCTGCAAGCCAAGTTTGGAGGAAGTGACAGGGCATCCTATTGGGCAAATGCTCACTGGATGTGGGGTGTTTCCAAGAGAAATAAAATCCAAGCCATGTGAGTGGATGAGGTGGCAAGGGATGTCTGGACAAGGGGTGCAGTGATAGCAGGGAAATGCATGGCTCACCTGTGGGTGCCTCTGTAGAGGGTGAGCTGCACCTGTCATGGATGTAAGTGTTTCCAAGCCCATTCATGCCTTTTATCTTTATTCTTTATTGCTTTTTCCTTTCAAGAAAATAATCGGGGGACACTGCCTTGGCGTGGTGACCAGTGGTGGCAATGTTACCCACAAGCACTTTCACGGAAATGAGAAAGCTGGCTCGTGATGAGACCCCCTTTCTCTTGGCTATGCCACAATGAGCCACTACCCTGACGTGGTAACCAACTGCTAGTAGTGTCATACCGCTAGATTCCCATGGACCTAATAGGCTGGCTCGTGATGAGACCCCCTATCCTTTGACTAGGTTTTGTTTTATTACTTTTTATGGGTCCCTTTGTTTCTTGCTGAGAAGCCCTTTACTGCTTTCTCGGGGATCCTTGGGTGAAGCATCTCGAGGTTTTATTTTAGGCTTTTATCTTTTGCCAGCTGCTTTTACCCTTTGGGCCTTTAGCCCCTTCTTCCCACAAGGTAAGGTGCAACCCTTAAATATTTGGCCAACCCAATGCCCGGACCAGTGTAATGGGATGTATGAGCAGGAGAAAGATGGAAAGTGGTAAGTATGGTGGGAGCGGACGATGGCTTCTCATGAATCCGCCCAGTGGCAACTCAACCTATGGGCACAAGCTTACTAGGGCACCCTGTCATTCCTCCCAGATATGGTCAAGTGGATAAGCATAAGATCCAAGCACCYGTTAGAAACAAAAAGAATCAAATGCACATATTCAAAGGTTTTGAGGATCAGAGTGACACATACCATGATACCCGGACTCATTACCTCATGGAGCAAGATCCACTTCTGCTACAGGACCAGGCCGAGGTGATGGATGCTGCTGCTGTTGACAAAGTGGAGGCGCTAAAGGAAGAAAAGATGGGCCCTCCAGGGTCATGCTCAAGTCGATCTGGCTCTTGGACTCCATGTATAGGACTTGTGGGCCTCGAGACATAATCTCCTTAGTTATTCCTAAAGTGGGGGAGAACAGTCCCGTGTTGTCACTACCTAGGGAAAATAGGTACTAATCGGGGGCCCTCACAAGGGTAACGTTTTGTTTTCCCACCATACTTAACACTTTCCATTATGAATCCTGTCACAGTGTACGAAACTTCGGTAATGAGTCATGGTCCATTCTCTCATGAGAAGAGGGGCTGAAGGCCTAGAGGTTGATTGCAACTGCTAAACAAAAGAAGAATAAGGAAAGAATAATGCTGAAGAAAGAAAGAAAGATAGCAAAAGGACTGTCAAAAGCCAGTCCAAACTTGAGCTCTATCCTTTTTGCGTTCGCCCAAGTCCCAAGGCAGTGATGCTATAGATTGAAACCTTATAAAGGGACTTGCAAATATGATAAGAGGACAATAAAAAGGCAGATTAAGGGGTTTGGAAAAATGTAGCGCTTAGAAAGTGGTAACTCAATAGAAAGCACACCCTTCAGAAAGACGCTCATAGAAATGGAGACACCATAAGCCATGAAGTAAGCCCAACACATATCACTACCACACTTACTCTTGAAGGGTTATTTTCTTTCATTTCTTCCCCCGAGACGTATCTCTCTACTTGGGTCTTTCTTGGTCTGCTCTGGTTGGCACACCTAATAGGGTTAGGTGAAGGTCCTCCCATATTCAAACTTGTCAACTTACATAAAGTTCCGAGCTAATGTGAAATTTGAAGGGGATACTTGGTGTGAATTATTTATGTGGCTTCTTAGGTAACAACTTACTTTGCATGATTTAAGGATTGGTATATCTTATGAACATTGGCTTTACTTGATTTCATATTTTGTTTTGATCTAGATACCCTTGACATGGTTCTTGAAGGATGCCCCAGGTTTTCACCCAAGACGTTGTGCCTCTATTACAGGATATGGCACATGTGATGCAACACATTGAGTCACCCAGTGGCTTGACACATTCAAACATTGGATCTCACATCCTTAGGACCTTGGATGATGGACAAATGGGCTTGATTTTGATACATATGGTCATGGTGGTACATAGATGGGAAGAAAGCCCACACCTTGGGCTCTACACTGATCTAGATTATTTTCGGCACGAAATGAGAGCAGAGATATAATAAAGAAATGTACAGAGATATATCAAAGATATAACCATAAACTCAAATATACAGTAATACACAATTTCTATCAATGAGCGAAATGTACGAAACTGTAGAAATACAGAGTGAAAGACACACTAGAATGGTGGCAGCTTATCTCTGAGAAGAGATGTGACGGCTACTCACATTCGCAAGAAGATGATTGTTACAATGAGGCTCCAAATGCCTTTTTAACATAAAGAAAATCCAAAACCCTAACCTCAGAAGATGAAAAACCAACAGTTTTGTGGACCCCGTTTTGGGTAATTTGGTGTATCAACTTCCCGGGGGCATAACTTTGGCATACGATCTCCGTTTGGGGCGCACGATAGCTCGTTGGAAAGGTATCGACGAGGAGCTTCTTTTTGGGGGCTCAATCAGAGCCTTTGGCTATTAGTGAGGTGTCCGATTGCGAAAAAGCGTCGTTTAGGCCCTCAAAATGGCCCCGGAATTTTAGGAACCAAACAACTGCTAAAAATAGTAAATTGCCAAAGAACAGGTTTGATCCAGTTGGAATAGGTGGATGGCCATCGATATCCACCTGAATCAATCCTCCCTCCTTAGGAAGCAATAGTCTCCATTGCGTTGAGTTCCTGGGGGAGAGGGGAAAGCATTTGCTGAATATGAATCTTGGTGAGCTGCTTGCCTTGCTGGAGAAGTTGTGTTGCTTGGCTCTTGGAAGGTTGTTGAGAGCCTGATGAGATGACTGTGTGCAGAAGGAATCTTTGTGCTTTGCTTCACCCTTGTCGATTTGCTTCTGCTGGATAGAAGGTGCTTGGACCGAGGCTGCAGTGGTTACAATGTCCTTTTGTTTACCTTTTGAACAGATTGTGAAGAAGCTGAATTTTATAGTATGAGATACTACCTTGCGGCACTGTTTAGGTGGGACAATAGTTGGAACTATCTCTGGTATCCTATAGAGATGAACCCCGAGAGTAACAATGACACTACGGGGTCGAGACTCATAAATAACATGGCGCTTCCACATATATGGCTGGCCCAAAAAAACATCACAGACATCCAGCCGGGAAACATCACATAATACCTCATCCTTGAAGGGTTGGATGCCGTATGACAATCGACACTACTGGCTGACACGAAGATCTTGTCCCTGGCGAAACCACCCGTTGTTGTATGGTTGCGGGTGTGGTGTTGTCGACAATCCCAACTGTTTGACGACCTCTGCTTAGATGAGGTTCTTTTGGCTTCCGTTGTCAACAATAAAATGCAGTGGGGTCCTCTTCACCCACATCTGTGAATGAAAAAGGCGCTCCCCTTCTTCAGGATCTGCTGGTTATTTTGGTTGAATTGTTGCGGTTGCGATAGTAGTAGTGGGGTTTGCGTCGATGATTTGTCTTCTTCCTGTTGAATTTAATGCAACTGTAAGAGCCATTCTCCCTGGAGGATGGCATAAGACCCTAGTTGTGAACTAGGGCCCCCAGTACACTCCTGGGGTTCTTGGTCTAGGAACAAGCAGTTAGAGCCATGGCAAAGACCCTTGTGAGGGCCCCCAGTAGATGATTGGGGTTCTTGGTCTGGGACCAAGCAGTATAAGTCCCTAGATATGTCTAGGGCCCCTAGATGTGTTCTAGGGTACCCATGTCTAAAGCATGGGTTGATCCTTGGTGGATAAGACCCCAGATGTGTTCTGGGGCAACCTGGTCTTTGATCATGTAGTTCTTGGTGTAATACCAAGATGTGTTGATATGTGATCCTCTTCCTCTCTTCCAGGATGGTCCACGGGACCTAGGAGAAATTATGAAGATGAACATGACCACATTGAGGGATGTACCCCATATGCAGTGATGATAATGTTAATTGGTCACCTTGAGAATCATATGGACATGTGTTGCCACTAAGAAAACCTCTCTACCTCTCCTAACCCCTTGATTGTTCTTCACCCCTTTGGTTTTGAGTGTGGCTTGTAATTTTGTTTTTAGGGCTTATTAGGATTAAAATAAAAATAAAAATTAATATTTAAATGTGACATGAAATTAATATTTATATTAATTTAATGTCATTTTATTAATTATATTTTTATAACCTAGCCCTAGCCTAAAAACTATATATAGAAACCTCTTCCCTCTCTTTTCCTTACACTCACTCACTATCTTCTCTTCAAGTGTGGCAGATTGCTCTGAGGTTCTTCTATAGTTGCGGCCTCCCTCTGACAGTTAACTGCAACCTCCCTTTGACAGTTAGCTGCGGCCTCCTTTGACAGTCTAGTTTTCGTCCTCCTTCATTGTTGTTGCCTGGTCCTTTTTGTTGTTGAGTTTAGGGTTTTTCTGCTGCTGCCAGAAGCTATGTTGAGGGTTGCTGTGTGTTGAGGGTTGAGTCTATGCTGCCGCCCTCTCTTCCCTCTGCCAGTCTACTGCAATCGACCCTCTCCTAAGTGGCTGCCGTCCCATTCCTTGGGAAGAACTGAAACCCTTTAGGGCTGCGGCCTCCTTGCTGGGTTGCTGGTCCATTAACTTAGGCAACCGTCACCTTTTCTCCTTGCAGATTGCCCACTGTGTATGACTGGAATAAGGGTTTGGTTCCAGAATTCTCTGCTTGGGGTTTTTGTTGTGTTTTGTGTGAGGTCTCTCCTTGGTGGCATAACTGTCCTACAATTCTCATGATAGAGATCTAACCCATTGAGGTTGATCCATGAGTCCTAGACTTTTCTGAGCATAACTTCAGTGGCATAACATTCCTCATGTGAGTCAAGCTCTTCTTTATTACACAGAGGTAAATCTTCAAGAGGTAAGTTGCTACTTCAGTTTTATTTTATTGCTTATACTCAGATCTATTGTTTGGGTTCTGATCTATTGATTAGCATACTCAGAAATAGTTCTATGGTTCAGATCTAATTGCTCAGAAATATTTCTATGGTTCAATTGCTTTACTTTCTCAAAAATATATCTATTTTTCAGATCTAAATGCTTTGCTCACTTAGAAATACATCTACAGTTCAGATCTAAATGCTTTGCTCACTCAGAAATACATCTACAGTTCAGATCTAATTGTTTTGCTCACTCAGAAATACATCTACAGTTCAGATCTAATTGTTTTGCTCACTCAGAAATAAATCTATAGTTTAGATCTAAGCTTTACTTATCTAGAAATACTTTATGTTTCAGATCTACTATTTTACTATACATTTTTGTTCTGAGTTTTATTTAGATCTTTTATGCTCTTGCTGATCTAACTAACAGAAAATTTAAAGAAAGTATATTTTCTGTGTCTTTCCCTAATTCTAACACTTCCATTATTTTCTGAACAGATTCTGAATCAGGGTTCAACTCATTTTCTTTGATCTCGACCACCAATGATTGTTTTGAGCGACATTCATCAGTGTTGTGCCAAGGGCTTTTGTGGAAGTCACACCACTTTCCAGTGTCCTCCTTCGTCTTTCCGTGACCCTTCTTTTCCTGTGGCTTGGACTGGTTTTCGGGAGGCTGTTTGTTAGGGCCGTCTTTATCATACTTTGGTTGTTGCGAATTTGTAGACCCAAACTCCCGTTTGTTCTGGTGGCTAAATTTCTGCTTGATTTTGACAACATATCGATAGGCAACTCCTAGTGATGAGATGTCCAGGAAATCCATTTCGGTTTGGAAATTAAAGCAAGAAAAACACTACAAATGTGATGAGGGAAAATATTGTTATAAGAGCTCCTTATCGACATCCAAACCCTAAAAGTAGATATCTTAAACAATCAAAGTATCACTCAGGTTGGGAACGACTAACTTATTGTTCGAAAAATATTGATACCGCCGCAATTCAGTCTCATGTTAACTATTCATCGTGGAAGTGCAACAATCAACAAAATATTGAATTAGGATGGTTTGATCATTTCACAATTGGACAGTTCTGCTCAACCCTTCTTCATTCATATCGTCTCGTATCGTCAATCTTGACAACGCCAAAAACAAAGAATCACGTGAAGACATTGCGAGTTAGAACGAAGATGTAAGCCTCTCCATAAATACGCTTTGAGGACAAAGCATTTCTAAAGGGGAAGGCAATGTAACAAACATAAATGTATAAAATATATAGAGATATAAATAAATAATCATTAAATAATAATAATTAATACATCATAATGAAAAGACATGTCTTATCCAAAAGACATGTATATTAATGAAAGGGCACCTGTGCATGGGTACAAATGGCCCTCATTGTCATTGTAATCTAATATCTCATACTATCTTATTTATTCTCATATATATTTATATTATTTATTGTCCTTATGGATATCTTTATATTCCAAGTATTTTGGATATTTACATAGTGAACCAGGTTGTTTCACACAGACCATGAGGAAAAGGGTAATCAAAGATAAAATCACGATGCTTAGTGACCTAGTGAGAGGTGGGCTCATAGAGAAGATACCCCTAAAAAGTCTCACTATAGCCAACTAGAGTCTTGTGAGGAGTGTAATGGATAGGTGATATATCATACCTTTCATGAGGCAGGTGGACCCATGCACTTGATTCTAAGATCTTGCAATGTGAGATAGAGGGATGTTGCCCATTTATTCGCTCACAAGGAGTCATTGTACTAGTAGTTGTGCGATTGATGAAAAATGTTGCACAAATGATTACCTTGCCCCCAAAAGAGAGCTTCATGCTTTGAGAATGAAGCATACATCAGGGCATTTCCATGATGGCCCTATTCTTATGCTTAGCCACACCATTTGCCGAGGAGTATAGGGAACATTGTTTTGCAAAGAAATGCCTTGAGAGTGGAGAAATTACTAGAAAGATTACCGATATACTTGCCTCCCCCACTAGTCCAGATACACTTGGTCTTTTGTTTGCATTGAGATTTTTGAAGAGACTTGAATTCTTGGAATTTGCCAAACACCTCTATGATGTTTTCCCATCATGCAACCCTTGCAAACACCACTATGAGGGTTGATATGTGGAAAGACCATTGACAAGGGAAAGATGGCTTATGTGTCTCAAGGATCCATAATTGGTATGACCCAAATGATAATGCCATAGCATACTATCACTGTTCACATTGGCGATCATTGCAATGAATTTGTTTTGAGCTTGAGGTGAAGAACTTTTCCCCAACTTATACATATTTTCATAGTCATTACACTCTCTGGAGGCAACCACTTTTAACCTATCAACAATATCCTTGACAACCCATTGTCTGACAAACATTCAATCTCTTTGTTGGTGTGTGTGATGCAATAGATCGATAAAAGATTTGATCCAACCCTAGGAACACATAGAACATTGCCAAGTTAGCATTGTCAACCACATTAGTGCCACAACTAGAAATTGGGAGTTGAGTCATCACCAATAGTTACCTTCTCGCCTTTATGATAATCACTATAGTTAAAGAGAAGATGGTCGTGTTTTGTCACATGTCTAGTAGCCCCAGAATCTGTGATTCATTTCCGTGAAGAAGTTAACGACCACAAAGTGGAATGCACAAGGAGATGTGCAGAATTAGAAGTACCTACCTTGTCTTCAAAGAGTTCATTGTTGCTTGTTGTTTGCTTGGCAATATCTTCAATCTTTTGAAGATGGAGGAGACAAGTTTTGAAGGAATGTCCCTCCTTATGGCAATAAGAACAAACCATCCTCTTATTCTTGGAGGATTTGGTAGGTTCCCTTGTAGACTCATGTGTGCATGAGGATGAGGTAGCCTTAGAATGGGCTTGATCACGAGGGGGTAGTTCTCCCGAATTCCTCAAGGTGACTTGATGCTGGATAAGGTTTGAAAACATTTCCTGTAAAGAGAGAGAAGCAGGTGCCTTGATAAGGACAGATTGATAGCAAAATTTCTAAATGTAGGAGAAAGATTATCCAAAATAATACTTACATATTCTGAATCTGATTTTTCCTTGCCTCCGGATGTGATAATGTTAGCTTTTAGGTTCTTGAGCCTTGCAATATACTCCTAAACACTAGCCAAGTCAACCATCTTGAGATTGGAGAGCTTAGTTTCAAGTCCACTGACTTGAGTGGTGTTCACTGTGCCAAATAAGTTGTGAAAAGCATCCCAAATCTGCTTTGGACTTTTGTTATTCTTGGTGTGATGAACAATAGTTGGCTCCACATAGATTGTAATCAATCCAATGGATTCATCCTTTTTCAAGTGAACATGGTCATAACTGTGATCATCGGGGGCAAGATGGGGTTTCTCCTAATACATACATAAACCCTTGCTGTGAAGAGAGGCTGTCATTTGATCAGCCCAAATATGGCAGTTGGCTCTGTTAAGATGGAGAAAAAACCATTTTCCATCCTTAGATGCACAAGGTACCGGCATTGCCATGAAAAAACTATAGTATTTTGGCTGAAAAGAGAGAAAGAAGAGTGCATTGCTCTAGAAAAGAGCATAAATCTGCAATAGCTCCCTTTAAATCTGCTGAAAAGACGAAAACATTGCCCAACAAGAGGGCACTGGTGAAAAACCCTAGAAATCTGTTTCTGTCCCAAAAAAGTGCTAGAAAACCCAAGTTTCACACCTGAAACAACCTTAAAACAATGTTGGATAGAGAAGGGAGAGTTCACACTCATTTTGATCCCACGTTGAGATCATAAGTAGATAGTGGATCAATGGTGAACTTGTTATTGCACAAGTTGTAGGTTGGGAATAGCCCGACCCAACCACCAAATGGTGACAACTTAGAAAACACCTACCCACAGTCACCTTAGGTAGGTATTCCCGTCACTTTAGAGGTGAGAGAATCACCTCAAGGGGGGAATCCCGGTAACCCCGGGGGAAATGAGATGGAAAGTGAAGAGATGAAAGAAGGTCCCCCTAAAGGTCAAGATAGAAGATGTGGAAAGGCTTGGGAAAGAGTCTTGGTGATAGCCAATAATTTCCAAGAGATAAGAACACCTGTGAAGATTGATATACCTGCCCGAGACACAAGAACAAGCCGAGTATATATGTATAATGTTAGGTGGACAAGCAAGTTAGGCTCGCTGTCCCTAATTGCAGCAGTAAACAAAAATGTATATCAGCAAGAAAATAAGTATTAAAGCTGCTAAGCAATTGCTAAAAGTCCAACAAATGATGCAAGAGATAAGCTAGATAAACACTAGTAATACTCAAGAATGAAGGCACAAGATTTCAGCAATGAAACAAGGCTGTAATAAAAGATGTTTGCAGAGATATTTTGCAGGCTTATGGCTGTAGCAAACAAGTTGTTACAACAGTAAATCCAACCACCAAAACTTACAAAGAGTCCACCCAAAAGTTGCGCTAGACCTAGTAGATTAACGTGGCAAACTCTTAGCAACTTTCCATGCTTGAATAGTAAGTTATAAATGAGAAAGTGTTAGGGTTTCTGCAGCCCTAATGACTGTAGATGAAAGTTTACAACAACATAAATACTTAGCCAATTAAGACGCCCTAGTGGCTATGACAAGCCTAGAACATCAAGAAGAGATTGCAATTTAAACATTTTGATTATCTCGTGTTTTCACGTACCCCAATGCAACTATTTTATTTCTCGAATGCAAATTGTAAATGATTAGTGCTTTAACTATTGGGCTATGGAGTCAAAGAATGAGTTAACTATACTACTTCCTTGGGGGTGTAAACCCTCTTACTCCCCAAGGCAAGTAAAACTAACTAGAAAAGTGCTATAAGGGTGTAAGCCCTTTTACTTCTCCTAGCACTTCCTTAAGTAACAAATTATTTCCAAGACAAATATTGATGAGCTTAGTGGGGTTGTATGCACTTATACTCCCCAAGAAATTCAACTAGTTAACCTTACAACCAAGAAAAAGAGACAATAACAAGATAAAACCCTTCAACTAGAGAAAGAATCAACAAGATAAACTTCCACTTTACCAAGAATTATACACCAATATGCAAGAGAAACACTCAACAAGAGTTAGCGCACCACTTCCTTCCACCAATAGCAAAGTAAACCATGACAAATGCAAAAGAGAGAAAATCCCCAAGTGTTGCGAAAATTTCAGCCAAGTACTTCTCACAATGGGAGAGTTATGTTATGAAATGAGATTCACATGATCTCTATTTATGCAAAATGTTTAAAACATAGTTTTTCCACTTAATTATGGTAAACCACAAAGTAAGGGGTCAACAACCCTTACTTTGCCCCTTTACAAATTAAAATTTCACTTTTACACATTAGAAACCCTAAAATAAGATGACATCACCCCTTTAGGGCAACGTTTTGGTACATTTAACAAATCGTTGGAGTTGGGGATGGAACGTTTGGCCTTCAAAGGCCTTCTCCTCATGCGCTATAGCCTCTTCCCACAAGTCAACATGCTCTCTCCATTAAATGATGCCAAGTGTCAATGAAAAATAACTCCATTACCACCAACCCTAGCCCTAGGTGACGTAAAGCCCCAAAGAGTGATGTTTTTCCCCTCCTAGGCAACTCGTTTGGCATGTGAGGGCTAGGCAAGGTCCACCAAGGTGTCTTCTAGGCCTCCAAAGGCAAGTCATCGTGATCTGGCATGTGGGCACTTGACATCCAACCTGTGGGCTTCAAGCCCCATGGAAGCCCAAGCTAGGCTTGTTCTTCCAAAACTGTCCACCAAACAAGGTCTTGCAAAACAAATGGGTATGCCCTCCAAGGATCTCAAGTCAAAATATCATGGCAAGTGAAAACCACATCTAATAAAGAAGGCATCTAAAAATGTGCATCAAAACTACCTCATCAAATTAAACAAATGCTCAAAGACCCTATACAATTGACCAAATTTAGGTATAGGAGGGGTGTCATAAAAGTCCTATTGGGTAGACCAAAACCCTCAAGTAGGCGATGCTGCCAAGGGTGCCCCTTCAAGGTCATGTAGTGGATGATGAGGTGGATAGGGGTTTATACTTCATAGGTCAATGGGTGTCATGACATACAAGGGCTTGTATTGTCTCATCTATGGGTGCCGTTGTAGAGGGTGTGCTGCACCTTCATTTTCAATGCATCCTTTTTCCAAGCCTATTCATTGCCATTGATTAATTAATAGTCCAAAACCTACTCCCTAGAGTGAAATCGATTAGCTTGGGGGGAAGCACCACAAGGCCACTTGAAGCTAGAGATACACAGAGTGCCATATGCAAGGAAAGAAAGGGACACTGCATGAGTGTACACACCTCAACAAGTGGGGACATTTATATAATGTTATTTTGCTTTTGCAGGTCTTTGATTTTTTAGGAGAATCTTTTCATTGCTCTCAAGACCTCTTTGGGCAAGCATCTGGAAGGTTTATATTTTAGGCTTTTATCTTTTGCCAACCACCATCCCTCTGGGCCTTTAGCCGCTTCTTCCCATGAAATGAGGTACATGCCCTTCTTGGGTCACTAAAGCCAAAGGGCCTAGAAGAGGGCAATGTGGTGGGAATGTGATGAGCGGAAAGTGTTAAGTATGGTTGGGAATGGTACGATGACCCCCGGTTACACCCCTTCCCCAAAGGTTGGCCACTCACTAGGAAATCGATGACACTCACCAAGGTGAAATAGAGTCAAAAGCATAATGTCCAAGCAGACGTTCTATAATCAAAAGTAACTTCAATACAACATGCTTAAATGCCTCAAATATTAGGGTGATTACCTGCCACAATACCTGACTTGTACTGCATGGAGAAAGACCCATGTGCCTTCCAGAAGCTAGCTGGTGTGGTGGATGACTGACAATGTATCCAAACTGTGGTGATAGAGAGGGCTTCCATATGTGCAAGTGGACACTCCTAGTCATGTGGTCTCACGACACTCCATATCTGCAACCTGAGGGCCTCGAGACATCATGTCCTTAGTTATCCCATAAAATGGGGATAACAAAACTCTCCAACAAACCCTAATTTAGTAAAGTGAAAATACAACAGAAATGTAACAACACTTTAGTGAATGAACACAAGAGAGATTGTTGTAATACCCAAGTGCATGAAAAAGAGAAGAGCAATATAGGAATATTTCTTTTTGGCCTTTATCAATGAATAACTTGAATGAATGATTTACAAATGAGGAGTGTGTTATATATATGCACCTCCTTTAAGGTTGGGGCGGTAGTCTTGCGAGGTTGACCAGGGTGACATTAACCAAAATAACCAGATAATATAAAAAATATAAGTAGTGGGTTAAGTACCCATATGTAGGTTTAATAAAGCCACCAATACATGAAATATAAGGTTAGCATGTGACCTTAAGTGAATATTAACCACATAATGTCAACAAATCCTTGCTCACTATCTATGAGAAGAGATCCTACTAGAGAAGAAAGTGCATAGATTAATGGATGCTGTGATAGCTCTAGGGGTAGCTAACACATTAAAATACAACACCCGTTGTGATAACTTTGGAAGTAGTCCTTTAAATTATAGAACAATATCTGTTACAATAGTTTTCATGTAGGGAGAGGGGTAGGGATGGGGCCATAGGACTTGAGATAGAGATATGGGAGAAGGTTGTGTCAAGGATAGGGTTGGGTGGGGTGGAATAGGGTTGTGCGAGGTCGAGGTGGAGCTTGAGGAGGACGTGAGGCCAAAGGAGGGAAGGAAGATGGGTTGCTTGCTAGGGTCAAGGGGATTTAGATTGGACTTGTCGGTGTTAGGGCGGGAACCAGGATGACAAATAGGTTTAAGGGGGGCATGGATTAGGTGGAGGGTTTAGGTTAGGGCTTGGCAGGGTGGGGGCACAGGTGGAGAGCTAGGACTCATTGAGGTGGAGCCGAGAATGCAATCAATGCACATGGGAGGGCATACCATCGCGTATGAAAAAAATCCTAAACAACCTATGGAGGGCAAAGGAGTGGAAGGAGGGGAGCCAACCTAGGCCAGGGTTGACTAAGGATAACATGGGGGAGAGCGCCAAGGTACATGATAGTCAAGGGGGACACGATGGAAAGGAGGTTAGTGATGGGTTTTAGGCTAATGGGATTAACCCATAAACAAGGAGGAGGCCGATGAAAGGATTCCTTAAGAAAGAACTTCCTGTGGAATCCACTTCCAAAGAATTTGTGTCAAAGGAATGGAAAATAACGCATGAATCCCTCGCCTAGAATATGATTTTCCAAGGAGGCATCATACTCAACATATTGGACAAGATAAGGTTGAAGAAGGATGAAGCAGATTAAGAGAACAACATTGAAACTAAAGAAACTAAGCAGGAAGAAGTAATTCCATGTATATATACCAAGCAAAGGAGATTCTTAATTAGTAACGAGATTGATAGATAATGTCTTTATGTATTAAGCATTGTTTCTGTACTCATGTAATTAAGTTATAAACTTCCAAGGAGTAATTTTGGTGGTGGTATCTACACAACTTCCCTATCATCATAACTCAATAAGTTTATAGGGACATGTGCAAGATGCAGAGGTTGGTCATTTTTTGAGTCTTAATCTAGCTATGTAGTCCCTTGGTTGATCCAAGAACATACGATGGCCTATACATAATAATAATCATAATAACAGTAGTGACATTAGTGTGTGCCTACTATGAATAGAGTTGTGCATATTAGTGCCTATAGTTAGATCTATTTATATTTCTTACTTTCTCTTTTGTTTACTTCATGTTATTTTGAATTGTATAACTTGAGATTGTTGTGGATAGTGCAATTAGAACATAACAAACAAAAGCTTATAAAAGTGGGTAGAAGAAAAAGAGAAAATGGCAAATTCAAGTAATAACTTTTGATACGATAGTGTATATTTAGTATAAACTTTTACAAAATGAGCATTGACATAAAACAATATTAGGAACTAGTCATCCATAGACAAATATACTATGATCCAAGAATTTTCACTTCAAGTAGAGGCTTAAAGGTCATCATTATTTACATTACAAGATGAAGAAGAAGTAGGTTCTGAAAGAGAAACTAGAAAGAAAAGACACTATTTGGTTGACAAAGGAGGTGACTTGTCAACAAGATATACATAGAATTCCCAAAGTGTTTTGACATAAAAAAGGAAGCCCTTCCAATTACAAATGGCAAAATTAGAAAAGTAGAAGCTAGAAACAAACATTCTTACTACCATTTGTCTTGTGAATAATGCTAATTTATAGGCCAACTCTTCAATGAGAACTACAAAACACATTTTCAAGGTAGTCGCTCTAGGTTGCTTCAAAATCCTACAGATTGGATAATTCAAACATATGGATGCATCCCTCAATGGTTTGGAAAATCCCATGGTTAATGCAAAGGATATGTAGAAACCAATAATCTAGCTCAGATAAAAATATGATGTTTTACTAGCAAGTGGGAATCAAGTTTTCCAGTTGTGCTTTAGGCCTTAAACGAAAATAATTCGACGAAGATAAAGAACTTGACATCTTACCAATGAGAGGATGTAATGTCCCTTTCCAAATAGGAGCTCCAGAGAGGAGGCTTAATGGTCTAAACCGCCCCGTTAGACTATAGCCAGGGCCAAAGAGGGGTAAACAGGGTTACTAGAGGTCACTCCAGTCACAGGTGTTATATTCGGAAAGTGACATTGAGCTAAAAAGGGTTAAAAGCGCTTTTAAGTCATTATGAGCTAAAAATAGAAGTCAACAGTGAATTAGGGTTTCA
>ML778091.1:826668-848561 GCA_009831015.1 Picea engelmannii | reverse complement strand
AGAGGAAACTAGAGCTCCAACTATGCTCCAAGCACATTGCATCTCTCGAGGGGAGGAAATTTAGAGCACCTAATAAAATTGTATAAATAAGGTATTCATAGACATTTAAATAATAATAATTATATTAGTGTTAATGAAGAGTCTCATTTTTTTCATAAAAGCAAGTTATTATTATTGGTAGGGGGGATGAGAATATGTTGGATATGGTACATGGTACCTAATAGAATCCGAAATAATAAGGTACATAGGCACTTATTAATAAAAGTGTGTGTGTGTGTGTTGCACGAGCATGTGTCCTCCCAAAAAAAACCCCTCGTACCTGTTGTTGTTGTGCTGTTAGGACCGAGGGATGCCTAGGGAATGTTCTAAATTCCTCAAGAACTTCATTGGGGGTGTGGGGACGTTATGGTCGTACCCAATATATTCTTGATGATTTTAAGGGACGTTTATGGTGAAACACAAAAATAACCTTAATATTTTAATACCAATTTTGCTGCTCGACATAATCTGTGTTCTTTGCATGAAGATATATCTTTGCTCCATTGTCGGAGGTATGTCGAAAATTGAAATGCATATACAATTGTTGAAAATGCCTGAATGCATGCATCAAACATGTCATTGGCAGAAGGATGATGTCAAAATGGATACAAACCAAAGTCATTTGGTCGGAACGAATACACTCCCATGCCAAAATGCATCTGGGCTTTGTCGTGGTTGAATGAATACACTTGTCGCTGCTTGAATTAATTGGACATTTGGTTGAAATCTTATTGGACCCCGTCGCTGGTCATAATGGGATGAGTGTTAACCTCTCCATTTCTTGCTTGCCACCATATTGCCATGTTACTTTTAGGTTTTAACTCACCACATCCATTAATTGACTCAAGATATCATATATTAATATATAATCTTTAATGTTATCTGATGTGATATATTAATATATAATCTTTAATGTTATACGATGCGATATATTAATATATGATCTTTAATGCTATGTTGCATGAAACTCCTAAACTGCCCATGTACTAGTACCAAATACTTGCGAAAACTTAGAAATGCCTCAAAAACTTCTTGGAAACCCCCAAGTGCCCATGAGGGCATGGGACCCATATGAAGTCTAAAGAACCCTAATCTATGGAAAATGAAGACAGATTAGCCTTTGATACATTTCTAAACCTTCCTGCAAGTTAACCTATCATTCTTATTTTATTGCAAGATAATGTGTTATGTAATTTAGAAATGATAGGT
This sequence comes from Picea engelmannii, assembly GCA_009831015.1. Taxonomy (NCBI): domain Eukaryota; kingdom Viridiplantae; phylum Streptophyta; class Pinopsida; order Pinales; family Pinaceae; genus Picea; species Picea engelmannii. The sequence continues at coordinate 847,313 of ML778091.1, read as the reverse complement.
TAACTTGTAGGTAGGTTTAGAAATGTATTAGAGGCTAATTTGTCTTCATTTTCCATAGATTAGGGTTCGTTAGACTTCCTATGGGTCCCATGCCCCTCATGGGCACTTGGGTGTTTTTGAGAAGTTTTACGAGGCGTTTTCGAATTTTCGTAAATATATATACCATATTTCCCTCGACTTACCCATTTGGGGTGAGTTTAAGTTTCCAGGTGTTTTTCTTTTCGAAACTAGTACACCTTTCTACGTTTCATGCAACTTAGCTTTAATGTTATACGATATCATGTATTAATAATAAATATATAATCTTTAATGTTTTTTTCCCAAAGTAGGAAAAAGCTTACAATACTCGAGGTTATTGGTGTAGCCTCTATTGATACAATTTCAAGAACCCGACGTGCAACTAACTCATTGGTGGTCCACATTGTGTAGACTTCCACTCCTCCTAGATGCCTCTGGGCCTTGGGCTTGTAACTTGTTTCCTTACGTTTGAGGAAGACAAGCTCTTAACCAATCAAACATAGTTTTAGGTCTTTCCCCATAATGTTATATTTATACAAGTAGGTTTGAAATTTTTTATATATAATATTTATTATACATTTCATAAAATTTTTAATTAAAAGTTAAAACAATAGATATATAATCAGTGATATATTAAAAATTATATGACGAATTATATGGCAAACTTTATTGCTACATGATTTTTATATTAGGTTTCAAAATAATTATAAATAATATTTATTATAATTCATAATTTTTTTAATTAAAACAATAGATATATAATCAATCATATATTAATAATTGTGACCCATTATGATGCGTGAGTGTGATTGTGCCTTGTGCAAATTCTATCACACATGGCAGATGATATTGACATATGATTAATCACATCTAGGGGCATTTTATGGATTCACACGCTTCTCCTAGCATTGCCCTTATGACTTGCATTGACTAACTACCTCAACAGTTAGGTACCGTGACACATGGCAGATGATATTGACATATGATTGATTGGATCTAGGGGCATTTTATGAATGCACACACTTCTCGTAGCTTTTCCCTTATGTCTTGCATTGACTAACTACCTCAACAGTTAGGTACTGCGATGTCTTGAGGAGAGTGTATTGTGCAAAGTTATTGGTTTACGCCGTTGGAGCTTAGCAGGATGTCCAGTTGTTATGTATTGAACTTTGTGATGATACTCTCAGATTGTATCTTACTCATGGTGGAGATGACATTTTCTATGACAATAATCCTATGTTTTTGGGCCATTATATCACTGGGTTAGACATTGTTAGTGGTGCATGATGTTTAGGTGGAGCTCCTTGGTACTTTGGCTATATTTCACTTATGTTTGTACCTTGGTATTATGGATATTTCCTCATCATGGATCGGTTGGCATATGTACTTCTTTTTACATTATTACATGCATCATTGTGGTTATGTTATTATGGTATTATGTGGTATTGAGGTTCATATGGGAGGACGCTAGGATTTTTGTGGTTTGATGAGGGCTAATCCACTTTATTATGATGGTGAGACCCCATTTTGATGGAGCGCTACCCTTTTGCACACATGCTCATGTTAATTTAATGGTTCATGGGTGTATTGACCTTGTTCTGATCACTTGGAGGCTTATGGAGGATGCACCCTAGCTCATTGGTCTGCATTCACACTTGTGTTGGACTATTTGAGATGTCGTCGATGGTTTCTATGGGAGTGCCCTCTCCTTGTCACACATGTTGAGGCACCCTACCTACTTTATCATGGTTCTATTGCTGGTTGTTTAGGCCGCCCCCTTTTCTTTGGTGGTTAGTTGAGTTTGTTATGACTCCATACACTTGAGATGTAGTCATTTCACACTTTGGGGAGTTGGTTACGCTTTTGATGTTACGTAGAGGAGTTTGTTACACATTTTAATACTATTTTGATGAGCCTCCTCACCTCGTGAGCCACACTTTCCACCTCTCTTAGTCTTTGGCACGATTTTAGAGAATTTGGTTGTTGGAGTGAATTCCTTGGAGCTTTTTGAGGGGAAACCCTCCTATTTTATTATTTGTTCACACATATGGAGACTAGGGTGGTTGTAACCCTAATCAACTTACCTATTTTTGGCATTGTTCATCTCTTGTTTAAGAGGGTGCACCATCTTTGGAGTATTTTATTGCTATTTTGGAGCTTTTTAACATGTCAACTTACTTTCTTCTAGGAGGATGTTGGAGCCTTAACACACTCTTTGCTCATCTAGAGGAGGGCACACCTTCTCTTGGAGCTCACATGCTTGGATATTTGTACATCTTATTAAAATTTTGGTATGCTCGTTTAACCATACATAATGTCACATCATTGTCACCCAACCAATGGCATTCACATATGCCACCCCCGAGCACACTAACCTTTACTTAGAATAATTCCGGCAAGCCTACTCCAGAACTAACAAATAAACCCTAGCCACAACTGCTGCAACAACAACACAATAACCATACAAGAAGAGCGTACCTTTTTTCCAAGAGAAGCGCACAAGAGAAATACTCACGACTACTACACTACTCCTCCAGACTTGCGCCCCTTCCAACTGTAGCTACTGCTCCCAGACTTGTGCATCTCTAGCTGCAACTGCAATCTTCTAGACTTGCGCACTTGCTAAGTGAGTGTATTCAAATGAAATAGGAAACTGCCTATTTATACTAAACTGTCGAGTTGACCGGGGCCGACTTTTCCTTCTGGATGTGTCTATTACTTTAATGTTATTTCTCTTGAGGCTGACTTCTCTCATAGGGTTTTCTAACATCTGTGTAGTGGCTCACTTGCTTCTGGAATATTCTATTCTAAGTCAAACGTTACACCTGGAGGTTAATACCTCCTGTAGCTACCAAAACATCAACACTCCCTCTTAGCTAGGGAGGTATTAACTAAGATGTTCTTCATGTAGTGGTCTCAAACACATCCATCCATCTCACATGGCATGGGGAAGACTCACATGGTCTTGCAGACCGGTCTACAGGTAGCATCACCATAGCCACATGCTATTTTATGATCAAACAGATCATGTATCAAGTAATATGGCCACACGACCATCTCATGATCAAAGAGAGAGATCATGTCACAAGTATCACCATCATAGTCGCACATGCTTTGGAATATGCAGTTGAGTCAGTTTACACAGAACTGCGCTACTACCCCATCCAAGCGGAGTCTGGGCAACTGCAACTCGCCAGCTCATACAAAATCTGACATCTAGTTCATAAAGAACTAGTAACTCGTCATCTCACACGAAATCTGACATCTAGTTCATAAAGAACTAGTAACTCGCCAACTCACACAAAATCTGGCATCTAGTTCATAAAGAACTAGTAACTCCTCAACTCACACAAAATCTGACATCTCGTTCATAAAGAACTAGTAAGTCGCCAACTCACACAGAATCTTGCATCTAGTTCATAAAGAACTAGTAATCTTTGGTTGGCACACCATGCAACTGGTCCACAATGACCAGGCATCTAATCACGAGGATTAGGCGATGTAGTGCGCACACACTACCCATCTAGTCCAAGGCTAGGAAACACCTCCAACCACATAGGTTGGCCTACCAACTTGAAAAGCTGGGTAATTAATTGGCCCTGAAGGCATGGCATTTGTCGACCTTGTGCGAGGTCTTGCTGACTGGTGCCACAGTCAGTAACGTGCGTATTAGACTATTTCACTGGAGTAGCAATTTGTGTACCATACTTTTTCACTGGAGTAGCAGTAACTCGACATACCATACTTTTTCACTGGAGTAGCCCTCTGCATACTAGACTTTTTCACTGGAGTAGCAATAACTCGGCGTACCATACTTTTTCACTGGAGTAGCCCTCTGCGTACTAGAACTTTTCACTGGAGTAACAGTACCTCGACGTACCAGACTTTTCCACTGGAGTAGCCCTCAGCGTACTAGACTTTTTCACTGGAGTAGCAGTAACTCGACGTACCAGACCGTTTTCACTGGAGTAGCCATACACATCACCTTAATTGGTGCCATAGTCAGTGCTCGATCATGAACCACCTGTTGTCAACTCTATGCCACACTGCTACTTTGGAGTCGCATCTGTAATCCATCACACTTCCACAACACTTCCCGCTACCTGGGGAAGACAACACTTCTCGTTGCGTGGGGAACACTTCCCGCTATCTGGGGAACACAACACTTCCCGCTACCTGGGGAAGTCCTATTGAACCACTCCAAGCTTGTCCTTGAAGTACTCAATCTTCACCCTTGATAGAGGCTTGGTCAACACATCTGCTATTTTCTCATCTGTAGAGACATACTGGAGCTTCACTGCTCCCTTCTGCACCATATCTCTGATATAATGGTACCTGATCTCGATATGCTTGGAAGACACTGGGTTCTCTATTGACTCCACACAACTTTGGTTGTCATACCAGATACAAGTTGCGTCTAACTCGAGATCAAACAATCCTGTAAGCAGCTTCCAAAGCTACACTGCTTCGTTGCTAGCTGGACACATTGCTATATACTTTGCCTCAACTATACTGAGCGCCACACTAGTCTGCTTCCTGCTGAACCATGAGATCATAACTGATCCCATACTGAAGCAACATCTAGATGTACTCTTTCGGTCTGCAACACTATCGGCCCAATCTGAATCAGTAAAGCCTTGCAGACTTATCTTGTTGAAATATTGTAACTTTGAAGAATATTCTACCTAAGAAGGAACGTTGAATAATATTATTATATTATATTTATTAATTAGGCCCTATTGTGCCTTTGTAAAAGTCGACCCTTTTGTGCCTTGACAATTAATTGAAATTAAGAGGGAAAACTTGAAAAGTGATAGGTCGGCCCAGACCTAATATTAGGATGGCCATACCACTATTTATAAGAGAGGCCAGCGCCTCATTTGGATACACACACTACTCAACTCTGCAGTGCGCAAGTCTTGGAGGAGAACCTACTGCAACTTGGGGTGACTTCAAGGAGGGTTTTGGTCTATCTCTTGGTATCTCTTGGTTAAGTGGTGCACTACTCTTCCTAGTGAAGGAGTAGAGGAGGATTTTCTGTTCGGTCTTTGGTCTATCTATATTGAGGAAGTTTTGCTGGGTTTTCTCCCCTGTGAGGGTTTCCCAGGATAAAATATGTGTCTCTATTTTTTTTGTGATTGCCTCCCTTTCAATAATCTTATTTATGCAACTAATGTGCTAAATGATTATAATAATAAAGAAGAACCGTAACTGCTAGCTATATAAGTAAAAACTTTAACATGGTATCAAAGCAGGCTTGAAAGAGACCAACTCACAGTTTATAAGAAGTGGCTAGCTTCAACGCACCCTCTCCAAGATTCAGTTTCAGTATTGCAGCTGCTGCAAAATCAGGGTTTCTGCATAAACCCTAAGTGTGACGTTTTCCTTGTTTTTGGAGGACATTGGAGAAAGTAACCACAACTAGGAACTCACCCTGGGAGGGCGCATCTAGTCCCTAGATCATAATTCCAAAATTTGAAGTTTGAGAAATTAGGGTTTTGTCATAAAACACTAAGTTGCAGTTGCAGTATCAGTATCAGTTGCAGTTGCAGTTGCAGTGCCAGTTCCTTCGTACCAGTTCCTTCATGCCAGTTGCAGTACCAATTGCAATGAAAGTTTTTGTGAAGTGTTGAGACTAATTTTTACTGTCCTAGTGCGACTTACCGTAGAAAATCTCCAACTAACTTTAAGTTACAAGTTGAAGCACCTTTGAAGTTTTAAAGGTTCGTTATTGCTTGCCACTGTTGCTGGATGGTGCCACTACCTGTCGATGCTGTCAGAGCTATGTACTTACATATGTTTAAACTGTTTCATTATTTTAAAGGGTATTTGCAAGATAAAGGATCTCTTGTCTAAACAACAATTGTAGATCGAGAGGGATCTCAAATCCAACACATTCAGAGGAATCATGCATCCTAGGTTTGATTACTTTGATATGCCTCTACGTGTTATGGCATTATTGTGATCTTATGAATATCCAGGTTGCATTTTGATTTGTTGAATTTATCATATTAACCATTGGTCAAAATTAAAGTCAAAGTATTAGATTGATTAAAGTTAAGATTATAGAGTTTATTCCCTAACTCAGATTTTTGTCAAGATAGCATATTATCCTAGTACAGAGGACAGGTTGAAGAAAGTACTTGTCATCTTGAGTGAAGGAGACTCGGAAGAAAAGCAACACACTCATTCTTGAGGACAAGATTCCAGATTCCAGGTTTGATTGATTAAATTGATAAGATTCAAATTTTCACATCTCAAGTTTGATAACTGCTAAACACTATAGTTGTGATAGCAATCTTTGAAATTTTTTATTATTGAATACTTGGTAGCATGTGAGCACTATTGAGATAAATGCTTACTGTAATCATTCACTAGATATAACTAACATCTTCTCTAGGAGAAACTTCTTGTTTTGTTTCCAGGTTACCATGGAGGAATGATTGATCACAACACTAGAAGAGTGTTTCTCTCATTCCTTATTATTGTATTTCTTACTTTTTACCCTTGTTTCAGGCATGTCACAAGTGATAACTCTAAAGGAGCTACTGTGACGATTGTACTCACTATTGTTTTATTATTATTATAAATAGTATTATTCTTGTCTACTTTTTCGCCCTTGTTGTTCTTGTTTCGGGGAGGTCATAGGTGATAACCCTGAGGGAGCTATAGTGATGGTTGCGGGAGGCAACATATTAGATGAGACATGGAGCAGACTATCCAAGTTGTATACATTACCGTATACATCCATGTACTGAAGAAGAAGAAGAAGAAGAAGAAGAAGAAGCTACTTTTGTTAGATACACTAGATCTCATATGAAGACAGAACATGAGGAGCAGAAGGCTCCAAAGATAACAGAACAAATCCCTCTAGTGTAGTTGAGCACTCTTCAGATCATTAGGAAGAGTTAGTAGAGCGAGAAGGGCCTACCCAGAATCAATGCAGTAACCAAGAAGAGACCAACATGGTCCCATGACACTTTGTAGGACCCAAAGCCATATAGCATTAATGTGCCATATCAGAGGGAGCAGATGGTTCCGAAGATTATATAGACTCAGAGGGAGTCAAGCTTCAGAGGGAGCATGGAGACTCAGAGTGAGCCTGATCTCAGAGAGGATCAGATGAGTAAAGAGACATCTTCCAGGATTGGCAGACAGATGCCATGAGTTGAGAAGATTAGATCGTAGCTTCAGAGACTTCTAGGGGACGTGAAATCTCCTTGGAGGATTCCCTTGTTTCAGTGACAGAGGAGGAAGCCAGTAAGAAGGATTGGGATATGAATTTTGCCTTGAGACCAAAAGGGAAGTCAGTGGTGACTTCCAAGAATGATCTAATAGATCAAGTATGTTGCAGATAATAGTATAGAGATGTACAAATCCTGATTTGTGTCCAGAGAATTCTCCCAGCAAGAGGGAAAAGACTATGACGAGACARTTGCTAYAGTAATCAGAAGAAGTATATATAGAACAAACATGATTCATTAAAAGAAGCCGATGCAGTATGAGATTCAGAGGGAGCAAATGAATCTGTCATCGTGATGGAGTAGARGAGCTACTCTTAGAGTTCAACAACTACAGCGAGAAAAGAGCAGTCATTCTCAGCTTAAGAAATAGCAGCTGCAGGTGCAGAGTCCCGGTTCCAGAAGGAACAGTTGCAAAAAAAGTAGAGGACATACTCTCAAGCAGTGAGACAAATAATGCTTTGCAGAAAGCACATAGAACCAACACATGATTATGCAGATTGAGTTGCAGCTGAGCAAGTGTACCAGGTTGGTACAATGTGATGTGAAAATTTGGTTTCGAAATACAGGACAAGAAGACTCATGTCTGCAAGTTGAAGCAAGCTCCAAAAGCTTGGTATGGCAGGATTGATAATTTTCTGATGAGCTTGGGCTTTACCAATAGTAAAGATGATCCCAACCTTTACTTGAAGATTGAGAATGATGGACCAACTATATTGCTGCTATATGTGGATGAATTATTCTTGACAGATGAAGAAAAGCTCATCACAGATTGTAAGAAGAAGCTTGCCGCTGAAATTGAAATGAGGACCTAGGCCCGATGCACTATTTCTTAGGTCCTGGGACCTGAAGTATGGCAGAGCCTAGAAGAGATTTTCATTAATCAAGGAAAGTATGCTGTGGAAATTCTGAAGAGATTCGATATGATGGACTATAGAGCCATGTCCAATCCTATGGAGACGAATCTGAAGTTATTGGCTGATACTTCGTCAGAAATAGTTGATGTTACTCTATACAGACAAAAGATTGGTTCGTTGATGTATCTAACAAATACCAGACCAGAGATATGCTTTGTTGTGAACACCTTGAGTTAGTATCTGATGAAGCCCAGATGTGTTCACCTTCTAGCTGCAAAGTATGTGATGAGATACCTTAAGGGTACGTTGTACTATGGCCTCTGTTATACTGGAGACTGTGACTTCAAATTGTATGGTTATACTGATTTAGATTGGGCTGGAAGTGCTTCAGACAGAAAGAGCACTTCAGGATGTTGGTTCAGTTTGGGGTCAACCATGACTTCATGGAAAAGAAGGAAGCAGTCCAGTATTTCTCTCAGCATGACATAAGTGAAGTACATTGCAGCATGCTCCGCCAGTTGTGAAGCCATATGGCTTTGGAAGTTGTTGACATGTCTATTTGACCTGGAGATGGAAGCTACCATGATTCTATGTGATACCAGAGTTGCATAAAGATGACAGAGAACCCAATGTTCCATGATAAGACGAAGCACATAGAGATCTGGTATCACTACAATTCGTGACATGGTGCAGAAGGGAGCTATAAAGCTCCAATATGTTGGCAAAGATGAGCAGGTTGTAGATGTGTTGACTAAGCCTCTGTCTCGTGTGAAGTTTGAGTACTTCCGAGACAAGCTTGGTGTAAGTCCAAAAGGACCTCCCTCGAAAGGGGGAGTGATGCTGATGATACTATGGTATCCTGACCAACAACATGTAGCTTAGTTAGGATTTTATATCCTAAGGGACTGATCATCCCTGGGCAGATCCTGAAGGTTCGGTAAGGGCGGTCTGTCAGAGTACATGTGCATGTATATGCCAACTGTGGTTAGTAGTGGTAGCTCGGTTAGGATTTTATATCCTAGGGAATCTTATGATTCCTGGGCAGATCACGAAGGTCCGGTAAGGACGGTCTGTCAGAGTACCACGTGGTAGCTCAATTAGGATTCTATATCCTAGGGAATCTTATGATTCTTGGGCAGATCCCGAAGGTTCGGTAAGGACGGTCTGTCAGAGTACCCCAAATATTGTTGTTGATGCACCTGCCTCATTCTGTTGCCACATATTGATGTTGTTGTTCCAGCTCCGTGCTGTTGATGTTGATGTTCTAGCTTTGTGTTGTTGATGCTGTTGTTCCAGCTCCATGCTGTTGATGTTCCAGCTTCGTGTTGTTGATGTTGTTGTTCCAACTTCGTGTTGATGATGTTGTTGTTCCAGCTTCGTGCTGTTGATGTTGTTATTCCAACTTCATGCTGTTAATGATGTTGATGTTCCAGCTTCATGTTGTTGTTGATGATGATGATGTTATTCCAGCTTCGTGCTGTTGATGTTGATGTTCCAACTTCATGCTGTTGATGATGATGTTGTTACTCCAACTTCGTGCTGCAGATGACGATGTGCCCTCCTCTTGATGATGTATTGAGTCCAGTCAGTTATTATTGATGTTGTGAGTAGAATACCCTTCTTGTTAAGGGAGAGTGTTGAAATATTGTAACTTCGAAGAATATTCTACCTAAGAAGGAGCGTTGAATAATATTATTATATTATATTTATTAATTAGGCCCTATTGTGCCTTTGTAAAAGTCGGCCCTTTTGTGTCGTGACAATTAAATGTAAATTAAGAGGGAAAAGTGACAGGTCGGCCCGGACCTAATATTAGGCTGGCTAGACCACTATTTATAAGAGAGGCCAATGCCTCATTTGGATACACACACTACTCAACTTTGTAGTGCGCAAGTCTTGGAGAAGAACCTACTGCAACTTGGGGTGACGTCAAGGAGGGTTTTGGTCTATCTCTTGGTATCTCTTGGTTAAGTGGTGCACTACTCTTCATAGTGAAGGAGTAGAGGAGGATCTTTTGTTCGGTCTTTGGTCTATCTATATTGAGGAAGTTTTTGCTGGGTTTCTCTCCCCCATGAGGGTTTCCCAGGATAAAATATGTGTCTCTATTGTTTCTGTGATTGCCTCTCTTTTAGTCATCTTATTTATGTAGCTAATGTGCTAAATGATTATAATAATAAAGAAAAATCATAACTGCTAGCTATATAAGTAAAAACTTCAACATATCTCACGACCTGAAGCGTATCTGAGTCCATAATCAATTGTACCCTTCAGGTACCTCATCACATGTTTTGCTGCAATCATGTGAACACCTCTCGGCTCAGTCATATACTGACTCAATGTGTTCACCACAAAACATATAACTGGTCTCGTCTTCGTTAAGTACATCAACGAACCAATCATCTGTATGTACATGGTGGGATCCACTGTCTCTGAAGATGTATCACTCAATAACTTCAAATTTGTCACCATCGGTGTAGGCATGGCTTTACAATCCATCATTTCAAATCTCTTCAGAATCTCTACAACATATTTTCCTTGGAACAGGAAAATCTCATCCGGTTTCTGCCACACCTCTAGACCCAAGAAGTAATGCATCATACCCATGTCTTTCATCTCGAATTCTGTAGCAAGCTTCCTCTTACTTTTAGTGATGAGCTTCTCGTCTCCTTTTAGAAACAGGTCATCCACATATAACAGTAATATCACTGGTCCACCATCCACAACCTTTTAGTAAAGGTTGGAATCTGCTTTACTCTTGGAAAAGCCCAAGCTCTTCAGGAAATTGTTTGATTTGGCATATCATGTCTTGGGTGCCTGCTTAGGCCCGTGCAAATCTTTCTTCAATCTGCAAACATGAGACTCCTTCTCATGTATCTTGTGGCTGCTCTATGTATACTTCTTCTGACTACTAGAGCAAGGGTCTCGTCACAGTCTTCTCCCTCTTGCTGGTAGAATCCTCTAGACACAAATCAGGCTTTGTACATCTCTATGCTGCCATCAACAACATGTTTGATCTTGTAGATCAATTTGGAAGTCACCACCGAGTTCCCTTCTGGTCTCAAGGAAAAATCCACATCCCAGTCCTTCTGACTGGCTTCCTCCTCTATCATTGAAATAAGAGAATTCTCCCAGGATATCTCACATCTCCTAGAAGTCTCTGAAGCTACGATCTAGCCTCCTCAACTCATGGCACTTGTTTGTTAGTCCTGGAAGACGTCTCTCTCTCCCATCTGAATCTGAAGAGGAATACTTTCTAAATGAAAGTCTCCAAGCCACTGACTCTCTCTGAGATCAGATTCACTCTGAGTCTCCATGCTCCCTCTGAAGCTTGACTCCCTTTGAGTCTATATAATTTTCGGAGCCATCTGTTCCCTCTATATGTGATGATATCCTCTGAAGTCTCCTATGAATGGTCCTGGGGAGGCTGCTCCTCCCTACTGGATCATGAGGGCTGACTCCCTTTGAACTCTAGCTCCTTCTGAGCTGGTACTTGGTGTGGCTGCCTGCCTCGCCATTGGTGGAGCCATCTGCTCCTCATGATATGGCTTATCAATGCTATATGTCTTTGGATCCTGCAAAGTGTCACCGGACCATGCTGGTCTCTTCCTGGTTACTGCAACGATTCTGGGTCGACCCTTCTGGCTCTACTAATTCTTATTGATGATCTGAAGAGTGATCAACTGCACTATAGGGATTTGTTCGGTCATCTTTGGAGCCTTCTGCTCCTTACAATCAATCTCCATATGAGATATTCTGTATCTCGCAAAAGTACCCTTCTTCATCGTCTTTTTCTTCGGTACATGGATGTATGCGGTCGAGTATACAACTTCTTATCTGGGTAGTTTGCTCCATGTCTCAAACTAGAGACCATCTAATATGTTACCTCCTGCAACCGTCACTATAGCTTCCCTCAGATTTATCACCTGTGACCTGCCCGGAACAACAAGGGAAAACAATAGACAAGAATAATACTCTTATAATAATAATACGAACAATAACGAGAATAATCATCACAGTAGCTCCGTCTCAGAGCTATCACTTGTGACCTGCCTAAGAGCCAAAATAAAAAATGCAATAATAAGAAATAGGAATTGTTATCGCATAGTTTGTAGCTAGGATAAAAGGCTATAAGGTAGATGGCCAAACTGGCGTAACATGAACCTATCCCACCCAATGTCACCATGATGGGAAGGTTCTTTCTCTTTAGGGAGGCTAGGCCCAGGGGAGACGTCCCCGGTGACCTGGGGTTTTGAAAGGGCAAAAGATAAAAGGACCAGGACAAGTTCCCCCTTCACAGATCACCGCCAATCAGATAGTCTCGGCTAAACAATCAATAATAAGGTATAACCAAAGAAAAGAAAAGCACCTGCTTGAGACAATACAACAAGGAAACTGATATGTGCAATCTTGGTTAGTACTTCATATAAGTCAGTGACTATCTGATATTCAATATAAGCAATTTAAAAGTAAGTGTTGACGAAGTCAATGTTTACAAAATAGCAATGATAAATGTATCACTTGTCAATAAATAGAAGAATGATATGGCATCCAATATAATCAATCAATACTTGATCTAATAAATGCCCTCAACTACCTTGAATGCTGACGTAACAGGAACCTATCCCACCTAATGTCACCACAATGGGAAGGTTCTTTCTCTTTAGGGAGGCTAGGCCTAGGGGAGACGTCCCCGGTGACCTGGGGTTAGCCTCCCTAAAGAGAAAGAACCTTCCCATCGTGGTGACATTGGGTGGGATAGGTTCCTGTTACGCTAGTTTGGCCCTCTACCTTACAACCTTTTATCCTAGCTACAAACTGTGCGATAACAGGAACAACACTCTTCTAGTGTTGTGACCAATCATTCCTCCATGTATTTCCAAGTAACGTGCCCGAGACAAGAGCAACAAGAGCAAAAGTATTTCCAATATAATAGCATATTCATAAGAACATATCTATGTTAACAAGAATAAAAGACAATTTCATGGTAATCATCATAGCATTACCAAGGTGACTTGGCTAGAAGCAAAACAAGAAGTATCTCCTAGAGGAGATGTTAGTTCATCTTGCAAACAAGTACAATAAGCATTTATATCAATAATACTCACATGCTACCAAGTATTCATTGTATCTAGCAGTAATAGAACCTTTCAAGGATAACTGTCACAACTATAGTGTTTACTTATAATGTAGCAATTATCAAACTTGATATGTGCAAATTGGAAACCTATCAATTTAATCAATCAATCCTGGAACGTGGAGTCTTATCTTCAAGAATGAGTGTTGTTGCTTTTCTTTCGAGTCTCCTTCACTCAAGATGACAAGTATTCTCTCCAACCTGTCCCCTGCACTAAGACAATATGCTTTCTTGACAGAAATCTGAGTTAGGGAATATAATGCAAGTAAACTCAAAAGTCTCAACCTTAATCAATCCAATACTTTGACTAGAGTCGGCGTATAACTTTAACTTTGACAAAAGGTTAGTATCAAAATACAACTAGATGTTCATAAGATCATAATAATGCCATAACAACTAGAGGCATATCAAAACAGTCAAAACTGAAGTGTGTTGTTCCTCTGAATGTGCTGGATCTGAGATCCCTCTGGATCTATGATTGTTGTTTGGACAAAAGATCCCTTCTCCTGCAAATACCCTTAAGATAATGATACGGCTTAAACATATACAAGTACATACCTCCGACAACAGCGACAAACATTGACGAGCCCTAAAACTTCAAAGTGCTCCAACTTGCAGTCTAAAGGTAGCTAGAGATGCGCTAGGGTAAGGGGCACTAGGACAACCAAAGATTAGGCCCGACGTTTCATAGAAACTTCACTGGTCCAGAGGAACTGTAACTGGTACTGCAATTAGTATTGTAACTAGTGCTGCAACTGGCATTGTAACTAGTGCTGCAACTGGTGCTGCATTTGGCACTGCAACTGGCACTGCAACTGGTGTTGCAACTGGCACAACAACTGGCACGAAGCAACTGGCACGAAGGAACTGACACTAAGGAACTGGCACTGCAACTGCAACTGCAACTGGTACTGTAGACCTAGGGTTTTATGAGGAAACCCTAATTTCTCAACTTCAAAAATTTGCAGATCTGATCTAGGGAAAAGATGCGCCCTACTTAGGAAACTTTCTTGATGGGTTCAGTAAGTGCTCAACGAGCTTGACAATGGGGGAAACTGAGGATCTTCCTTCTAACGGTTAGACTGTTACAAAGGAAACTAGCTCTGATTCCATGTTAAAATTTTGGTATGCTCATTTAACCATAGACAATGTCACATCATTGTCACCCAACCATAGACATTCACATATGCCACCCCCGAGCACACTAACCTTTACTTAGAATAATTCCGGCAAGCCTACTCCAGAACCAACAGATAAACCCTAGCCACAACTGCTGCAACAAAAACACAATAACCATACAAGAAGAGCATACCTTTTCTCCAAGAGAAGTGCACAAGAGAAATACTCACAACTGCTACACTACTCCTCCAAACTTGCGCCCCTTCCAGCTGTAGCTGCCGCTCCCAGAATTGCGCGCCTCTAGCTGCAACTGCAGTCTTCTAGACTTGCGCACTTGCTAAGTGAGTGTATTCAAATGAACTAGGCAACTGCCTATTTATACTAAACTGTCCAGTTGACTAGGGCCGACTTCTCCTTCTGGATGTGTCTATTACTTTAATATTATTTCTCTTGAGGCCGACTTCTCTCCTAGGGTTTTCTAACATCTGTTTTGTGGTTCACTTGCTTCTGGAATATTCTATTCTAAGTCAAAGGTTACACATGGAGGTTAATACCTCGCCCAACTACCAAAACATCAACACATTTGGATAGACCACACATATTTTATTATTTGTTTGACTTGTCTCTCCTAGTTAGT
Source organism: Picea engelmannii (assembly GCA_009831015.1). Taxonomy (NCBI): domain Eukaryota; kingdom Viridiplantae; phylum Streptophyta; class Pinopsida; order Pinales; family Pinaceae; genus Picea; species Picea engelmannii. The sequence continues at coordinate 832,307 of ML778091.1, read as the reverse complement.
TGATATATATATTTGTTTATGCATTCTTAGGTTAAATCGTTTGGATTGAGATATTATTATTTTATTGAGGAGGTTGTTGAGCAAAAGCTCTATATAAACAAGGCTCCTCCTTTTATAGTTGGTATTGAAAGTTTGTGCAGACACAAAAGACTATTGTTTGGCATACTATTGTTGCTTGTTTGGAGCTTGAGGCTTGTGGTCTTGGAAGAAATTCGCTGAATACAAAGGCTGGAATTTTCATCTTTTCAAGTTTGTCAATGGGAGCTTAATCCGGGTATTGTTTTTCCTTGTTTATGAGAGTTTATGGATGTATAATTTCCTCTTGAAATTTGTGTGTTTTTGATGGCTGAAAGTATTGAATTAAAGTGAAATTTCATGGTTAGAATTTGCTGAAATATATCTACTTTCATTTGTTCTTCCTATTACGTACTTGATGAATGTTCCATCATTAGGACCTAGATCTAAATTCTGGAATTTGCAAACAGAAATAAATAGGTGGCTGTAGCATGCTTGTTTCCACTATAAACAGCCCTATTGTTCAGAGAAATAAGCTCATATGACCTTGCCTTAGAGACCCCATAAGCCCAATGTTGTTTAGGCACTAATCTTGCTTTCCAACCACTCAAAAATATTCAAAATTTACCCTTTAATTTTCTGTTTTATAAATCTGGAAATTACATTGAAAATATTACAATCCAGATTTCATATAAGTCTAAGAAAATAATCTTGAATGCATTATCTTTATTAGACTTGTCCTTTTCATATAGATATGAGATCTCTGACTAAATTGCTGCATATAAAAATCAGATCTAACCTAAGTCTATGTAACCATTTCATTCCCAACCTTTTGCTAGACTTAGACTACCTTAGGGATCCACCCCGGTTGTTGAGGTGACATTGGATGACCCCTCCAAGTTGCCCTTAGGTCTTCACCTTCTGAGTTAGGACTTTGAACACCTTGGGCGAAGGTTTAAATGGTAATAATAATTATATGACGGATATATGGCAAACTTTATTGCTACACGAATTTTATTTAATTGTAAACTTTACCAATTTTAAAATACTTTTTTAGATATACATATTTGTTTTCCCCATTTGAAAAATGCTTCCTCACCAATAAATGCAAAAATCTGCTCATAGTTGAAAAAACATAGCCCAGAGTCACAAGACTCTGCCCATAAGAAGAAAATAGTGCCCACAAGTTAAATCCACTCCCTAGAATAGGGAAATACTGTTCAGGAGAGAGAGGCATTATCCACTGTTAAAGAAATTGCTTCCCATTCTATCCATAAAATATGTTCTTCACTCTAAAAATTGCTGCTCATCCTGCACATAGCTAAATTCTCTGCCTACATTACTGACCACAAAATAATGTGTAAAATGTGGAAAACTTAAATTTGATTATGTTTTATACTATCGGGGGCATTAGTGTTGAATCGTTTTTTTTTGTTTTTGTTTGAAGCGTTTTTCATTTCTTCGCTATCTGTTGCTCCCATTGCTCCCATTTTAAGGGGGTACGGTCACCCTTTACCCTTGGGGACGCTTCTCCACTCAAGGGTTATGTTTACATAATCCTTAGATGTTCTCAGGTGCATTCCATCCCTGTTTGGACTGTACTCAACACAGGGATGCCCTGGTTTGGGGGTACTGGCCCCTCAGCCATGCATATCCATGTAGCGGAGATCAGAAGGTATGATGACTGTAAAAATGACTCAATCCATTTGTAACATCTCACCATTTAGGTATGAGTATATCTTTTATCAGATCTATTATGTCTCTCAGGGATTACCCACCTTATAATTTAGAGGTAGGAATGTCTTGGATTTAAAATCCTTTGAGAGTCTTTTGCTATGTTATGATGTAGTTGCTCATTATATATCATATTTTCTCTTATTTTTGCAGGTTGAAGATCCAACAGCACCCTCTGCAACACAGAGAAAGGTAGTAATTTGTTACATGACCCAGATCAAGTCTACACCCATGATCCATCTAAAGATGGATACTTTGACTAGAGAAAAAAGTTTTAGCATCTATTTTTATTAATTGATATTGTACTTAGTGTAGGATTTTAACACTACACAAAAACTTATCCCATTTTATGTTGTGTTTGAAGGCGGAAAGGCAAGAGGTGTCTTCTACTGCGAGCCAAACTCAATCAACTCGCAGTATTAAATCAGAGGTAATAGTCTTATTGGAGAGATTGATGATTCTTTTGGAAAAAAGATTTTTAAGGGGCTGTTAAAGACATTTTAAGTGTCTTTTGACATATGTGAAATGACATCCAATAAGTCCATTTTTTGCCCACTCTCCTCATGTAGAAGATCTCCAACATATGCCTGGAAGGATTGGTCAACACCATGGATATCTAGTGTCTTTCTAAACTCTTTTCCCGGAAATTAATTCTTCCTGCACTCCTAGAAACAATAGGATTACAGATGGAGACTCCATGTGATAATTATAGATGTACTTCGTATGTAATGACTTATCCCTCTGAATCATCATTTACAGAGGTGAACTCAACTTTGGATCATTTGGATCAAAGGTGAAGTCAACTTTGCGTGGTGTGTGTAGAGGTGCCTATGTGCTTTGTGGGTCTCCCTTCCTTGTGACTGTTATCTTTCTGTGATCTATTCTTAATTACAAGTGAACTAAAAGTCAAAGTGGCATATTACTTGTTGAGTATTTTGTTCCATGATAATCTTACTACCTTTCTCTTTGTATAAGCTGTCCTCAACATATCGAGTTGATTGTTCTTTATGCCTACACATTTTCATTGCAGAGACCTCTAACATTGTTATTGCCAGTGTTATGAACACAAATATACATATAAGTAGATATAAATAGATAATGATTAACTAATAATAATTAATACTCAATAACTAAATATGTTATGAAGAGACACCTTCTTGATGAAACGTCGTGTCTCTTATGAAAGGGCACCCCTGCGTGGGTATATCTACAACCCTCATTTCTCATTTGTAATCAATGATCATACCATTCATATTCTTATACATTATTATTCAATATATATTATTATCTTAAATGGATTTCTTTATATTCCAAGTATTTTGGGTATTTCGTGTATGAACTGAGTTGATTCACCACATTTGGTATCAGAGCAAGTTTGATCCTGGCCTTTGGCCATGCTCTTATCAGAGACATTTTGATCCGGCTTTTATCCATATAAGTTATCAGAGTTTGTCTGATCGTCTGGTCATTGATCACAACTGGCCTTTGGCCATTCATTATTCAGATTTATGTTGAAGAAAAAAGGAAGAGAAAAAAAAAATCATTATTTTGGTGCTATATGAGAAGACTGTCTGCTGCAAATGAAGAAAATCAGACATCAAGAATAAGAAGAGTGCACACAGTCCTTATGATTTTAATTGAAGATAAAAACAATCTGTATAGTCATTGAAATTAATCAATTAATTGCACAGTCGTACCCGACCATACAACCACCAATTGTAATTACAGTGTCATATATGACTGTACAACCATTGATTTTATTCTATGTTGCATTGGTTTTCGGGACGGGAGAACGGCGGGGATGGGGGGACGCGTCCCCGGGACGGCTAGAGTGCACCCCCAAATTTTTCAGGGGACGGCGGGTTGGGGACGGTAATAATAAATCTATCTATATATACATATATCAAAAAATATTAAAATTCACCAGAAACATTTGTAGTTGTTTCAAGCTTGTAAGCATATCAAGCTATACTATACGGTATTATGTACAGCCCTTACACTTGCCAATTCTGAAAAAGCTCGACCAATTTAAAAAAGAGCTGAGTGACATTTCATTATTGGATGCTAGACAAGAGCAAAATGCAGTTTAGCTTTAGGAAACTTAAATGAGAAATGTCTCTATAGCAGTTTTTCTTAACTCATATTTCTTGTTAATGACGATTATGTTAAAACATAAAAGGCATTCCCTTCTCAATAGGTTTTGCAGATTTTTATGGTTGTGTTGAAAACCAATATAAAACACTTTGGTTCTGTAAAGTGATTAGATTCATATTTCAGATTAAGAATGTGATTGAAGGAATTTATTCAAACATTTAGTGCCCAATCGAAGTCACTACTATCTGATTGTTTTCACAATGCTTGAGGTTGGGATGGTGGAAGCACTATAATTGAATGACTCCTGAAAACCCATGTACAATATGTAAAAGCTAAGATGACCAGAAAAATGAGAAGAACAAGAACAGTAACCATAATGATCAGCCCTTCGAAATGTTGCATTTCTTGCTTTTTTGACATGGAAACTTTGTTTGTTGTAACCTTATTGCTGAAAATACAATATTTAAATCACCAGAAACCCAAATCAAAACCCATCATACAAAACCCATGTTTTGAGCTACAACTATTACAACAGATTTAGATTCAATGCAATACAAAAATAATGGATGAGAAAAATGATCTTATTGTCCAATCATCAATTTCCATGATTGTCAAGATTGAAGATATATGCATTGAATATCCCCAAAATCTGCCTAGAACATCCTTGAAATATGTTCGTAACGTCCTTGAAATCTGTTTGGAATGTTTTGGGGACGACCAACAAGTCCCCGAGTCCCCAATGAAGTCCCCAACAATTTGGGTAAGTTTCCTAAGGGTCCCCAAGTCCCCGGTATGCGGGAACGGCGGGTATGCAGGTTTTTTTGGGGGGGACGGGTCCTTGTGCAACATAGATTTTATTTGCAAAACATATTGGACCGTACAACTATAGAATTGCAGAGCTGTGCTGATTCGTACCGTTGTCAGTACAGTAATCTATTAAAATTAATTTAATTGTGTTGTACCCTCCGTACTGCCATGTCCATACAACAATTTTAAAACTTATAGATCGTACCATTTGTACTCCTCGTCCGTACGATCATGTGAATTTGAAGGTCGAATGAAATATTGTTCGTCGTGAATTGGTACCCGCCACTTTGTGATCTGGCCACCGTCCAAGAAAATAACTCGCCCTGTTCATATCAAACGTGATTCATTTCACCAGAAGATAACGTGGCTATCGTGGGTGAATACGCTGCCAACATTTCATACCTACCAATGCAACCATTCAAATCATCTAATAAAAGGGTGTAAACTTAATTTCAAAGGATTAGAGAATAAAAAAGTTAAAAAGGGGGAGTTTAATTAAAATCAAAGAGTTTTATTATAAAGGAAAGGTCAAGATTATAAAAAGAAGGAAAAAGAAAATATATTATTTTATTCCTAGTATATCGAAGTTATAGAAAGTTCACTTATTGCGTATTAAAGAAGCATAAGAAGTCACGATAATAAGTTAGTTTATATATAAATTAAAGTGTTTATATGTAATATAAAGTATGTTAAATTAAATATTAGTTTATAATGGTCAATTAGAAATTAAACTTGGGCATTAATAAAGTCAAAGTGACTTTAGGTTAATTTATTTGCTTTTAGGTCAGATAATTGCTTTTAGGTTATATTTTCACTTTATCCCACATTCATAAAGTGGTTTGACTCTACTTGATTATAACCTATATAAGAAAGCTATTTGCTCTCTTATTTCATTGATTGAATAAAGACAGATAACCTTATTCAAGTTATCTTGGTTTCTGTGTGTGCTCGATTTCCGTTACATGGTATCAGAGCAAGGTTAGGGCCAC
>ML778091.1:804881-823166 GCA_009831015.1 Picea engelmannii | reverse complement strand
TTTGACAAACAGGGAGCAACATTTTTGCCTCACAAGCAAAGTATGCCAGGAGTTTGTTGGATAAGTTCAGGATGAAGGATTGCAAAATCTCATCTACACCTATGGAGAAAGGGTTGAAACTTTCAGCCAATACTGACTCAAAAGCAGTCAGTGAGTCACTATACAAACAGCTAGTGGGCAGCTTGATATATCTTACAGCCACTAGACCTGATTTGAGTTTCGCTGTGAGCTTCATTTCCAGATTTATGACAGCGCCAAAAGTAGAGCACTGGACAACAGCGAAGCGAGTGCTGAGATATGTGAAAGGGACACTTGACTTTGGTATTCTGTACAGCAGGAATAAAGACCCGAGGTTGTGTGGGTATACAGATTCAGATTGGGCAGGTTCTGTTGATGACAGAAAATCCACTTCTGGATATGTCTTCAACCTTGGCACAGGTGCAGTCACATGGACCAGCAAGAAACAACATGCAGTCACCCTTTCATCGACAGAAGCAGAGTATCGAGGAGCATTGAAAGGTGCATGCGAGGCAGTTTGGCTCAGGAGGATGTTATCAGATATGTAGATGCAGCAAGGAGAGCCTACACCCTTGTTCTGTGACAATCAAGGGGTAATGAAACTTGCCAAGAATCCAGTCTTCCACGAGCGTACCAAACATGTTGATACACACTGTCACTTCATCAGACAACTTGTAGGAGATGGAACTATTGAGCTGCAGTATTGTCCTACAGAGGATCAAACTGCAGATATTTTCACCAAGTCTTTGGGTCTCGAAAAGCATGTAAAATTTCGAAAGAAACTTGGTGTAGTGAGTAGATTGACCATTAAGGGAGGGTGTTAAATTAAATATTAGTTTATACTGGTCAATTAGAAATTAGACTTAGGCATTAATAAAGTCAAAGTGACTTTAGGTTAATTTATTTGCTTTTAGGTCAGATATTTGCTTTTAGGTTATATTTTCACTTTATCGCACATTCATAAAGTGGTTTGACTCTACTTGATTGTAACCTATATAAGAAAGTTGTTTGCTCTCTTATTTCATTGATTGAATAAAGATAGATAACCTTATTCAAGTTATCTTGGTTTCTGTGTGTGCTCGATTCCGTTACAAAGTATAGTCATTATACTTATAAAGACATCTGTTGCCGCCCAATCCACACCTCGGGTCACGTGGAAGAAATCTTCAATCCATTGGGTGTGGCCTTGGGGGCAAGTCTTGAGTCGGGTAGTTGTCACCTGACACTCGACTCCTCTGTCTAGCTAATTCCTAGCGAAGCCAAGGGGGGTAGTCCCTAATAAAAGTATCTAAGGCTTGATTAAACTAAGCACAATATAAATCTAGGAGTTAAATGACATAAAAATCAATCACAACTTATATAGCGGCATAGAATGACACAATAAAATAAATGCTTATATGAAAGATATTGAACAAGTAAAGTACTTCAACATAAATGATATTACTGGAAAGCAAAATGTGAGTACTTGAAAGTAATTGATAATAAACAAATAAAATATGTAGAGGAGTGCCAAAAGTAAAGTGTTGCTGCGAAATGTATGGCAATGCTCTTGGTAAATTTTATTAATTAAGGGTGACTGGTTGAATTAGTGGGTTAATTCAGTGAAGTGGACTGATGTTGCGAGTCCACTTTGTGCATGCTGGGGATTTGCAAGTGTGCAAATGAAAATCTAATCTAATGTGTGGCCCTTTAACAATTATCCCTCAAATGGGTACAAGCAAAACTGCAGGACTTCCAACAAGGAGAGAAACTAAGTCTCAAAGTATCCCCCTGAACTCACATGCAATTCCACGAGTTTTGGTCCCTATGAGCAATAATGGCAAAAGGATTTTCCTAATTAAACTACTACACACAACTCAGTTCCCTTTTTGATCGGACCACAGATCAAGAAAAGCTTGCAATGGCTGAGAGCATACTAAGGCCCTGACGGGGAAGGTTCGTAACTTTGCCAAATTGAAATCTAAGCTAATTGATCTAAGAAATTGAAACTAAGCGAACTATTTTGCTGTGCTTGGGTTTATTTTATGTTTATTTAACTTGCTGAAATGAAAATAATCACATAAAAAAGACACACTGCAAAAGGGAGACAATCCTCCTGGGGTTGGGGGGATGAGAGACCTAGTGGATGATCCCACTGCTTATTTCGAGTTACAATCTTTTTGGAAGAAGGTTTGATGGCCCTTTATAGTTCAAGGCTAACAAACTAACAAAATTTTGTGGAAAAATTAGATTTGGAAGAAGGTTAGGTGCCTTGGGTGGGTCCCAGATGCTCCAGATCCTTGAAAATCGAGCAAATTTTCCCCTTGGCTGTTCGTTAACCTTCAAAAAATAGCAAGCTAAAGTGGAGGAAAGTGCCCCAAAGTGCTTTGGGACAACCTACAAAAAGATGTTAGTTTTTGCACAAAAATTTACCAAGTGAAATTTATGAATTAAGTTAGCAAAAGACCAAGAAAGCAAGCTTTCTTGGTGAATTTTGTTTGCTGTTCGGGAAAGCAAACAAAATAGCACTAAGATTGCCAAATATGAAATGAAAGCTCTTAAAATTAACTCTACCTTTTAGCCTTAAAATTTTACTATAAAACTATTTTTAAAAGCAGACTTTTATGCTAGATCTACTTAGAATGATGAAACCTTAAATGTAAAGTAGATCTAGCATGCATGCGTGCAAAAGTGAAATCTACTTTTTGATATATAACTTTAAACTGATATTTACTTGCATGCATAAAAAGGTAACCAAGAAATTTTAGATTTTTTGAGAAAGAGAGAGATAAAAGCTTGGTAAGGCAAAATCTTTGGGCTATGGAGTCTTCCAGTGAAGAGCGGAGGGACTTTGTTTTCGATAGAATTGAAGCTTGTAGAAGATTGAACTCAAACCAACCACTTCTCCAAGTATTTGGACCTGTAAAACTTAATAAACTTGCAAACAATCCGTTAAATATTGGTGCTCCCTACACACAAAATCTAGATAGCATGTTAATCAACCGGAATTTGCATGCAAATCTTTAATATCATATGTAAAAAGACAAAAAGATATAAGAAACAAACTAGTTTAGAAGATCCTTTCCTACTGGGTGGCAACACCCCTTGAAAGGCCAACTTACGAAATTGAAATGCAAACAACTAAGCTATGGTTACCTCATAAATTTAAACATGAACATCAAGCATCCACACAAGTAATGCCATTCACCATATGACCTCCAAAGTCTTCGTTATTCCAAAATGATATCAAACTTACAAGTACAATGCCAAGCTATACCCAAACTCCTATTAACCAAATGAGGAGGGGTCACCATGCTTATATACAAAGAGAGAGCCTTAATCCCAAGGGAGAGGTCGAGTTATCTAAGAGAGGAAGAGCACCATGTGTGAGGAAAGAGACGCCACTACTCAAGAGAACTCAATGTAGGCTGCCACAAGTCAACCCAAGCGAGAGAGATGATGCCACATGTAAAGAGGGAGGGTGCGCCTCTCCTTGGGATTGGCACCCTCAAGGATAGTGCACTACCTCCCAAGAGAGGGCGCACTTCTTTTTTGAGATCTCCACCAGGTTAAGTTAATAACTTGCTAACTCATCACCACTTGTCACTTAACTCCCCTTGACTCACCATCAAGTGCCCCTATCACTCAGTGAACAAAGAGAGAGGGTGAGTTAACTCAAAACAAGTCCCCGACATGTTTCCTAAAAAATAGGGAGTTGATTTATTTGTCTTTTATTCACCTTTTTTAGTAAAATAGACTTTTGAATGAGAATAAGTCAATAATTTCTTTGAAAAGGCGGTACAAGTGTATAAGGGGCATTCTGGGTTAGAAAATGATACCCCCCAAGGCATACAACTCCTCCTAGTACCATTTTTTAAATATTACATCAAATTACAAGGTAAAATCCCGTTTTGCGGGAAATTTTACAACTGATTAAAATAATAAAAAAATCCTAGAGGTACCTAATGCATGTCCATAAGACTCTAGGTAAATGAATAGCATGGTAATATACATTAGACACTAGACTCAGAAAAAACACACTAAGGCCTAACCATTGGTACACACTCCAACTTTGGAGGAGGTGAGTGAAAAAACTTAGAAATTATAAATTGCTAAAAAACAAGATATAATTAACAAGTGAAAAAAAACACTCTAGAGTATGCACTGATGACCAAGTCTTAGGGAGATGAGTCTTTTACATAATAGAGACCTCATGCTAGCTCATTTTATTACAATTCTCCCAGGGGGATATGGAACATGCATACAAGAAGAAGAAGAAAATTTTGAAGGGGCCATAAAGCCCGGTTGGACTTCTGAGCTCTGAATTTGAATAAGTGACTTGTTCAATCGTTGCGGATCATCGTCAATCCTGTCTGGTGCACCTAGGGAGGTAACAACATCAAAAGAATTGAAGGATCAACGACATTATTTTGCATTGAGTATAAAATATTAAAGTGCTTTATAAGTGGATTAAGAAAATATATTAAAGAGAATCTATAAAAAGGTACCTTTTAAGAAGATAAGGAGTGACTGTGAATATTAATATAAATGTGTACTTTCTAAAAGTGGAAAAGTGACTATTAAAATAAAAGGGATAAGTTAAAGTTATTCCATCACTAAGTCATAAGAGATATATTGGAAATTTACTACCTTCATTTATTTATTTAAATTGTGGAATTAGAGATATCCACAAAAAGACAAAAAGGCACTTTAGTACTAAAGTAAAAATAGTAACTCTAAGGTTATTAAAAGGGTTATAGAGAATAGAGTCTAAAAGTTCCTAAGTTATAAAAAGTTATTATAGTGAAGAAGTGAGAAAAAAGGAGGTTATACTTCAAATAAAGTAAGAAAAAAAAAACAAAAAACAAAGTATTAAAGTGTATAACAAATTGCTTGAAGGTACAAGTTATTTAAAAATAAAAAATAATCTTAAGACCAATTTAAGGTTATAAAATGGATAATTCTAAAATGAAGAAAGGGAGATTTTCTTATGAAAATTGTTATATTTCTTGTTACATTTTTTCTACATTAAAGGGGAGTATTCAAGGAAGAGAGGTTAGCATCGTTATCAGCTTGGACCATAATGAAAATTACATTAATATTGATTTGGAAAATCAATTATTAATTCCAGAGATGAATATAATTGAAAAGGAAGATATTTTTCAAATTAAGGAGTTTCAAGTGACAATCGATGAATATGAATATATATCTCAATTCAATGTTATAGCTATGTATAAAGAAGAAATTGACATCATTATCGGGTTACCCTGGTTTTAAAAATCTAGGTACCTTCATCTTAAACATGGAGAAAAAGTTTGTGACGTTTCCCTATAAGGAGAAGATGATGACATTTCAAGACACTACTATGAGGTCAAATTCGATAATACCTTCATCAAAAGACTTTAAAGATATCTTGAAGGTGATCCTTCAAGAAAATCAAAAGTCAATATCAAGGATGCAAAAAGAATTCGACGAAGTTATCATGGATAAAAAAAAAAAATTTCTCGCTTAAAAGACCATAGTAAAAAACTACTTACACAGATCAAGAAGTCAAAGGATAGAAAACAATGCGTTTAGAAGTTGGAACAAGAGAATCAAGATCTCGAGAAGAACCTATTGGGAAAAAAATGAAGAAAATCATATATTGAAATTAAACCAGGAAAACACTACAAGCATGATGAGGGAAATTAATGTTATAAGAACTCCTTATCGACATCCAAATCATAAAAGTAGATGTCTTAAACGAGCAGAGTATCAATATCACTTAGATCTGGAACAACTAAATTATCGTCCAAAAAATATTGATACCGACGCATTTAAGTCTCATGATAACAGTTCAACATCGAAGAGCAACGTTCCGCAACAGATTGAATTAGAATGGTCCGATCCTTTTACGGTTAAAAAATTTTGCTCAACACTCGGAGGTTCATATTGTCTTGTATCATCAACTTCGACGAAACAAAGAATGATGCGACGACATTACAAGACAAAGGAAAAGAAGTCCAGTCCTTCCATCAATATGCTTTAAGGACAAAGCATTTCAAAAGGGGAAGCCAATGTTATGAACACAAATATACATATAAATAGATATAAATAGATAATGATTAAATAATAATAATTAATACTCAGTAACTAAATATGTTATGAAGAGACACCTTCTTGATGAAATGTCATGTCTCTTATGAAAGGGCACCCTTGCATGGGTATATATACAGCCCTTATTTCTCATTTGTGATCATACTATTCATATTCTTATACATTTTTATTCAATATATATTATTATCCTAAATAGATTTCTTTATATTCCAAGTATTTTGGGTATTTTGTGTATGAACTGAGTTGGTTCACCACAGCCAGTCTACCAGCTATGCCTTTTCTTGTGGATCAGGTTGCTTGTTTGATTCTTTCTAATTTCGGATCATTGAACAAATCCAATGTTATAAAGTATAAAATGACCTTCTTATTCATATCATCAATCTTTTCTGACTTAATATAGCTGTGAAGCCACTTTTCCGTATTCTTTATCGTATCCTATTAGGCTTACCACAATTTTTGTAGAATAGACATAGTGTTCACAGAATATACTCTGATGATGATAGTTGAGACATTCAACATTATTTAAAATGAGCTTGATGTACTACCATTTATCACATGGACTGACGGAATGCGTACAAGGCATATTTGAAGACATGCTTGAAGCTATACACACGGCATACTAGGTATGTGAAAAACTTTGCTGCACATTATTGAGGTTGTGCAGAACAAATTTGAATGTTATTTATCTCTGCATGATACCTTTCCAAGCAAGCTTTCCACAAGTCCATTGGAGAGAACAGGTAATTTAAAAATAATGAATTTAAAATAAAACATGACACCTTTCTAAGCAACATTTGTTGACACACCTTCAAAGTGAATAATATGTGAAAGAAGAGCATAGTTTGTGTATTTATGAACAATAAGATCAATAAATTGGTAGTCGTTGCAATAACAAGGGTCAGAAATGGCGCTTCTTGTTGCATTGCTACAGTACAAAGAAGTAATTATTCAAGACTATAAATTCTTCAGTATAGTTAAGTCTTTTTGCACCTATACACAGGGTTCACTGCTCAATTAGGGTAAAGTACTGCCTCAATTACCGGTCAATAGATTCAGTTGCTACATTTGGTGTACTGGAATTAGGATGCACTATGTTCTTGTAAGAACCATGTAAAACACTATTAGTTGGGTATTGAAGGGTTCAAATTCTGGAAGGATTGGTGTCTTGTACATCATAGATTGTGACCATTGCAATAATAACATATTATTCTTGTGGACTGTTTTGGTTGCGCATCATTTGACATGACAGTTTGCACATGGATGCAGTTTATGATGGAAGTCGCTGCAAATGGATCTGTTACTGTACCTAAAAGCTACACCTTGAACATGTCTAATGATATTATCCCCATGTATATATTTTCAGAGACAAGTGAAGGTGAGATTCATGACTGATTTAAAAAATTTGAATCATAGCTTGATGCAAACTTTCCAAATGCAGATGTTAATAACTTAATCTATATCATGAAGTACATTTAATTTAGCCCTTGAAATGTGTAAAGGAGTGATGACTCAGAAGTTCTTTGGAGTGAATTTAAACATCTGTGATTGGTTTAAACTTTAAAGTAATCATTTATGTTAGTATATCTGCATACTTTATGTTCCAAAGTTGACTAAATTGCACTTTCTGATGACTCATAATGATGGGTAAGACTTGGGCTTGTTTTCCAGGGTTAGGATTCTCTGATATCATTTCCATAGAGTGAGTGCAAGGGAAGTAGGAGTGATAGTTTATGCATGAAAGACTAATGATATCCAAGAAGGTCTATTATATTAAAGAGATGGAGCAGTTACATAATTGGTTTGGAGGCTAGGGACTATCCCTGATGATTTTTCACATTGTATTTATACATTGATTTGGTTGTTAGAAGTCGTTATTCAAGGTCCTGACATCCTGACCAACGTGTTGGGTCCAACAAGTTAGACAAGACTCTGATAGGTTAACCAAAGGTCAGAATATTGTTGTCGCTTACAAGGCTATTGAGCCAAAATATATTTCTACCCTAAATCTTTGCCTCTTCCTGGAGCAAGAATTGCGAAATTGTAGAATTCCTCATTGAATACAAAAGATACACTCACAAAATTTTTCTTTTGCAAATTCTTGAAGATTACTTCAAAAATAACTATGAAGAATTTATTTCCCTTGGCTTGAAGACGACTCTTTCTGCAAATGGTTGATACCTGATGCCTCAGGTAGTTTGCTCAAGTCTAGGCTGATTTGGTTCTAGAGGAGGTTCATGATATTGATTTTACTTAGTCATTATCTTCTGTGGATCAACAACCACATTACCCTTTGTGTAGAGCCATGCTTCAAGTTCTTCTAGTCTACTTCTTTTCTGCCAAGCATGCGTGACATATAGTGCTGCATTAAACTTGTCTCCCTAACCTTAGTTTGGTGCAATCTCATTTAGCAGGTGTTTTTGCTTTTATACTGACCTGGTAGTGTTCCTAAATTTATCTTTATACTTCACACATTTGACCATCTTGTGTTATTACTCTTTCACAGCCCCACTATGCTTGGTATGGTGCAACTTGTATTCCCACATGAATGGTGTCTTCTCTGCATTGTTTTTGTTCATTGTATATGCTTCCTTGGTTTATTTCATTGCCCAAAAATTGCTCTTGATGACTTCCTCTTCCTCCTTAACATAGTTGAACTAAGCATCCGTCAATTCCTCGAGGTCTTTCACTTCTCTAGTTTCTGCATTGAAAATTATTTTTTTGCAACCTTTATGATATGTACCCTTTGCGTTATCCTCTTTCTCTTGTTCTGGTCCCCACCTAATGGAGTTGACAGGCTATTCTCTACTTGATGTTTACTAAACAAATAGGAGGAATAATGGAAAGGAAATTTGGCAAATGAATGGAGGACGCAGGGAAATGGGCTTGGGGGCAAGAGGACTTCAGAGCCAAGCACTCCACTGTTGATGGAGAAGATGTGGGACTCCAAGGATGAAGCATTGCGGTGTTGTTTTGTGGACTTTAGGAAAGCCTTCGATATGATCCCGAGGGAGAAACTATGTAGTATGGACAAGGATCCTAGAGCTTTGGGTCCTGGATGAATGGAGGGTTGCAGTGCACACGCTTTATGAGCTGGTTAATGCTAGGATTAGAACTTGGAAGGGTTTATTGGATAACTTTAACAACGATATTGGAGTGAAACAAGGCTTCTCTCTATCACTGGCTTTGTTAGGGCTCTACATTGTCAAATAAGAAGAATGGTTAATGAAAATTGAGGAGGGGTGAATTTAGTAGGGATAATAATCAAAATCCTTCTCTATGCATATGATGCCACCCTAGCGGCTAGAAGATTACATAGCCTTCATGAGCATCTGACAACACTTGAGGCATTCTACACAAAGGTAGGGATGGATGTGAATATACGCAAAAGCAAGATGGTTATATTCTCACTCAGGATGAAAAGAATCCTGCCAACAATAAAGTTCAACAACTAACCATTAGATTGTTCAGAGATACAAGTATTTAGCACTGGGATTTAATGAAAGGCTTAGCTAGGATGAATGCATAAGAAAAATAATCTAAGGTGGATGGAAGGCGATACTCCTGCTGCAAAACAAGTGCAGGACAACCAAGGTATGGACTAATGAGTAATCAACTCCCTTTTCTAGGTACTTGTTACTCTAGTGATACTCTACAGGTGTGAGGTGTGGGGCCCAAGCAATATGAAAAGCAAATGTAGTCAAATCAAAAGTGTGCAGAAACACATGGTGACATCATCTCTGTCCCTAAAAAGCTCCACCCAATATGAAATCATTTTGGCAGAATTTAGAAACAAGACTCTACCTACTTGAGCTAGAGGTAATAACGACTCACGAGAATGATCTTATACAAACAGAGAATGGCAGCTATGGACGACTGTAGATTACCATACCAAATCAGCAAGAAAGTGTTGCAAAGAAGGAAGTTCACATGGGAGATTTAATGCAAAAGATGGTTAAAATGCTGGGACATTAAAGAACACTTCCCATGTGATAAGAAAGAGTTGAACCCTCACATATGTTACTGCTATAGTAGGGGGAAATGGGGAAGAAGAGCAGAGAAAAAACAACAATACCATGTTCAACAATTAAACTTGACATGTGAGATCATAGTGCAGGAATACCTTAAGCTCAATATGCCATGGAGGGAAAAACACGTTTTGGCTCAACTCAGGACAAGCTCACACATGTTAATATGTGGCAGAAGGAGATGGAAGGAGCACAAGGAAGTGGAACAATAGGACTTGCCATGTATGTGGATTAGAGGAGGTAGAAATAGAGCAACACTTCCTTTACTCTACACTGCTTATAGCCACATTAGGAAGGAATCGATGCTGGAGGCAAGTGGGTGGCCCACAGTATTTTGGGACAGCCAATTGGAAGAAGTTGCAAGAAGGGAAACATGAATGATGCACCTCAGGGGAAAATTGTTGCATGCAAACCCATAGTTCCAAGTTGATTCCCCACATAGGGGTCATTTAGCTAAGCAGTTCACTGACTCTTGCTCTGTGAGTAATATACTAAAAAGTAGAGACTTAAATTATTTTTTTGATGTTTGACAAGTGCCTTAAGTCCAATGGGCATGGAGTGAAATAAGTAAAATAGAAAATTGTTCATGCAGATTTGGAAGATATACCTGAGGCCAATCAAATCAGAAAGTTCCATCAAACATTAATTTCATCCATAACAAAGAGTTGGTTGCTAAAAGTGTTTTGCCTTTATTTCAAAGCTGTAAATATAAAGTTTGAGAATATCAGATTGACACCATAACAACTAAAGGGGATGTAAAGTCGTTGCACAAGACTTTACCCTCACAATACTTGGGGACAAAGTCATTTCAACCCTATGGGAGCAACTCCAACATAGAATCATGAACTCACTCAAAGATCTGACATGAAAGGATTCAAACAATGAAGAATGGAAGTGGGAGAATAGAAGTGAGAGGATTAGAAAATTATCGATCCCTATCTTCTGAAAATTCCATATCTTATAGATTGAGAATGGATCAATACAAATCAACTATCCATGAATATCTTAAAACCCTGGATAGAAACCCTAAAAGACTGCTTAATCAGTCCAGAAGAGAGTGCCTTGCTTGGATCCTCACTTAAGCTCTAAAAAGTCATCAGAGGAGGAGTGCCTAACACATGCATGAAGTTTGTCTTGAAAGAGCAACTAGAAGCTCCAATCTGCGCTAACAAGTCAAACTCATGTAATGCCCTGCACTAACAGGGCACAAGTAAATCGTGAAGGATACGATAAGTGTCCCCATCCATTGAAATAGCACAAACTCCAAGAATAAACTTGTGTGTATGATCACACTTTCTTTCTGGTCAAACAACCTTTGAATATCGAAAATACATGTGTTTTTGTCCTAGAAGGAACACAAAGAAACCTCAAAATAACTTTTAAGCTTGCATGATCCCATCTTCATAAAAACATGCTAAATATATCACCTATGGATTGATCCGCCTGCTATACCAGGCCGTGGTAGCATGCACTCACATGTAAACAAGCCTACTACTCCATGTACAACTCATTCAACTTGCTGCCGTGATTAATATACCTCAAGTGTAGCAGTCTTCTTTGGGCTCAAAATAGAGAAGATAAGATTCATAAAAAGCACATTAGATAAGATTCCAAAAAGAAAAAACCATATTGGATAAAATTCCCTATGACAAAAATGTCTTGATCCACCTATTCTACTAGGTCATGGTAACCCACACTCGTAGCTATACATAATAGATTGCTCCATGTATAACTCATTCAACTTGTTGCTATTTTTAGGCATGATGCCCTATTTTTGCACTTTCTTAAAGTTACTTGAAAATTTTGGGTTTTCTTCTCCATCACTACACAAACCCATCTATATATATAGCACTTTTTAGGAATAGAAACCCTAAAAAGAGACTTCCCCTGATCATCATGAAAAGCTGCACACACACTCTCCTCCAAAAGGGGTATCTAGAAACCTAATTGTTTGACCAAAATAGCACGTTTCTAAAATATAAGGTTTCCAAAAATAACGAACTTGAAAATAGAGGAATCCCTTTTGGAAAACCACCTGATGGGTACTAAAAAATGTAACCAATCGCTAAAACTAGAAAGTTTTCCAAAAAAGTAGATCTCAAAATTGGAAAGTACTTATTTGAAGCAATCACTCTCCTATGCATGCATGGGAACCTTGCTAAAAATAGAATTGAAGTCTAAATATGGTGTTCCCCATGTCACTCTGAAAATAGAACTCAACCTAATCTTGAACACTGGAACCAAAAGATGTATGCATGAACATGCTGAAGTCTTAACACTGAAGATGGCTAGGGAAAATTCGATGTTAACATGGTCGAGCAAGGATGCCCCCTCTCCTTGAATTTATTTGGGATTTACATTGATGGGCATTAGTGCATTAGGGAGAAGTAGAAGACACACATGGATGATGGTTTCCCCTTGTGCTATGCCTTGATTGTAAACGATGTTGCCCTCTTAGTATCCTCCCCCAATAGCTTTACAAAGGGAACTTAATGCCCTTGCCAATGTTTGTGATTGTAGATCGTTGGTGGTAAGCTTTAACAAGATTAATATTATGATCTTTAATACCTCCAAGAGCACTCTTTTTGATTTTCACTTATTCAATGGATAGGACGTGGAGATTGCTACAACATATATTTACTTGGGGGTCCAATTTATTAATCCTAGATTCAACTTGAGGCCTACTTCCGAGCCTCAAATGATTATGGGGTACTCATCTCTTTTTGTACTTAAGCGCCAATTTTTCCTTGTACATTTTCATGACATACCCTCGAAGATGCAGCTATTCTATATGATTATTAATTCCATAGTTCCTTATGGTTATGTGATGGAGAGAGTCCAATCCATCATGCTCCAATGTATGATTCATTGCAAACAAGCAGTTCCTTGGATCATTATCCAAGTCAAGTTGTGTGCTCATCCCTTGCACCTTGAGAGCATATTCAAGCTTATCTCCTTTCTTCATAGGATCTGTACTATGGGTGATTCAGTTGCAAGATCGGAGAGGTATTTGTACTTGGCGTTTTGTTCCTCAAAGGAGATTTCTTCCATGGATCTCCTAAGGCAAATCAGATGTTGGTTCTCAAAGGCTTCTTCTCTTCATTAGTCCATTGATATCTCTATCAAGTGTCTCGTAGCCCCCCTTCAGATACTCTTTCGACACTCTTAGCCATCTTTTCCCTTCAAAAAGTGAGATCAACAAGGCAACAAAAGAGAACATATATTGATAGTTTATCTAGGTTACTTGGATCTCACACCAAGCCTCTTGGTCCCATAGTGGCCTTCTACTACGAGCATATTTTATAGCTGACGGGTGGCCTTGTTGTTTGGTTGACTACATTTGTTCCATTGGTCACATGACGTTGGAATCGCTCTCAACAAGTTGAGGGTATGTCAATCACCATATGCCATAAATGGATAGGATATGTCAACTTTATCATCTATCAGGTGGCCGACATAGAGGAGCACTTCATTTTTATATGTCACACATATTATGGGATTTGGGTGAGATTTCACTATGTATACCAAGATGCACGAGGCCCCATTGATACCTTTTTTCACTATTCATACAAGATGAATGACTCTCTATTTCTGAGAGGTAATTACCCTAGATGATAAACCTTACGTGACCTATCCAAACCTAGTTCCACTAGGTTGATTATAGCTTTCTTCTAGTCTATCTTGACGATCGGAGTTATCGAATGCCTTGTTGATACTGTAATCATTGATATAGAGGGTGGTATATTGGTGAGACATTGCCCCCTCTCCCATTCTAACATGAACTGACCCACTCATGAGGTCACTGAGACATATCCGTTCTAGTCGGCTTGGGAACTGTGAAATTTTCCAAAAGCATAGATGACTGCTGTCCTATGTTTCTCTTAATTAAGTAAATAAGATCTGAACTTATTTAATCACAGAAATGATTATTTCTGAACATGCAACAATCACACATATAGCTGGAAAATGAACAATGGAAGCAATAAATGAATAACACACATACACAGTGATTTTCCCCTTGAAATCAGCTTATCATTCCAATGGTCAAAGCTTACAAGGTACCTCCACAGTCTGCTGTAACTTAGCAGCTGTACTGTAAACAAAACACTACAGAACAGAGAAGTATAACTTGCTGAAATAGAAGTATGGCTTTGCTGAAGAAAGAAGGCAGTAGTTACTACTGTACGATTGTACAGTGCTACTGTTGTATGGATTCCTTCTTGCTATTTGCTAAAGCGGATCTGCACTTTCTCCTCTTAGATACACTCTCCTTCTTCTCTTGGTTTCTGCCTCTCTCACGTGTTCTCATGTGTGTTCCAACTTCTCCCATCTTGTCCTATTTATGCTTTAAGAGAGATAACTAATCTCCTCAATCCTAGCAACTAATTTCCCAAATCTTAGCAACTAATCTCCTTAATCCTAGCAACCACCTCATCTCAACAATGATGTATATGGCTAATATTAGAACAAGTTTTACTCACCAATATTCTAGAATATTTCATTTAGATTTCTAAGACTAGGAGAACATGGGAGATTTGCCTTTCACTTTTATTTATTTAAGTGAAATTACAAGATGGTATTATTTTCCACTTTTCCTAAGTGATCACTAAGAAGTTGTGTCGAACTACTTCTCACATGTTCACACCTAACCTGTGTAAGAAGCTCTTGCTTGAGCTACATTTCTTAACACTCCCTCTTAGTGAAGAAGGAATTCTGCACCAATCCAAGCTTGCCTATGAATGCTTCAAACTTCCCTCTTGCTAAGGGCTTGGTCAATATATCAGCTAGCTGCTGATCGGTGGGGATATATTGGAGCTTCACTGCTCCCTTCTGAATCCTGTCACAAATGAAGTGATATCTGATCTCTATGTGCTTAGACTTGTCATGAAACACTGGATTCTTGGAGAGCTTTATACAACTCGCTATCACAGTAAATCAACATGGGGTCCAACTCCTATTCAAATAAACCTGCAAGCAACTTGCGAATCCAAATGGCCTCACTACTCACTGTACTATCTTCCATATACTCTGCCAATGCTGAGCTAAGTGCCATCTAAGTCTTCTTCTTGCTGAACTGGGATATCATTGATCCCAAGCTAAAGCGACACCCTGAGGTGCTTTTTTTGTTTGTTGCATTGCCTGTCCAATCTGAGTCTATATACCCTTGCAACTTCACTTCACCATCTCCAAGATATCTCAGACCATACTCCATTGTGCCTCTCAAATATCTGACCACATGTTTTCCTGCTACCCAATGCTCCTGCCTCGGCTCCACCATGAACTAACTCAAGGTGTTCACTGCAAAACATATATATGATTTGGTGTTGACCAAATACATTAAGGAACCTATTAGCTGCGTGTACAACTTGGGATCCACCAACTCTAAATCTGAAGCTATCACCTTCTTCAGATTGGTGCTCATGGATGTGGCCATAGGTTTGTAGTTCTCCATCCAAAATATCTTCAGGATCTCAACTGCATACTTACCCTACCCAAGGAATATCTCCTCTGGTTTTTGCCAAACCTCCAAACCCAAGAAGTAATGCATCATGCCCATTTCCGATGTCCTTCATCTCAAACTCAACTGCTATATTTTCTTTGCACGCTGCAATGAGCTTCTATGCACCTGTAAGAAACAAGTCATCTACATATAGCACTAGAATAAGCAGATCGGTCCCAACAAATATGTAATATAAGTTAGGATTTGCTTCGCTTTTGGTGAATCCCATACTCAACAAATATCCATCCATCTTGGAATACCATGCTCTCGGTGCTTGCTTGAGTCCATACAAGGATTTCTTAAGCCTGTAAACATGGGTCTCCTTCCCCATTACCTCAAAGCCTTGAGGTTGCTCTATGTACACTTTTTCCTCAATGATCCCATTAAGAAAGGCTGCCTTCACATCCATTTGATGTATCCTTCATCCCATAAATGAAGTTAAAGATATAATTGCCCTAATGGAAGTGTACCTGGCAACTGGAGCACATGTCTCCTCATAGTCCACTCACTCTTTCTGGGAGAACCCTCTCGCCACAAACCTCGCCTTGAACTTGTCGACACCGCCCTCTCCAACATGCTTGATATTGTAGAACCACCTGCAAGTTAGTACTGACATCCCCACCAGTCTTGGCACTATGTCTCAAACATCATTCTTCCTGATGGAGGTGTACTCCACCATGGCATCCCGCCAAACCTGCTCATTTGTTGCCTCCTAAAAAATGGAAGGCATTGAATCTATGATGTTGCTCATCAATGCCATGTAAGTAGGAAACTTCTTCGGAGGCTTTCTCTCCCTAAATGTGCTCCTAGGAGCCCCAACATACTCCTATGGATCCCTCAATGTCTGTGTGAACCATCGAGGTCTCCTGACATAATTGGATGGGGCTAATGTCTCCTCCTGCTCACTTGAAGGTTATTGTCTTGAACTAGAAATTGTTGGTGTCTTTGGTGACCTTGGCTCAACTTTGGAGCTTCCTAGTCCTCATCCTATGTCATTGGAACGAGCTCATGTGACTCCCTGGATGCAAAGTCTTCCTCAAATTTCACATCCCTGCTCACAAATGTCTTCCTTTGCTCTGGAATATAGACCCTATAAGCCTTTGAAGTCTCACTGTAAGCCACAAATAAACCCTTTCTGTTGGAGGGGTCCAACTTAGTCCTCTTCTCTACAGGTACATGGATGTAGACTAGACAACCAAAGATGCAAAGATGACTCACCTTTGACTTCACACCAGTGAATGATTCCTTTGGTGTCTTGTCCTCCAAGATATTGTGAGGACACCTATTCTGGATGTAGACTGTTGTGTAGCATGCTTCTGCCCAAAGAAACATTAGCAAGTCGTGGTCATGAATCATGGCCTTAACAGTCCCTATGGTGGATCAATCTTTCGCTTTGTAACCCCATTCCAATGTGGGTTGTACGAAACAATCAACTTCCTCTTGATTCCTTCCTCCTTGCAGAAATCCTTGAACTTGTTGGAGGTATACTCACCCCCATTATCCGATCTCAGAACCTTGATCTTCTTTCTTGTCTGGTTCTCAACAAGAGCTTTGAACTCCTGAAACCTGGTAAAGACTTCATCCTTTGTCTTTAAGAAGTAGATCCCTGTCTTGTGAGAGAAGTCATCAATGAAGGAAACATAGTACATGCTCCTGTGATTGACGCTATTGACATCGGTCCACATACATATGAATGCACTAGGTGTAGAATCCCCTTAGACCTATGCTTGCTGCTTGGGCAAACAACCTTGGCATGCTTGCCAAGCGTGCACCCTTTGCATATTTCCTGCTGCTAATGCTGAACTCTGGAAGACCTGTGATTATTTCCCTCAGAATAGGCAACACTCTATAATGCAGGTGCCCCATCCTCTTGTGCCATAACTCATACAAGTTGTTTGTGTTATGAACTATGGCTCGAACATGTTCACCATGTAACCTGTACAAGTTGCCTTCCCCAACCTCGATCACCTGAGCTAATTTTGGGCTAGACTCCTTCGGTCTGATAAGGACTTGCTAGTTTTTGAACTATACTGCAAAGCTTTTATCTTCCATAATTAAAATTGAAAGCAAATTCTTCCCGAGACTCGGAACAAACAACACATCATCAAAGTCTAAATAGTTACCTGACTGGAGTTGGAAGGGAATGGTACCAACTCCTGCTATTGGGTACTTGGCATCTGTTAGAAAAATAGGTGTGCTCGTTTCACCATAGACAATATAACAATATTGTCACCCAACCATAGGCCGAAGCCACCCCCGAGCACCTTAACCTTGACAGAGAGAATAATTCCGGAAGCAAACCCTAGACCCAATAGCCAACCAAGGTAGCGTACCACTCTCCAGAGCTAGCATACCAAGAAGAAAGTCCAAACCATAACCAAGAGAAAGTCCAAGCCTAAAACCGAAAATACAAGTTGCAGTAGCTGCAGCTGCAACTACCCTTCAAACTTGCGCACTTACTAAATTTCTGCAGTTGCGAGCTGTGTGTGTCCAAATGAGCTTTGGCATCTTGTATTGATACTGCTCTTTCTTAGCTGTTTGGGTCAATGTAATCTCCCTTTCCAAATAGGAGCTCCAGAGAGGAGGCTTAATGGTCTAAACCGCCCTGTTAGACTATAGCCAGGGCCAAAGAGGGGTAAACAGGGTTACTAGAGGTCACTCTAGTCA
>ML778091.1:730007-740589 GCA_009831015.1 Picea engelmannii | reverse complement strand
TGCCTCTCCACTGAAACTGTCAGAGCTCGAATCCTTCAAGCAGATCTTGTACTAGGTAGCTGCCAGTCCTCTCAACATGTGCACCCTCTTCCTAGCAGAAATGATCACCAGAAATAAACTAAGCCATAAACTGAATGTCTCTCTCCACAGAAACAAGCGCCCAAGCTCTCCTCTCCCTATTCATCAAACCTCATCCTGATCTGACAAGTACTCCTCCTCTGATGAGAAAATGATGGATAATAAATGCGCCCTCCTCCTCAAGATGCACCCCTCCATATGCATGCTCCCTCTCAAAAGTGAAGGCTAAGACTCCATGGAAATACTCTCCATGCAAGCTCCAAGCAACCAAGAGCCTCTCCTTAAGCTCTCAAGGGTTTCTCTCAAATCCTCATGAAGTGCACCCTCCTTCTCCTCAAGACATGCGCCCCTCTTCTCTTCTCCAAAACTCTCAAGTGAAGAATGAGTCTCAAAAATCTCTTTGCCTTCTCTTTAGCCTCCTCATGCCAACCCTAAAAGATCAATGGCCTAGATTAGATCTAGCGAAGTCTAATCAATGGGTGAGATCAACTCCAATAATCTCACTAAGGAAACCCACTTTCCTTAGCTGCTTTATGTCTATTAATTCACCCACATTGTGAATTAATTGTCACTTTATTGACTTAAGTGACATATTTCACTTTTGACTTAAACTCCTAAGTCAAAGTGAAATTAGAATCATAAAGTAAATTACAAGGGTAATAGTCTTCCCTCTTTGTGCTTAGAGACTCATAAGCACACGGGGACCACTTTCCAAGGTACCCAAATCTCAACAAGAGTATCATACTCTTTTGAAATCAGAAGTCAAGGTTTACTTGTTTTCAACAAAAGGGTTTCTGAACAAGTTATCACTACTGTAATAATATAGGTTTGGATCATCAACACACTTGTTGAAACCCAAAACCATCAAGAATTCATTCATCTGATATAGTTTCCAACTCATGGATGATATTACGAGTGAAAGTGTGTCGGGCTTACTGGATTAAGTGTCTCATCATAGACAACTCCCTCTGTTTGTGAGAATCCTCTGACTTTGTATTTCTTGATACTTCCATCAGCTCCATGCTTGCTCTTATAGACCCACTTGGAAGTTACTACAAACTTCCCTTCTGGTCTCTGAATGATATCTTATACATCGTTCTTTAAGATACACTGGTATTCTTTTATTATGGCATCTTGCCATGCCTGTTTCTCTTGTTGTTTTTTCAATGAGGTACTTGAAAGATAGCTTTCAAAAAAAAGTCTTTTTCTTTCTCAAGGTGTCCTTTGATGGACTTGTATGTTTCTCTGCCTTCTAGTAGAGTTTTGTTGACTCTAGGCATGCCCTTTTATGCCCTTACTGCAATATCTCTGGATATATCAACTGGAACAACTGGATTAGTTGGAATAATGTTTGTCTCCCTCTGAACTACTGAAGGGAGAGAAGGTATTGTCTCATTGTCAATCTCCATCTGAGATTCTTTGGGTCTATTGAAAGGGTATCTCTTCTTCAAGGACAACATCTCTGCTTGTCTCAGTCTGTCTCTGACCAGGAATGTCGATCTTGGAAAGTCTTTGAAGAGTCACTGTTATCCCTTTCTCCCTGAATGGTCTAGCTTGGATTTCTTCTCTTTTATTGCTTGTTAGATCTTTTCTTGTCTCGCATAATAATCAATCAAATATGGTTTGGACTCCCGTACCAGGGATAATGGTCCAAGTCTTTGAGGGCTCCCATACTAGGGATAATATCTTGTATTTATTAAAAAATGCAATCAACTATAAATTTAGAGATCAATTGATTTACCTGGGTTTGTAGTCATGTTTAGCTTAGATGTTAGCGATAGAAGCATATTGTCTTCCCTTCTTCCTGGTTGGACAATTTCTTGCATAGTGTCCATATTTGTCACATCTGAAGCATTGAATTTCTGAAACATCTCTTCTTTGATTATAACCTGGGTTTGATGAAGACTTTTCATCTTTGAATGTTTGTCTGAAGTTTCTTTTGAATTTTCCTCCTTTCTTTGTATGAAATGTAAGAGCGTGATTTTCTTCTGAGGAGTCTTCCACTCCTCTATTTCTAAGTCTAAGTTCTTCTTGAGTACTATTTGTCCATAGGCGATCAAAGGTTGGTAGACTTTCTCTTCCACTGATACTCAGAAGAAAAGGCTCCCAATGTTTTGGAAGGTTGTTGAGAGTGGTTAAGACAAGTTCTCTATCAGACATGATTTCTCCAATGGTTTCTAGCTGTTCTTTAATCTCTGATATCTTCATAAAGAAGATGGAAACTGTGTCACCTTTCGTCATCTTGGTACTTTGAAGTTGGCTCTTCAAGGTAAGAGCTCTGAGGGTGTTATCACTTTCAAACATTTCTTTTAATGTTTCATACATATCATAAGCTGTCTTCAGGTTGGCAATACGAGGTAAGAGATGATCTCTTATTGAGTAGATGATTAATTTTCTTGCTTTGACATCTTCTTCCTTTCTTATCTTCTTCTCTAAATCTGTAGATGTGGCTGGTAAAGTTTTTGTTACCACATCCAAAAGGTCATCTTCTTCAAGGGTGACCTGAAGCCTTGATTTCTAGGAGTTGAAGTTGCTTGCTCCATCAAGCCTATCTTCTACTAAGGCTCTATTCTTCATTTGTTTGGTTTCTTCAAACTCTCGCCAACTGGATTTGGAAAACCTAATGATTAGGTTGGATTAGTAACCTTGGATTTTGTTGGGCTTATGACTGCCAACAATCAACTTTTATAGTGTCACATAAATGCTTGTTGAATTGAGAAAACATTTCTTCAAGAAATTGCAGAAATCTAAGATCAGGATTCTGCAGAAAATTTCGACACCCTAGAAACCCTAGGGCCAAAAACTCAAAATCCTCAGAATTTTATTTTGAAGGTATCTAGAGATGCGGTGAGGAGGGCCGTACAACTTGGTCCAAATTTTAGCTCCAACGTCCACTTATAAAGGGGTGAAAGGGGTGATCAAATGAAGGCCGCACAGAACTGCAGAAGGAGGACGGTTTAGCCTTTTGAATACTTGTGCAGGGGTTCTTCAAGACCTATGCTCTGATACCATGTTGATTTTTCAATAAGCAAGGTTAAGCATGAAGTTCATTCCATTTTTAGCATATAACTTAACCATAACCAATAATGTTGCAGCAACCAAGATCACAAGAAGAAACACCATGCACAAGAACACAAGAAGTATCCGGGGAAACCCTTTGCAACAAGGGAAGAAAACCCAGCCAAATCCTTTGCTATATTCTTCAAGAGAAAGACCCTCACCACCAAGAAAACCTAGCACACAAGAGGGTGCTTAAACCCTAGAAGACTAACGCCCAAGAGAGGTGCACACTTTTCCCAAGAATATGTACTTGCTGAAATTTCCAAACTCACACAAAAGATATGATTCCTCAATGGGGAATTTACCTTTACTTATATTAGACTGAACCTGTCAACATACGTTTCTATTGGCACAATAGAGCTGACCTCACTAACTCACAATATAATTAATATTAACCAGATTAATTATCTTTTACATTAATTATTAATCACATTAAGGTGGGGTCAACCTGTACCCTTTACATTACAATTAGGGTTACAGGCAGGTCTGACTCTTGAACAATATAGCAAGGGATCTTATACACCCACTAGTGCTCATCCACTAGGGGCACATCCATAGGGATGTCCATATCTCTGGCTCACTGCGTTACACAGGAGAACCACTTCTTCACTAGTGCTCAGCCACTAGGATTATGTTCACCTGTGCTCGCCCATAGGCACATCCACTCAACAGATCTTTTTTCCCACTGCATTACACAAGAGAGTCATTTGGAGTTTCTCATCAACTCTATGCTCAGAGGAGACTAATACATCATCTTCATTTTTGTTCTCATGACGATGTACCCAACACTTTGGGATTTCACACATTCACCTTGTGGTCAGCCACAAACACATCCAACTCTGTAGATCTCCTTTCTCACTGCATTACACAAGAGAATCATCTGGAGTTCATCTCAACTCTCTATAAGGAGGAGGCCATCTCTACGTTCCAGCTCTGTCTCAGATGGGAACCACACACCCCTCTCAGGGGCTCTCTCTCAGGTTTGTGTCTTGGAGAATGTCTCACATAGCTACAATCATCAACAACTTCATGTGAATGTTTCTAGTTCTTCCTTGGACTCTGTCTGTGTTTTAGATCTTTTGAATTAGACCACATAGACACTTTCCTTCCACTATACTTTCTTGTTTATATAGTCTATCAACGAGTATGAGTTTGAAACATTGTGTCTCTTTGTATGCACCTCTTCATTTAATTAACAATAACATTTTGTCATTAATTTTTTTGTGCTTAATTCAAAAGACTTCAAATCCCTTGTAAGTTGTTTTAGAATTTATCCCTTCACATGTTGTAGCAGTTAATGGAATGTCTGGATGTTTTTAAAAACTGTTTATTGTTTATTGTAACAATTATTGAACAAAAACCCTTAACTGGATTCGAGCTCTGGGATTTTATTTCATGAGTTACTTCAAGTACATTTTCACAATAAGGTTCTTCTTTTGTTCTCATTGTATAGAGTCTTCATAAGGGATTTTCAATGCATCCTCCATCCTTTTAAAGGATCGGATTCAAACTTTTAATGGCTCTCGGGTGCATTTCTTATATCGAAAGTGGTGGATGGGCATCGATTTTGTGGCCTCCTTTTCCATATGACCAAAGGCTATGACCAACGGCTTAAACGATGAGGCGTAAGCCCTATTTTATACCTTAGCTCGAAGGCACCTTTAAAACTTTGCCAAGTGACCACACTCGATAACTAGGTGCTATCTTGATTAACACCTTAACTGCTTCAAAACTTCATATGATTTCGACCTGTGACCGAGGGAGAACACCCACACTCCTTATCCTGGTGCTTAACCAAATCAATGGTTGTGTTTTAATCAACCGTTGAGTGGACGGTTGGCATCCATTTTCACGTTTCAATATGTGTTGACTTTAGTCAATAATCACAAATCGCAAATTAGTTGTGGATCGTCCGATCCAATCGACGATGGACTCGAAATTTATAAAGGTGGATTTGAATTACACCTTCGGGTCCTGGTTTGGAAATTATACATCGTGCTAGTTTAAATGCGAAATGTATTAGGGCCGTTCGATAGTGTTTCCATATTGATCCAACGACCATTGATTAATCAACGTCATTCAACTTGATTTTTGGCTAAGACTTCCTCCTGGACTGCCAACCTTCCGTTGATACCACGTTTTGATTCGATAATTACAAATCTTCTTCACTGGAGTGCCCTTTTTCATACTCGAATTAATGATTTGGATCGGTCACTGGTTATACATATGTTTGTACACGAAAATGCGAGGATCATTGATCCTTTGTAGTGATCAATGATTACTATATAGGGTTTCTTCACAACCTGGTTTTAACCAGTCTCTTATAATTCTTCTCACACTTGTGTATGTAAGTTTATGTACAGTTCTAGGACTAACATTATCAGAGTTGTAGGCCTAGCACCTGTTAGCAGTAGAGACAATGTTTAGAATCCCTACTGTATAGTTTGTTCACGGGAAACCTCAATCTTCTTTTTGGAAGCTTTCCAACTTCAACCTTGTATGTCTCAGACTCACAAACCATCCTCTCAATCTTCTCCTTACTCCATCTACCCTTATCATTTGTAATGGTAATTTTGTTTTTCTAACAAGTGGTTCTGTCATAAGTAGAGATATTCAGAATTCTATTGGCATCAATATCAAAGAACAAAGTGATATGGGGAACTCCTCTTTGCTCCTTTTTGAGGGGATGAAAATTGTTTTACTTGTAGTTTCAAGCCCCAGTGAAAGGGAAGTGACATCTAAAATAAACAGATCTTGTACTTTCTCATTGTCCTCTCTACTCAAAATAGCAGCTTGCACTGCAACTCCATATGCAATAGCCTCATCAGGGTTAATGCTCTTTTGCAACTAGTATAGCAGGGTACTTTAACAGAGTTATAGTTTGAATGGACTTGTCTGGATGATAGACCCATATTAACCCTTGTTGACATCAATGACATCATAATAGTACCATGTCCAACATTCACCCCTTTGGCATTTATGTCAACACAGTAAAAACCACTTGATTTTCAATTTTAATTGAGTTTTACTGTTTATTCTCCCCCTTTGACAACAATGAAAGAAGGGATATTTTTCTGCCCCGCCAGAGGTTATGCTCCCCTTGTCCATGTGCTCATTTTCTGATGAAGTTTGTGCAATTTTTAATTCGATATGGAGATTACCCCCAATTTTTGTCCAAGGTTTTCAAAAGTACCTCTAGGAAGAGGTTTTGTGAATATATCTGCAATATGTTCTTTAGTATCCACATATTCCACTTTAACAACTTTTTGAGAAACCCGTTCCCTTAAAAAATGAAATTTAATTGAAATATGCTTGGTTTTTGAGTGCATGACAAGATTTTTAGACATGCTTATAGCACTGGTATTGTCACAGTTCATAAGAATTGGATGATAATACTTTACTTGTAAGTCTTCTAGAGTTTGTTTTATCCAAATTATTTGAGTGCAACAGGAGACAACATCAATATATTCAACTTCTGCTATAGATAGTGATATGGAGGGTTTTTTTTACTTAGCCATGACACAAGAAATTTTCCTAGGAAGAATGCTCATCCACTACTGCTCTTCCTGTCATCAATACTTCCTGCCCAATCTGCATCAGTATATGCAGTTAAAGTGAATTTTTCTCCTTTTGGATACCATAATCCAAAATCCAAGGTGCCTTTGAGATATCTAAAAATCCTTTTCACTGCCTTCATATGTGTTTCTTTAGGTGTAGATTGAAATCTGGCCACTACTCCTA
Organism: Picea engelmannii; assembly: GCA_009831015.1. NCBI lineage: Eukaryota > Viridiplantae > Streptophyta > Pinopsida > Pinales > Pinaceae > Picea > Picea engelmannii. The sequence goes on along the minus strand of ML778091.1, from coordinate 733,710 downwards.
CAACTTGCATGGTGTCTGGTCTTGTTGTTGTTGCATATAATACGCTGCCAATCATTGATCTATACATGGTTTGGTCTACTTCTAGTGATTGATCATCTTTGCTTAGTTTGCATCCTGTAATCATAGGAGTGCTCATAGGTTTACAATCTTCCATTTGAAATTTCTTCAAAATTTCTTTAATGTATTTGGTCTGATATATGAATATGCTTGTCTGATTGTGAAACTTGTAATCCTAGGAAGAATGTTAGTTCACTAAGCTTTGACATCTCGAATTCTTTTTGCATTTCTGTAGCAAATTGCTTGCTTAGAGGATTTATATTACTTCAAAGGATGATATCATCCACATATACTACAACAATAATCATATTTTGATTTTTAATTTTAATGTAAAGATTGTTGTTAGTAGCTCATGTTTTGTATGCTTGTTGTTGTAGATGATTATCAAGTGATGCAGACCCCCACCTTCTCTCTTCGGGGCTGCGCGACCTCCCGGTCAAAGATCTTTAAGCACTTGAGCTAGATTAGCTCCTCGAGACCTTGCTGGCCCCAAATTGAATTAACACAGGCCCTTTTATCCCCTTAGGGGTAGGTCGTATGATATCCGCGGACCCCTTTCCTTAGCACCTTTAAAATTTTAAATTTCGGTCGCTAGCTCCTTTCTACTAGCCCTTCTCCACTTGCGACCTCAGGCTATGACCTGGGGCTTAATATCCTGAGCACTTCGTAACTTTGGGCACCAATGTTTTTAGCAACAACCGCACCCTTTTTGCCCGAACCCGGAATCGACGAATTGATCCAACATGATCTACAGTTAGCACTTACCCAATAGCTGACGATTGAGATTTCACTTCGTAACCTCGACGTTTGACGCTTTTGAATGCTCCAACGCCTTTTTGTCCCGAAGCACTCTATCGCCGAAACGATAGATCGAACACCACATGTCCGCACAATCAACAACTTGGATTTTCTTCGCACTTCGTGAGAATTTCTATCTGCTTGGCGCAAATTCTCCGAAGTCCTTCCTTCCCAAACCTTGCTTATCCACTACCACGTATCCGCCTTCCAGCCAACGGTTGGGATCTCTTCGCAGCTTCAGACTTCGACGTTTTTCACCCTTCTACACTCCAAATCCTCCGGTTCACAAATTTCTGAAAGGACCCACGGCTAGCCACCGTACAACTCTCCCAGATCTGACGGTCTGGAACAATCCTGCTTCCTCCTGAAGAGATCTTGATCATTACTTTGAAAAACTTAAAGGGCTCCTCCCTTTTGAAGATTTCTCCCGCTAACTTTTTGGAACTTGTCTTTCCTCTGAACCCTTAACTCTTTAGAGGGTTTTCTTTGACACTTAGTCGAATTTTGGATCTGTGCATGCCTTGCAACAGATCTTCGCACACACTTCTGCGAGCAATTTCTCGAACTACTCCTCCTGAGCTTCTGAGTCAAAGACTCTGTCGATGCACTCCTTGCGGACGATATGCACACTTTGCATACAAATTCCACGTTATCTCTCCTGATCTTTGAGTCAAACCAGATTCTGTCAACGCACTCCTTGCATAAGCTCGTGGAAGAGAAACAATTGAAACTTATCTAATGTTTCATGGGTTCATACATTCGACAGGGTAACTCATGCATTCATCAGTGTAATTCACGCATGCATGAAAACACAAAATAACAGATAACATAATGTAAACATAATGCCTACCATTCACTCAGATAGACAAGTAATAACACCACACATTTTGGATCAATATTTCTCTATTATATTCATTCGAATCTACATGAGCTATAACAACATTCAACAACTTCTAACTAATTTTCAACAACAACAATACTCAACTAATTCACAACTACCATCATATTCAATAGCCTCATTTGGGCATACAACACCTCTACTTATACCAGAGGGCTCATAGGGCTCCCTTCGACTACCTATCTTATCGAAGTAAAATATAACAACTGCTTAAGCCCTGTTACATCAAAAGTGTGAGACAAACAGATAAGAGCGAAAACTCCAGATCTGTGTCGAAATCCACTACATTAAAGGAAAATCCGATCTCTCTCGATCTCACGTGATCGTTCAGCCTCCGAATATTAAAGATCTCTTTAATTCGTAATCCATTCAAAAGGTTTACATGATACGTCAGCTTTTAAAATTCAAAAGGCACGCTAGGGCGCTGAGCTATCTCTCCACGTGCGCTTTGCTGACGATGCTCTTGCATCATACTCCTCTGGACAAAATTCCATGGAATCCTGTCCATGAGCTCCTGCACTGACTTTCCATGTTTCTGGATATCATCTTCATTTACCCAACTGGCATCTTCTATTGGGTGTCCTTTCCACTTTACCAAATACTCCAGATAAGTCTTTCTCCTGGTCTTCGTACTAATCCTCTGATCAATGATCTTCTCCATCGGTGGCTTTTCCGCTACAGGCATTTGCTTCTCCCATTGAATCTCTTTCTGATCTTCTGATTCTTTTGTGTCATCTTCCCTGTAAGGATACAGGTCTGAAATGTTAAATATGGGTGATATACCCACATCCTCTGGCAACTCTATCTCATAAGCATTGGCACCAAATTTCTTTAGGATCTTGCATGGTCCTATCTTTTTCAGCTTCAATTTGTTATATGTTCCTCTTGGGAACCTTTCCTTCCTGAGATGTGCCATAACTTGATCTCCCACTTCAAATTAAAGTTTTCTCCTATGCTGATCAACTCCGCGTTTGTATTCTTTACTGCTGCTCTGCCACTGCTCTTTGATCTGATTATGAAGCTTCTGCATTTCTGCAACGAAGTCTTCTGCTCCAGTGCTTCTGAATTCATTCTGCTCCAGATCACTCAACTCTGATACTCCTCTTGGCTTCATTCCATACACTATCTGGAATGGGCTCTTTCCTATACTTCAGTTTGGTGAGTCATTATATGCAAACTTTTCTTGCGACATAATTTGATCCCACTGGYTGTGATGTTCAGTGACCAAACTTCTCAAATTTTTTCCTAAACTTCGATTTACCACCTCAGTCTGTCCATCCGTTTGAGGGTGATATGTTGAACTAAAAGACAGTTTTGTCCCCAGCTTCTTCCATAATGTTCTCCATAAATGACCAACAAATTTAGTGTCCCTATCTGAGACAATACTCTTGGGCAACCCATGAAGTCTCACAACTTCTTTGAAAAACAAATTTGCAATGTGTGTTGCATCACTAGTCTTCTGGCATGGGATAAAGTGTGCCATCTTTGAGAATCTATCAACTACAACAAATATGGAATCACTTCCCCTTTGGGTTCTTGGCAATTCCAACACAAAATCCATGCTTATTGCATCCCAAGGCCTATCTGGAATAGGCAATGGCTGATACAATCCATTGTTCTGTTTCTTTCCTTTTGCATACTGAAAAATCTTACATTTGTTTACAAACTTCTTCACCTCTGCTCTCATACCTGGCCAATAGTGTGAACTGTTCAACTGTGCAAATGTCTTGTCATGGCCAAAATGTCCTACTAGGCCTCCACTATGTTTTTCCTTCAACAGATTTTCTTTTATTGAACACTTTGGTATGCACAAATGGCAACCTTTAAACAACAATCCATCTTGAATCATATACTTTGTCCACTGTTTTTTGTCTCTGAGCACATGGTTCACACATGTTGTTAATGTTTATGCCATTATTATAGTTCTTTGCATTTCAATAGATAAGAGCA
>ML778091.1:666726-688329 GCA_009831015.1 Picea engelmannii | reverse complement strand
AAGAGGGTTAGGATTTCGTTGCTGTAGTAAAAACTTTGACTGCAACTGCAACTGTAACTGAGCAAATCCTCCCAATCTATCTTCCAGCGGTTAGATTGTCGGAAGATAGTGTGGGCTCATAACCTGTTAGAAATTATAGGTGTTCTCGTTTAACCATAGACAATATAACAATATTGTCACCCAACCATAAGCCGAAGCCACCCCCGAGCACCTTAACCTTGATAGAGAATAATTCCGGAAGCAAACCCTAGGCCTAATAGCCAATCAATGTAGCATACCTCTCTCCAGAGCTAGCACACAAGGCAAAAAGTCCAAACCATAACCAAGAGAAAGTCCAAGCCTAAACCGAAAATACAAGTTGCAGTAGCTGCAGCTGCAACTACTCTCTAAACTTGCGCACTTACTAAATTTCTGCAATGCGCACTCTTAAATTTCTGCAGTTGCGAGTTGTATCTGTCAAATGAGCTCTTGCGTCTTGTTGACGATAAAAATCACAACGAGGAATTTCGCCCGCAAAGTATTGCTAAAGCCTATTATTTAAACTATGCTAATAAGATATAATACTAGTAGGTGGGACCCCCTTGTAGACTGGGGGCTCGGAGATAGTCATATCACACATTTTATGCTGTTGTTTCGATGTTGCTTATAGGGTCTTATATGGTTGATGATGCAGTCTTGGTTTTGTTTTGACATAATGAAAGGTGGATGATGCATTTTATGGGATGCTCTGTTATTCAAAGCTTTAATTTTATGTTATGATTGACATATATTTACAGTGCTATGTTCTATCATGTCACCATGATTTATTACCTGGCTACACCTGCACAAGAGATATGTTAGTAACAACATAAAATAAAAGCAATGGGAAAAAGACTTAAAAAAAAAATCCAAAAGAAAGGGCCTATACTATGCTATGTTAGAAGTTATGTGCAATTAAAATGAAAACAAGTTAGTATTAATCCTAACTACAAATGGTTAGTGGCTATGCGATTTGCAATTGAGTTATATTGGGCGCATTTGATATATGGTATGATATGGAAGTTGGCAATGGTTAATATGATTTTTTGGGTGGTGCATTTGGCAAGCAATGTGGTCGCAGATTTCAATGATTTGGAATTAATGACATGGTTAATGTATTTGTGATTGTTGGTTGTCGTGTACTTCAAAATTGAATGAAGCAGAAGATGGAAGCGATGTGCAGTAAATGCAAGTCACTCCATACTTCCCCCATCAGGTCGTCACCCTAGTATGGTTATTGTTGCATTTTGTTTGCTGGTGGTTAAGCTCCGAGATCCAAGCCTAGGAAGGAAGTGCTCGACCAATTCGCCCTTTTTAAAGCTATTGGTTATAGGTATGGTTCTTTTCACCCATCCATGAATTTTTCTCTGTGTATGAACAAACGATGGCTTAGTAATGCTTTGGTTTGTGTTTTTCCTGAGATTTGGAACTGTGTAAATGCGTGGTTTTTCTCTCTGGAATGACTGTGTGGTTGTTCGACTTTCAAGTATAGGAATTGGTTGGTTGAGTTGTGCATTTGCTGGTTGTTCTGTATGGTGAAAGTCGTGATGGCTCTCTGTAGTTTTTAAGTGGATATGGGTATTATCGCTCTGTGTTTTGTTGGAGGGTTTTGCTCTGTTTACCCTTGTTGGCCGCTTCCTCACAATTATGAGGCTAACCATGTCCAGTTGTATTCGGGTTGCTATGGGATTGTTGTGTATCTTTTTAGACTGCCTTTTGGTCACTGTGTCTTTTCCAGAGTCATGGTCGTGGGTTTATTCACTGGGTCGTGGGCTTATTTTTGTGGTATTGGCATCAACGTATCTCGAAAGTCGGTTATAGGGTGGCTATTATGCCAAGATGTATGCTTTATGGTTGTTGGTGATATAAATTATGCCTTGGGTCTGCATTCCCACTGGCATTGTTATCAATTGATTCGGCTCGTGAGAAATGCACGGAGGTTATACCTCTATGTGCTCTGGGGTACCTGTCACTGACCAGTGGATATTCACTTCTCCTCTGCATCGTCGTCCTACCCTACCCATCGTTGAATTGTTGTGCCATTGCACAGACTGGGAGTTATAAGGAACCCTGTGGTTCTATCGCGCTTGTATCAAAGGGTCTCTGCCTATTGGTTGATATGTTTTGAGGACCTCCAGTCCCTCTGTGCTATTGATGACCAAGCGAACTCTTGATGGCTTCTTTCTATTCGTGTTTATAGAGCCCGATTTTAATCATCCCCAACTGTTCTAACTCTTGACGGACATCTTGTGATTATCATAGATTGGTTGAGTGGTCATGACAGTTGTGTTGAGTACCATCTCGTCTTTGTTTGATTGAGTTGATTGGAAAGTTGTGATCGGGGATGAGAAATGATATACAGTCAAGGGGCTGCCTCTTTTTCGTTATGACAGATGCATCGAAAACCTAACTCATTTTTATTTGATTAAATTGGTTGATTGGGAATCAGTGATAATGTACAGTCAGAGAGATGTCTCTTTTTCGTTATACTTTGGATCGATGTGTTCTATAGCATGGTGTCAATTGCAAGTTGGTGACTGTTGTGTGTTTCATTAGTCTCGATCGGGGTCATGGCAAATTGTGGAAATTATTGACTGTGATTAAGTTGTTTCACTGTGTGTCTATTATGGAGGCATCGTGCATGTTTTATTTAATTGCATCATCAATAATGAAGCTCGGGTTTTGTATTATGGTTTCATTGCAAGTTTTATTGGTCAATATAATGAAAAAGGAATGAAATCGAGCAAGTATTAGAACTTTGTTCGGTTTGGATAAGGGACCTATGCCTATGTTTTATTTGGGTGATTGCGAATCATGGACAGTGTTTGATATTTCATAGTGATATATGATGGATAGAGATGGAGCAATGTGGCTGTGTATTCTTTTGATTTTGTTTTAAATGAAAGGAAAGGAAATAAAAGAGACCAAGTATTCTCTTAACAAGATTGTTGAAAGTCATAGCGATTATGAGTAAGATTACAGACTGTGTTAATTGAGAAGTGTTGAAGAAATTGAATGTGGGACAATGAACAATTTTGACACATAGTAATTGTTTAATTGGTATTGGTATCTTTTGTATTGAATACAGAGTTGTTTTTATGAATTACTTGATTTGTTTTATGAACAATATTCATTTTTTCCCTACCATTCTCTCACTTTTTTGCACATTAAAAATCCCCTCGCCTTCCCATATTCACTATCCACTCCTTGTTCTTAAAATTAAATTACAGTTAAGTTAAACTTTGTATTATAACAGTTAAATGATGACACATGGATAAGTTATAGTTATATATTCTTTTGATTTACATTATAGTTGATTGTTTGATGATTTGTTGAGCAGTAATCATGATCTACTCCCCTTCGTTTTAACACTTTTCGCTCAATACAATCCCTCACATATCCCAGAACCCTTATTCACCCCCTGCTCATTGACAAGTATTAAACGATTTGTATGGATTAGATTGCATGAGTCTGATGTGTTGCTGAGCCAAACTTTGTTTCATATTTAAAAGGGATGTCATGTATGGTTGTTAAAGAAACTTGTTGCTAATCAGTAATGCATATAGGAATGAGCTTTTTCAGCGGAGGTAGCCATGGTCGGGGTAACAGAGGAAGAGGAAATTGGAACAAGGGCCCTAGAAGGCCAAGGTTTTCTATACATTTTGATGTAGACTGGCAAGAGTTGAGCCAACTATTTCAAGTTGGATTTTTTAACTGGATTGGACAAGGAGTGGACCAACCTAGGCCAGAAATGCCTACCTTCCAAGCCCCACATGTCCTTGGTATCCTAGTACCCTCTCATGTCTCATTACAACCTGAAGTCCCTGAAAACGACGGATGGCAAGAGATTGTCTATCTGATAGTCTCCCAACATCGTGGCTGGCCTAACTTGTCTCTACCTGCTCCTCCACGTGTTAATCAAATTGTCCAAGCTGCCCCTTCCCACTCACCAATGCAGTCTTCCCATGCAAGCAAAAGGTTAAAAACTGAGGCCCACCATGCTCTTGACAAAGAAAAAGCTGTTGTTGCCCCCTCCTCTCCCTCAAATGACTCTGCCAAATCTGTGTCATCCCGCATGCATTTGAGAGATGATTGCGCTCATGTTATCAGTAAGATTAGGCCTAAAGGCTCCATGCAACATAAGGAAAATTCAGAGAAATCAAAGGGTGACAACAACAACAAGGGAAAGATTGCCTCCCAGAGTGGCAAATATGTTTTCTGGTTGTGTGGGGGACTTTTCTATATTTAACCTTTCTGGATAAGGTGGCTCTAGGAGCGTTTCTTGCTCATCGGGGTGATTCTGAGCGGTATTTTGTTTCTCTTTAGAGGCATTAGTGTCTTGGTTCTCTGACTCGGGAGGATTCTCCTCATCATCTTGTTCTTGGATGATGGGTGAGGTCTGATCCTGGACTATTCTTCTCGATCGTAGATGTATGTTCTGAAACTCCGTAGGAGAAATGACATACGTGGGAAAGAAGGGTAGTTCAACGTTGCAGGAGGGCTGAACTACTTTATTATTTGGATTTGGTATTGGTTTGGTCGGTAATTGTGTGGGTCTCGAAGGAGGTTGGTTGGATGGCAATTGTAGTTGTTGTTGATGTTGGATTGGAGGTTGTGGTTGAGGAGTGCACTATTGAAGAGTAGGCCCTCTCCAACCTTGTTTCCAAGGTTGGTTCTGTGTCTGGGTTTTCCATTGGTGCCAAGGCATGGAAGCATACCAATTCTGATGTGGATATTGATACTGAGTATAGTATCCAGGGAATTGGGATTGTTCTTGTGTCATGCCTAGTGCCTTGGGTGGCCATGGCCATTTTTGGGCCACAAAACAGATTTGTTCAGATTCCTCGGTGGCCCCTTGATAAACTGCTTTTAGCTCAGGCAGTGAAGGGCAACTTTTAGTGTCGTGATTTTGCTCGCAGATACCACATATCTCTATGTTATCGAAAGGGCACTCTCTTAAAGGGTGTTTTTTTCGACATCTAGAACAGAAGACGGTTAACACTAGGTAAACTTCTTCTTTCTTTTTCTTTGCTTGGAAAGTGTCCAGTTGAGAGCTAAGGGAACTAAGGATATCGGTCTTAAAATTGTCCAACATGTTTCCTATTTCGGTTCTGGTAACTCCTCCTCCTGATGGTTTTGTGACCTTAGAGGCTAGGTCCCGGGGGCCTTTCCCAGACTTGTTAATACCTCGTGAATATCGTTTACACAGTTCACAAATAACGTCATAGGTCATTTGGGAGATATCCCCAGGTCCCATAAGATTTAATGCATCCATACAATCATCCTTGATTCCTCAGAGAAAGATACTACATAATGTTTCGGGATCAAGTGTGTTTTGCTTAGTCCTTTGCAAGTTATATTGAAACCTCTCTACATAATCCTCGAGGGTTTCTTCCTCCTTCTATGTCATCCTAAAAATTTCTTCTCGTATGTCCCTTACTTTTCAGTAATCCTGATACTGCTTGAGAAATCTTTGCTTCATTTCATCCCAGGTTTTGATAGAATTTCCTTTGAGCCCCATGAACCAACGAAGAGGTTTTGATAGAATTTCCTCTGAGCCCCATGAACCAAACAAGAAAAAGGAACTAATTATCTTTTTATTTGAGCTCGTACAAGAACAATCAGAGGTAAATCTCATATTCAGTCAATATGCCAGTACTTGATTTCAACAGTTTATGGGATTCCTCAATCAAAAACCTTGTTGACACTATTTCCAGAATTATTAAAGATGTAAAACACTAAGCACAAAATGGATATCAGACATCAACATAAGTAATCATTGACAGAAGAATCAATAGCTTGCATTGATCTAAGTCCTAGCATAATCAGTTGTCATTCTGTAGCATGACACAGATGGCCATTGTGTAGCCTGTGTCTATTATGTAGCCTAAGTTAAAAGCAGATTAACATAAACTTAATTCAAGAAAGTAAGTAAGTTAACAAAACACTAACATACAAATATATCTATATCTATTTATAGCATAGGACAATACACGTGAGCGAGCCTTGTCCCACGGGTAAGCCTATACTCACAATTCTCAGTCTATCACTAGTACACCAACAACTTAATACTCAATACATAACAACAATATTCTATTAAAAAGTTTGAACTTGGAGCTTGTGAATATTAAGTTCCAACAAGGATTTAATAAAGTTGTCTAGTGATTAAGGGCGAAGTCATGTCATTTTGGGGTCTAGATTCTATTGATGTTTCAATCAAGTACAAATAGTTTTCAATTATCTTTTCTTTGCCTTTTGCTTTTATTTTTGTTTATAACCCTTTTTAGGTGTTTTGACACAATCTTTTTTGAAAATGATCATAAGCTTGTTTAATTTATGAAAATCAAAACTATGAAATATATAACTGTGATATATGCAATTTAATTTAACAATTATTCTCCCAAACATCACAATTAGTAAGATAAGGCAACAGGTTTGTGCGTCAACTATCACTGTATTAATGAGATGTGGAGCTCGATAATGATCCATTCTAACATATTTATTTTAATTCAGGGTGAAAGAAACCTACATTGTTCGAGAGTTGGGAACTTATGTTGTTTTTTCCATTTTCTTACAATAGCACCAAGCCATATTATCTATTTAATTGAATGATTGTCTAACTAGAAGAGAATGGATATAAAGGGTTTGAGGGTTTTCCTACGAAACATAATTTATATTAACAGAAACTAGTTGAAGAAATTAGAACATCTTCGATAAAATTGATCGAAAGGTGCCATAGGGATTATGATAGATGTTGAATTGAAGACTAATGCATCCACATACAGACATACACACATTGTTCTAATGATGCTTTACCCTTAAAATGGAACTTAGACCATCCTCCATCCATTGTCTAATTCAATGTAGCATCGCTTCTTCCTCCTTTGTTTGTAAATTGAGTCATTTTTATATTGTGTACTCTAGTTTTCTTTGAACTTAAAATAACTATGAGACATATAAGCTATGAATATACTAAAGCATTGGTTCTTTCATCAAAGTTGAAAATTCAATGATGGTTCTCATTTATCAGATTCTTGGTGAAAACGTATCCAAAGGATTTTGCATTTATGCCAAGGAGACGATGCATTCAGAGTATAAGCTCTTCTTTAGGTGAAATGTTTCCATGCTTGATATTGGGACAAATATAATTCACCCAACAAGATGATGTCTTTGGTCCCACTGCTCTTGGTGCCTCTCCTGCATCTTTATTCGTCTCTGTCTCTGTTGTTGGTACAGGATCTTTATCTGTACGAGATGCTGGCTAGCAAAATGCTACTAGATATGTTGTTGGATCTGTTGATTCAACTGGATTGATTGGACCAATAAAAATTGGTGCTACCATTGCTTGCTTGTTGAATTCTTTTGGTTCTCTATCAGGAAGGGTTGCTAAGCGAGGCGATGGCTTGTATGCCTTTACCTTTCACTGTTCCTTTACCTCTGCAACATAAACTGTTGTAGGAGGATCGAACTTGAGTGAGTGTGATGCATGCAAACCAAGTGGAGTAGATGCACGAGCATCATGCATGAAAACCAAGTGGAAGCGATACAAGGATGCTACATGCAATGTAATACAGGGGATTAGTTGTACACATATTGAAATGATCATATTCTATCGATAATTTTTCTTAAAAGCATTATGATTTTTGTCTTTAGTGACATTAAGTGATAACCTAGTATCTTGTCATGACCCATATTATTATGATTAAATATAAATAATAATAATAATAATATTAAGAATATAATAATTCTCCTAAAATGGTCATAATAACTACTTATTGGAATAAGTAATAATAAAGAAGTATATAATAATTATCCTAAAGCTGGTTCTTTAGGACTCTATATAAAGAGGGACTAACCCCTAAATAATGGACCTTAGGGACTAGGTTCTTTACCACAGATGGACTCTATATAAAGAGGGAAAGTGATGAGAAAATGACAAGCTCCCTTTGACACATATCTTTTTGGTTGAAGCTATAGAGGGGGTAAGGATAAGGATTGATTGGCATGGTAGTAGATTGGGGCTTGGGGGTGACCAGGGTATGGATGCATTCCTCAAGTCACTAGGGTTACAGGTAAGTTGGGTCTTCAACACAGGTAAGTTCCTCACCTTTGTGAGTTGATTAAATGTCATTAGGGTTTCCTTAATTTACAAATTATTGGTTCTTTAATCTTTGAATAATTTATGGAATTATTTTTGCTAGAAATTTGGGACATTACAAATCCACATCACTAAACAATTTCATGTTTATCCACGTCAATAGTTTTTTTAGGGTAGTTTGGCATGTAAGAAATTGCAATACATGCAAGTCAAATTCCAATAGGCAAATATGTTGGGTAGCTAGAACGATGTCACTTCATTCATTTTGTAGTTGTTTACAGAAACACACAGACATTTGATAGAAAGTTTAAATGGTGGATAATTTTTCAACTTCGGGACATTTTTGGAGACTTTATCAACACGTTATTTATCTCAGAAAATTTAGTTAATGTAGTCAGCTCCACCCCAAAAAACCATATATATTACAATATAGGCATGATACTTGTATCTATTTGTGCACTAAATACAAAAAAACATGTACTGAAAAGAGAAAAAACAGGCATTAAAAATTAAACGTCTTACCATATTCTCTTAAAGTCCAAAAATCTAACAATTTCTTTTTTTTTTTAAGTTTTTTCTTCGAAATAATTTTTTTTTGTCTAGTGGGCTCTATTTTCTCCTTCCTATGTGTAAACTTCAATACGTGTTATTGGTCTCTGACATGGCTGCAATGTTGTGCAAAGCTAATTCGACAATTAGATCAATAGGCTTCTAATTTAATTGGAAAATCCCACGCTCCTAAGATTGAAGGTTCAAAAGCTCGCTGACCCCTACATTCGATCAATTATACCGAGATTAGAGTAGACATGGATCAATTAGACCCAAAAGAGTCCCTATCTAACGCAGTGGGACAATAGGCATTGAGCCTTTTGAACACACAAGACATTGATGGCTCCTTGAATACTTGTCGAGATGTTTTCGTTTTGTTGTTATGGAAGTCTGGTGCAAGCACTAAAGCAAGATGCACTTTTGTTTGTTCTTGTCGTGTCATTCCCTCCTCTCGTTCTGGTCCATTAGCAACACCTATGTCAAAAGCTACCACTTAAGGCAGGGGCTTGCTGCTTTGCAACTCCCCTTGTTTACATATATTTCCCTAATACTGGTACCATATATATATAGTTCCTACTTATTGGTTCCAACTTTACATACACAACTCTACTGGTTTCTCCACTCAACATACACAACTATGCCCGGTTTGCCCACTCGACATACTAAAAAAGGTGCTTGCGTTGAGTGTTGAGGGTTAAAGGTCTATCATCTATAAAAGTAATATTTATATGCTGGTTCCTGGGGGCTATCTATGAATCAAAGTCACCGGCATTATTTATATATATTTCCTTGATGCGTACCAATTTTATACCACCATGATCCTATAAAATTATAAAAAAAAACCTTAATGGTGATGATCTCCCAAGAATTGCCATTAGTTCACAAACTTTATAACAACGATATCTAGAATACTACTATTAAACATATATGTAGTGGAGGAAATGACCAATTATATATATATATATATATATATATTGATGAGATTTAATTAATTAATAAGGTCTTCTAGGAAATGCATATATATATTTCCCTAATATGTGTGCCAAGTTTCTACCACCATGATCCTATAAAATTATAAAACACAAAAAACACCATCCTAGAAAAACACTTACAAATTTTATGTGTAAGTTGGTTTGCAATTAAGTACATGGTTGGTTAGTGCTGTAACATGTATGCAATCTTCTCTCTAGTGTTTCTTGTGTTTGATTTGACATAATCATCTTCTAAGAGAATAAGTAACAATGACCTATACACATGTAGCTGCTAAGAAATTATATCATTATTGCAATTGTAGACCTATACATAGGTATTCAAAATTCCAATAGATGTGGTTATGGAGTCACCTTCCACATGTCATGTTGAAGAAATCAATAATCAATAATTCACTTATTTTCTTACATGTGAACAAGCACCCCACACTCTAGATTGTAAGCAATGGAGATATTCCTCATGGTTTATAGCTTCAACAACAATTGGCTCATGAAGAGTGAAACATGTCACAAGCGAGATTTGAACTTGGGGGGAGGATACAATTTCACCTACCTAACCACCCAAATTGATAGTGGTTAATGGTTCACTTACGGCATCTTCCACAAGGTTATCAATGGTACATAATTCAAGTTATTCAATTGAAATGTTAGACTTTGTAATGTTGTTACATGATTAATAGTGAACACTTGTGCTTCTTTAGTTTAGTCTTTATATTCAACAAACTTTCCTAACCATGTGATCTGAAATGGATCATTATATGACTTGTAATCTATTTTGGTACGTTATGGGTAGAAAAATTGGAGCTATTGGCTTCTAAGGCCCATTTTAGGGGCAGGTCTCGTTGTGGTGATTTAGGGTGAAGAAACTTGTGAATACTGTTTGAGGCCTTAAACAACCATTTTTCGGGTCAAAACTTTGCAAACGAAATTCCTAGTCTCTCAATGCTATTCTACACATCGCGAGCTTTCCAACAACATGAAGATGATCACAATGAGAAAGTTATGTCTTTGGCAAGTTGACCTATCATGTTGACCATTATGATATCGAGTGGATGCCACATCAACTTCCATTACTCGCAAATGTGGAGCTAGTTATGTGTGGGATTTCATGAATATTCTAGAGGGTTCAAAACCCTAACCCTCATTACGAGTTAAGGCATGCAAAATACCTAACCCTAACCCTAGAAAAGTATTCCATGTTAAGTATTAAGTCACTAGGAAAGGAAGGGGTTCCATTCTTTGTGTTTTTAAAGAAACTGTAACTTTGTATTATATATCATTTGTGCCAAGGAAAACAACAAAATTTTGTTGGGTTGATACAAAATTCTGGCTTTTTACCATGAGTTCTTCTACTACAAATACGTTATATATTAAGCAAACAAGCCCAAGAAAATTCCAATTTGTTTGACAACAATGTTTCTTGTCAAATTGCCCCATAAAAAATATAGCTTTGTAATACATTAATTATTGTTTGAGCCATGATCTAGGATCCCCTGCTCTCCACTTTGAAGTGGAGAGTCTTCTTCAATGTTCATTGGCACAACGCCAAGTCCCCTTTGTCCTTCCTCAGTGACATGACGAGACACAACTGACACTTGATTGATAGAGATGGATTGAGTATGATGTGGTGAGAGCACTCAAATTCCAAACCTTCTATGCACAGAGTAAAAACTTGTTCCAAATTTCTAACTTTAGCTGATAACTGTTGGAGAATAGAGCGATTAGCTTCAGAGATTCCTTCATGGCATTGGAGGATTTGTCTTATTTCCCTCCAAGAAAGATCCATTTTGACCCCAAACAAGGCACCCCTATAACCTAAACAATCAAGCTTCAAACCACAAATACTTTTACTGGCAACACTGGTTAGCACAACAACTGAAAACAAGTGTTACTGGCAGCTATTACCCTGTATCCTTGATTTAAATATTTTGCATAAATAAAACTGCCACCAATTTCAGATCCAAGAATATTGTTGTGACCATACCAGAGTTCAATATCAAGTTCTGAATTGGATCGTTTATCAATAGGAAAAGGAACAAAATAGAAAGCAATGACCCAAGCCAAAACACAAGTAACCTCTAGCTTCGAGGGGTCCTATTCATACAATAGAGCGTCCAATTCAAAGGGTCGTAACCTAGCAGGGAGACAAACCCACCATCTACCCTCTATCACAGAAAGATTTTGCATAAATACAACCTCCACCAAAAATAGAGGTAGGGGAGACTTTTCCATCTAAAGAGCAGGAGTTGTGACCATACCATGCTTCAATATCAAATTCTGAGTGGAACCCTTTACCAACATGAATAAGAACAAAAAAGAAAGCAGTTACCCAAGCTAAAACACTTGTAACCTCCAACTTCAGAGGGTCATGTTCATACACCGGAGCGTCCAATTCAAAGTTCCAAGACCCAATAGAGAGACAAGGCCATTAGCTATCTTCTATCATGCGACTCCAAAATTTATCACAGTGGGGAAAAGATCCCAATACACCAACAAGCAGGGTATAGCCCCGAAATAAGACAACAAAGTCGATGAACACAAAGTTCAAGAAGCTAGGCAGAGACCCTTTAAGATTCAAGGACAAATTTCCCCCATAACCCAAATAGTCATCACGGAAGAGCATAAGGGGCCCACCATCAACCATTGCCTCTTCCCTATTAAAATTACATTTGATAACATAAAACTCAAAATGTAGATAATGATCTACAATTTCATAAGTCTAACTAGCAAACACCCAAAAACGAAAGGCAGAAAGAAGAGGAGGTGAAAACCTATGGGTAGATGAATTATGGCCACCAGATATCGATGTGAAAACCTATGGGTAGATGAATTATGGCCACCAGATATCGATTACCCAACATCGAACAGTTCCCCTTCAACTCGCTTCATTCTTAATCACACCACTTTCCCCTCAGACACCAGGAACCAAGACTAGAACTGAGGGTCAACTCCATAATTTTACCCAGATTCCAATAAGTAATGAATTTTCACATGCCACGCACGAAGCCATATATCCCAACGATTTGAATACTCCATAAATTTAAGGTATAGAGCAGTAATCCTTAACACCATAGACATCAATTTCCCCTTCACCAAGACCTGAGCCATATTTAGCCCAATGATCCGCCAAATGATTTTTGATATCCTTACGGCCTTAAACCCACAGTTATGCAGAAATCGTGAATATTAAATCCTACTCTGCTCGGATAGAGTTGATCTCTAAACTAATGCGCGGGTCCGAAATCCTTCACTGATCAGAGTTCTGTAATTCTTTGTTAACGCACCAGATCATTAGTTCCTAAATCTGGGCTCTAAACTTCTTTCCCAAAGCTACGCGACCAATGGTTGTGACCACGACCTATCCACTTAAGTGATTTTAGTCTTATCACTTGTTCCCAATGCTTTTGTTCTCGTGACAAATAGCTATGACCACAATATATACTCTTGGTACTCCTCGAGAGCTTGCTTAATATGACTAGTGCTATGTCCTCGGGCTTAACACTATCGTCTTAATTTTCCGTAGACCTTTAGAACCTTCATCTCCCACTGTCGATCATCACAAGATGGACGATCCACATTTCTCCTCGGATTATTCCAACTTCCAATCCTCGTCGTCAATCTATCGTGATTAGGCGGTTTATATCTCTGTAAATCAATCAACGCGACGAAGGAATATTCCTCGATCCTCTCCGTCGACACCTTTGCATCGCGGTGTTGGAAGAGACTCTGAAATTCCTGCTCCGATGGATGGTAGATCTCTCTCCTGGTCGTGTCTTGATGAATGGTCTGGATTAACTTCCATTACCCTTTGTATCAGAGTTCTCTATCGGACTCTCTCAAGCTTCAACACTCTGAAACTCCCATTCCGATAGGTTTACGCTGTCCTTGCAGACTCCGATAGCTATGAGCTTCTCCATCGTTGATTTGACGTAAGATTTACAGTCCCAAATCACATACTTTCGCTTCCACTGCGTCAAGCCTTTGTCAAAGGGACATACACGTGGATGCTACGTCCTAGTCTCTGTCAGCTGCCACATGTCACTCTGGTGACCGTTGATCTACTTCACTATGAATAGATCTCAACCATCTATCGGTTTTGCTATGTCCAAGTTCCTTTGACCTTTCAATTCCAATGGCCCTTCTCCAAGCACCAATCAGTTGTTGCCATGCATCGCCTCTGCAACATTGATCCAAGGTTACTCTGAACAGATCTGGACCATCTGTCGGGGTCCCTCTTCTTCAATCTGAGCCGTTGGTTTAACAAGTCAGAATCATCCAATTGTGACAGACACTACCACGTGCCTTCTCTAGATTTATCAATTTGGATCACTCTAAATTAATCTTCGTCGTTGGTCGCACCATCTGCCTTCACCGTTGATCTATCTTTCTTGATGAATATTAGTCGTTAATCGGACTACTCCTACCAGAGTACTTCTCCAGTTATGCTCTCTGATACATAGACTTCGAAAGCCTGTCTACCATCGTATCAGAATCTGAATGGAAGATATACCTTGGTCGTCGATCTGGATAGATATATATATATCCAAGATCTAATCTCATCCATCTGAATCTTTGAACACATGAACAAGACCTTGGCTCAATTAATCAATGGCCACAATTAATTATCGTCATTGATGGGACAATGGTTGTTTCTCCTCACCTGCAAAGGGTTTCTTTTGTTGTTCTTTGACTCACCTTCGCACCAAATTGAATCCAACTCTATTTCTCCACGACTCTACACAATTCAACCTCAACTGACTCATTATCGATTTTAGAGCATCGATCTCACTGTGATTCAAAGGATCATTGTTGATCCTATCGTGATCAACAATGTATCACAATCCATACATGCGCCTTCCACTTGATACATGTACATACAATTTAGAGAGTCTAGTTTGGACTTCCACCATTCTTCACACACAATTAACAGAGATCTAATACACCAATTCCATGTAACACTTGAAATAGAGTGATTCCATTAATCTGTTGTACACATACTGTACATATGATTTACATAAGGCCTCTCTCCTCTAGTGGCCTTTCACACTCTCACAATATGGCCCGATTCTCTATCGAATTAGCCACACCATACATGCTCAACAATTTCATTACAAAAGTTTATGAAACCATAATTGGTTCAAATCCACAATTTCTTCAACTAGAAAATCCTTAGGATCCTCTAGATCCACAATACTCTTAACAACAACTCCTAGTATCTTTGTAACTTTCACAATCTCTCGAGATCTGCTTAATAAGGAAGATTTGATTACATTCAATAATCTCAACTCATCAAACCCTCATCCTTACAAGACTTATAGAACCCAACCTAAACATAGAAATTACATTAATTCAAGCATAGGGAACCCACTCCTATATCAAATCAAAAGACCCCCCCTAGGTTTAATCAGCAAGGTTAGGTTAGGAGGAAAAATGCTCCTGCATCAGACTCCCAAGGTTAAAATGTTTCATGATCTCCTGATCATGAGTTCTATTAGCTAAAATCCTCCTGGATCCCAAACTTTATGTTGTTGCTTGCTTGCCTTGCTGTTGCCTGCAACCTTCCATTGGTCTTGTTGATGCAAATCTGCAAAATCATCTTTACCATGTTGCTAATTGCCTTCTTTACTTCAGTATATCTTGTCTAAGACACTTCATCATAGTCATCCTCATCTCTTCAAACTCCATGTCCGGTGTGTCTTGTTGCTGATACATGTTGTTGCAAACTTCTTGTTGTTTACTGGTTGGTTGTTGCATTTCTTCTTCCCCATATCTCCATTTAGAAATGTTTGAGATATTCAGTTGCCTCTCCAAATTCCTTGTGGAAACCTGAATTATATCTTCACGATTCTTACTCTCATCTTCATCTCCCTTGGAAAACTATGCATTCTCTACATACTCAAACAAACAATTTGTTTGAAAATAAAAAATCTCATCTTCTTCAGTTGATGCCTTGAACATTCCCTTCAATTATGTACTTGCAACCATAATGCAGTCCTCTTTACCAAACATTGGATTGATCAACCAATCTTCCAACATCCTTAACTCATTCAAAATCGGTAAGCACTATATCTGAGTGTTGTCCTTCATCCCCCATCTTCATGACAACTCCAAATGACTGTCCATTATCATCATTTGCAAAACCTGCAATCATACACAAATTGTCATATTTAAAAACATAAGGCTTGCTAGCCTCATTTGATTCATATTTCAGCGCATCCTCATGTTGATCTGAACTTTCCAAGTAGTCGATGAGACTCTCAACAGGTCTCTCTTCTTCCTCATCCTCTTCATCGAGGGATAGTCCTTGCTCTAGTTCACATAAGTGAACTTCTTCCTCTGCCAATGACCTATGTCTGAACTCAACACCTTTGAGTTTCTCTTTCTTCATCCAAGAACTCAACCTATGCTTCAAACTCTTCAAGCTTTTCCTTAGCTTTCTTGCAAGCAATTTCATCGTAGCCCACTTGACTTTCTTCTTCACATACTAACTCCATCTCTGGTTTTCCTTAGTTTCCTGTAGCAACTCCATAATTAGGCTGAGTCTCTCCTTTATCTCAACAAACTCTCTGTCAACCTCCTCTTAACTCATCTTTCTGTCAATTGTTCTGGCATTTTGAATGTGGCTTTTCTCTGAACCTCTGTCATGACCATCAGTAGTCATATCCATCTCTTCTCTTGTGAACTTCTCCTAGTCCATTGTGAGTTGCATCAAGCCTCTTGTAGCAAGTCTCCTCTACTTGCCACTCAATACCTCACCAATTTTCCTCTCGAGCTTTGGCCTCTTGGTACCTTCTGGTTCTATCTCCACTGGAAACTTTTGAGCACCCCTCTGCTCCTCTCTAGATTATGCACCTTTCTTCACTTTCCCTTGAGAAAATCCACTTGTTCTCTTCACTTACTTCCAATCTCCACTGGAAGTATTTACAACATCCCTTGTTGCAAGGTTCTTCTTCCACAAGCTCCTTCTTAACCTCTAAGATCTTTACATGCTCTCTATCACAACTCCTCTGGTTGTAATGCTGCTACCGATTCTTCTTTACTGCCTACAATCACAACTCTTCAAAACTAGAGTTAATATAACATCAATTATACCTGGAAGATCGATTATGAGATCACGTCTCTCACATTCAATGCACTTGAATGGAAAACTCCATGTCAAAATGCCTCTGCGATTTCTAATGTACTCCTCTGTACATGTTCCCCCTGATACCAATTCAAGTCCTATGTTGGCTGCAATCTTCTGTTGCAGATTTCCACCACACAGAAAAAAATCCCTTGAGGACTCCTTGCTCTTCAATGCAAACATAAATTTGTTTGCTTTGATACCAAAATTGATAGCCTTACAACCTTAAACCCATAATTATGCATAATTCGTGAATATTAAATCATGCTCTGCTCGGATTGAGATGATCTCTAAACTAATGCACGAGCCCAAAATCCTTCACTGATCAGAGTTCTGTAACTCTTTGTTAACACACCAGATCATTAGTTCCTAAATTTCGGCTCTAAACTTCTTTCCCAAAGCTACACGACCAATGGCTGTGACCACGACCTATCCACTTAAGCGCTTTTAGTCTTAGCACTCGTTCCCAACACTTTCGTTTTCCTGACCAATAGTTATGACCACAATCTATACTCTCGGTACTTAATACTCTTAAGTACCTACTCCTCGAGAGCTTTCTTAATGTGATCAATGCTATGTCCTCGAGCTTAATACCATCGTCTTATTTTTTTGTAGACCATCGAAACTTTCATTTCCCATCTTCAATCGTCACAAGATGGACGATTCATATTTCTCCTCGGATTATTCCAACTTCCAATCCTTGTCGTCAATCTATTGTGATCGGATGGTTTATATCTCTCCACATCAATCAATGCGATGAAGGAATATTCCTCGATCCTCTCTGTCAATACCTTTGCGTCGCGGTGTTGGAACATACTTCAAAATGGCTACTTCGATGGATGGTAGATCTCTCCCTTGGTCACATCACGATGAACGATCTGGATTAACTTCCACTACCCTTTGTATTAGAGTTCTTTATCAGACTCTCTCGAACGTCAACACTCTGAAACTGCCATTCCAATAGGTTTACGATGTCCTTGCGGACTCCAATAGCTATTAGCTTCTCCACCGTTGCTTTGTCGTAATATCTACGGTCCCAAATCACCTACCTTCACTTCCACTGTGTCAAGCCTTCATCAAAGGGACTTACACGTGAATGCCATGTGCCAAATTCTGACTTGTCGATCCCACTGCCACATGCCCACTTTTCATTCGTTTCCTTTTTTCCATGTGTCCATTTCTCATTCGTTGATGCCATGTCCTAGTCTTTTTCAATTGTCACGTGTCACTCTAGTAATTGTTGATCTACTCCAGTCCAAATAGATCTCAGTTGTCTATCGGTGTTTCTTTGTCGGAGTTCCTTCGGCCTTTAGACTTTGATGGCCCTTTTTAGAGCACCAATTAGCTATCACCACACATCGCCTCCGTAGCATTGATCCAAAGTTACTTCGAACAGATCTGGACCGTCTGTCAGGGTCCCTCTTCTTCAATCTGAGTTGTTGGTTTAACAAGTTAGAATCATCAAGTTCCGACAAACTCTGCCACGTGCCTTCTCCAGATCTATCAATCTGGATCACTCGAATTAATCTTCGTCTTTGGTCGCACTGTCTGCCTTCACTGTTGATCTATTTTTCTCGATCAATATCAATCGTTAATCAAACTACTCCTATCGAAGTACTTCTCCAGTTATGCTCTCCAATACATAGATTTCAAAAGCATGTCTACCATCGTATCAGATTCTGAATGGAGGATATACCTTGGTCGTCGATCTGGATATATATATATATATATATATATATATATATATATATCCAAGATCTAATTCTCAGCTCTCTGAATCTTTTAACACATGAACAAGACCTTGGATTGATTAATCGACAATTGCGATTAATTATCGTCCTTGGTCAGACAATGGTTGTTTCTCCTCACCTGCAAAGGTTTTCTTCTGCGATTCTTTGACTCGCCTTCGCACCAAATTGAATCCAACTCTGTTTCTCCACGACTCTACACAATTCAGCCTCAACTGACTCGTTAACAATTTTAGAGCATCGATTGCACTGCGATTCAAAGGGTCATTGTTGATCCTGTCGTGATCAACAATATATCACAATCCATACATGCACCTTCCACTTGATACGTGTACATACAATTTATAGAGTCCAGTCTAGACTTCCACCATTCTTCACTCACAATTAACAAAGGTCTAATACACCAATTCCATGTAACACTTGAAATAGAGTGATTCCATTAATCTTGTGTATACATACTCTACATATGATTTACATAAGGCCTCTCTCCTCTAATGGCATTTCACACTTTGGCTTGATTCTCTATCCAATTGGCCACACCATACATGCTCAAAGGCTTACAATTTAATTTTAAAATCTTTTGAAACCATAATTGGTTCAGATCCACAATTTCTTCAACTAGCAAATCCTTAGGATCCTCTAGATCCACAATACTCTCAATAACAACTCCTAGGATCTCTCTAACTTTCACAATCTCTCGAGATCTGCTTAATAAGGAAGATTTGATTACATCCAATAATCTCAACTCAACAAACCCTCATCCTTACAAGACTTCTAGAGCCCAACTTAAACATAGAAATTACATTAATTCAAGCACAGGGAACCCTCTCCCATAGAAAATTAAAAGACCCCCCCTAGATCTATTCAACAAGGTTAGGTTAGGAGGAAAAATGCTCCTACATCAATTTTGATCTTTCGTTATATGGTAAGCTTTATAATCATCGTATTCTCCAAGAAAACTAAAAATGCGAGAAATGGTACCTATAAATAAACTGTTTCCAACATTGAATTGCTTAATTATGGATTGGATGACAAGCATGGAGTCTCCAAGGATAATGATTCTATGAATTCCTTTCCCCGTAGAAATCCTAATGCCTTGCCACAATGCATATGTTTCAGCAGAGTTGTTAGAATTTGAACCTAGACTTCAAGCAAAATGAGCAACAATATTCCCTCCAGGATCACAAATTATCTTCCCCCTGTGCTTACCGCCCTTGGAATGGGTTCCATTCTTATTGTATTGTTTATTGTTCCATAGTTGAGTAGAGCATTTGGAAGTGGGATTTTGGAGCAAAGCAGAGGAAGTGGAAGAACCTTTAGCAATAGTATTGGACCCAATGTTCATGGTAACTCGATATTCAATGCACTTTCTTTGTATTTGCATTTTATAACTGAGAAGAAAAGAGCAAGGCATGGTCCTCACTTTCCAACTGGGTTTTTCTTGTATTGGGTTTACCCATGGTACATCTTGTGTTCATTTTTTGATGTGTTATTTGCTTAGCTTCTTTCATTTTAGTTTCATTTTTTTTAGTATTTTGGGCACTAAGATAGTAATATTAAATCTGAAATTTTTAATAAGAGATTCCACAATTTGTAAGATGTGTTGTAATGAAGTGTTCCAATGAAATATCCACGACATTTAATATATCATATTGTATCATAGTGGCTTTCTTTGGGGTTTTTGTGGAAAGTTGCAACATCCAGTAATTGGTATAAGAAAGAGGTCTTAAAACCCTATCCATGGATTATGAGTGTAGTAACAATCCATGGGATGAGTTGGAGGAGAGATTTTCAAAGCTAGAAGCATAGGTGACATCTCTTGCAACATGGCCATCCTCATGGTCACTATAGAGAACAAGTTTGACCTTTTGGGGAGTTTCGTAGCACTAACTCAGAAGTTAGATTGGACAAGAAATTTGGAGATAACAAAAACCTAGAAAGGACTAAAAAAAAGAGCTAGAGAAAGAGATACGAGTTCTAGTGCCATCACTTTTTCCTAATTTCTATTTAAATTGGAAGAGAAAGTGGACATCATACCCTACGAAGGTGAGATTGATGTTAAATTGAATCAATGGTTACAACATTTGGAAGTTTATTTCAATGTTCATAACATAGGGCAAGGGTAAAATATTTCATTTTCTCAACTAAAGTTGGAGGGCATGCCCAAACTTGGTGGGAAAGTAACATAGAGACACTTAGGTTGGAGGGTGATCCCTCATAAGTGGGAGGTGTCTAAAACCCTTGTTGTGTCCCAATTCTACCCTATTGGGTAAAAAGAAGACTAATGGATCCATTGGCATTACTTTCGACAGAAGCAAGGGCAGAGTGTTGAAGAGTACATTGTCGAGTTTAGAAAACAAACCATTATGTTTGGTATATCTCCCAAGAACCTGGATGCACTCCTTAAGTATGTGGGAGGTCTACACAATCACTTAAGGATGCAAGTGATGCACAACCAAGTGGAGAATATGTACAATAAGAAAGGACAACCAAGTGATTTCGAGCAAAAATACCACTAAGATGCAACCAGGGAGGGAAAGAAGAAGTGGAAAGTAAAATATAAGAAGACAACAACAACAACAACACATCAATGCAAGCCTTTGAACAACCATTCTAATCATTGTAATATTGATGGTCACACCGAAGATAAGTGTTAGAAGTTACATCCATAGTTACATCCAGAGTTGAATCCAAAAAACTACAAGAAGGATGCCAAGAAGAAGAATATGCTAGCCATGGATTCAGGAAACTGAGTAGAGAACTGTTAGAATATAATGGATGTGCTCTTTTTACCATCGACAATATCACTATTGTCACCCAACCATAGGCCGAAGCCACCCTCCGAGCACCTTAACCTTGAAAGAGAATCACTCCGGAAGAAAACCCTAGGCTAGATAGCCAAAGAAAGGGTAGCGCACCTTTCCCCAAGGATAGCACACCTGTTAATGTTTATGCCATTATTATAGTTCTTTGCATTTCAATAGATAAGAGCAACATAAGAACAAGATCACTGAGAAATACACATTCACAAGAGACACAACATTTATCCTGGGAAACCCTCTAGGGGAAGAAAACCCA
>ML778091.1:637306-651171 GCA_009831015.1 Picea engelmannii | reverse complement strand
CTCATAAGAGAATGAGCAAGTGAGTTATGTGTTTGAAGTGAGGCGCTAGCCTCTTATTTATATCAGACTGGCACGTGTGAAAGGTCACAACTGGCAGGGCCAACCTCTCACTCTGGGTGGGTAAACCCACCTTTAATTAATTCTAGGTCTTCCATTATAACTGCTGGGGCCGACTTCTTATTCTGTCCTTTGTAATTGTCTGATGACCAATCCACAAAAGGGGATTTGGTCCTTATACAATTACTGACATGATTAATCCTCAATGGGGATTAATCCAATAACAATAATAATAATAATGACATGATTAATCCGCAATGGGGATTTAATCCAATAATAAAATAATAGTAAGAATGCTCTTCGCAGTTACATTATTTCAACAGCCATTACCCAGTCTTGGATTATTGGTAGCTCCTTCAATTCTTCTGTCAATTATTTGTATATGTATGAATACATTTTCCTTACAGACACCATGAGAGGTCTGGAAAATCTGTGTTAAGAGATGGTTAAATATTTTTTCGGGAACAAACCCTTTGTGAAGGTTTCTCTTTTGCGTTCGCCTAGACCTCTGTTCTTTCATTAATGTATGGCATTTAAGGGGTTCAAATTCTGGTCTTGATGTATGAGGGATTAACCTGGGAAAATTTGTTATTTGCACTAAATCTTGGTTTGTTGGTTGATTATCCACAGGGGTTTTGGCCGATTTTGAAAACTATATGATGATAAAATAAAAGAGCACCAGTTGCACATGGGTTTCGAAGAACCCAGTTTGTTACACAACAAATATTGAAAGTGGTAATACCAACCTTGTATGTTGAAGAGTGGTTGGCTTATGTTGTGTTCCATCGTGCGTTTGATGTGGTATGTTTTTAGTTGTTTGAATGATTTTGTGGACAATCTATTATTAAAAGAACTCCGTGAATAAAAATAAAGAGTGTACGGTGGACAATCTTGGAGCTTTCCTGGTGTTTTGAAACAACAGTGTTGGATTTGACTTACTAAACAAATAATTTTTTTGGCAATTGTTTTATTTATGGAAATGACATTTTTTTGGATATCATTGCATATAATAGAACACTAATCATTTTTCCCTCTCATTATACCATTCTTTGCTCAGTATATTCCCCTCATCCTCCCAAATACATTAAAACACTCCATGTTCTGTTATTATAAATTTAAAATTCTTTATGAAAAGAAAAGGGATTAATATAAAAGTTGGTTGAAGACTAGTGTTTGAGGGTTGGATATAGATACAGTCTTTGTTACTTCTACGTTTGCTTGAACACTATCCATTTATCTTGTCCCATCCATGCTACCATTTTTCGCACATTATAAACCCCTCATCTTCCCAATATCCCTACCACTCCCTGTTCAAATGGAAATTGATTGATGAAGTTTTAAGGTGTTAATGGATGGATTGCATGTGTTGATGTGGTGAATAATAGAGCCAACCTTTTGATTTTATTTATGTAGAGTTTTATCCATGGATTGTTAAGAGTTTTTCATGACATGTTGGAAAATTTCTTCAGGATGAGCTTATTTAGTAGAGGCAGTAATGGCAGACGAAATTGGCAAAGAGGCCATAGAAGGCCACGATTTTCAATACATTTTGATGTCGATCCACAAGAATGAATCATATTGTTCAAGTTGGGTTCTTCAACCTAGTTGGCCATGGGATCCTCCAGCCTCGACTTGAGAGGCCTCCCTTTCAACCACATCAAAACTTTTTCAGTATTTGTGTTCCCCCTCACATCTCGATGCAACCAGAACATCCTGCCAATGATGGTTGGCAAGAGATTTTCCAGCAACCTGCTGCTCATCACCACAGTTGGCCTATTGCGTCTTTGTCATTACCCCCTCCTCCACCACCAAAAAATCCAGTTCCCCAAGTTGATAATGTCTTCTCATGCCAGTAAGAGGCTAAAAACTGATGTTCCCAGGCCTGAGCAAGATAAAGAAAAAGGAGTGGCCACTCCCTCCAACTCATCCAAAGAGTCCTCTGAATCTGTGTCCTTCCGCCTTCATCTTAAAGATGATTGTTCTCATGTTATCGGTGCAGTTCATTCTCAAGGTTCCAGTCATCCTAAGGCTACCACAGAAAGATCAAAAGATGGCAGCAGTGAAAAGAGGCCAAATGCCTCTCACAATAAATATGGTTTTTAATGATAATTTATGTTATTTACTATTGGGGACAACATTTTTACTTTGACAATGTTTTGGACAACAAGCATATATATACTTGGATATAATGCTATTTTTTGGATATGGTCATGTTATATTTTGCTAATATTTAAACATTTGATTATAAATATGAGAACTGGAGTTACAAGGAGGATGTTTAAATCTAATGATTGGAGTTTTATATTTCATGTTTGATGATTTTTAAAAGAAATGGAAATGGGAGTCACGAGAGGTCTCACCTATTTAGTTATTATTTAATTAGACCCTTAAATATATTATTATTATATTGTCTCAACTAATTAGTTAAGTTAGTTAAACTTAACCAAAACGGTAGTTGAATTCCATAACTTATTGAGAAGGAATAAAAACTCAATGGAAGGAAGAGACAAGGGGAGAGAGAATAGAAGGAGAACTACAACCATAAGGTTTTCTCTATACTAGTGAGATACTTTCATTTTCATTCATTTCGAGTTTACTAGAAGGCTTAACCATCTTGATGATAGCAAGGTCTTATTGAAGGCAACATGATTAAAAAATTGAATGACATATTTCAACAGCTTGTTTTAAAGGTGTATGATTTATCTTTGGCAGTCTGTGTATTCTTGTTTGTTTATGAATTGAATTTCATGACTGATAAAGAATATCTTGCAGAGTCAAGTGACAACATTTTGTGGCAAGTTGATTCATATCTTTAGCCGCATTTTTTTTTTGTTGTTAGTCTTTTTGTATGGTTCCCATCGAAGGCTTCTAAATCTGACTTTGGTCCCTACCCTGACATGTGTTTGTAAAGAGAACTCAGTTTTGTATTTCAGAATGAAATAAATATTAAAATCAAATTATTGTTTCAGTCTCACACATGTGTTTTAATGATCTGGTTCACTCTTTTGCTTTTATCTTCATGTACACATTCTTGTAATTTTCGTATACATTCATGTAACTTTTGTTTAACTTTATTTCTTTTGCACTGCTACATATAATAGATAAAAACCAAGCTTGATCCCTTGTACTTAATACATGTGGATTAAGTGATTGTCTTAAGGCTATAAACCATGGGTGACATTCCCAACTATCTTGTCTTAGCCCGACAAGATTTGGAAATGCTTGAGTAAGGTTTTCCATATCTTTTCCTCAACATTTATTTGGCAACCATACTGGGGAAGAAAAAAAAAACTCATTATCCATATTTTCCTAGTTCTTGTATTTTAATATTTTGTATTTACTATTTATATTTCTGTTTATAAGCTTATTCTTTTTTTCTCGTTTTCATGAATTTATTGAATCCTAAGTTACAGGTTCATGTATAAATCTAATTTGAGCTTGAATACAAAATTATCTATGGTTAGTTGTCCTCTTTTCGAGGGTAACTCATGGAAATCTTCTCAGAACCATATTGATGATTTCCTTAGCTTCTATCAATCTATTTGGGTTTATGATATACATCCTTCTTCAGATTCTTTCCACTTTCCCTTCGTGGTAAAGCAAGAGTCTGGTCACGGATAGTATCTAGTCAAATTTTCACGGGAGAATCAATTTTTATAAAGTTTCTTATTGACTTCCTCCTCTGCCTATTTTTCATCACTTTGAATTTCTACCTAAATGTATTTGTGATCCGCCTCGATGTAAATTTTGCAATGGCCCTCACGAAGAGTTAACCTGTGAATTGTTCTTAAAGGCTAAACATGAATATCACACGAATCATCATCTCTTCTGGAATAGTCAAGAAGACAATCATATGGCTAGTACTGCTTTGTCCGTAGAAGTATGTGATGATTCTTACCCTGATCAACTTACCCACCTTACTTCTGACAAATCTTTATTTGATGTCTTCCCCTTTAATGAGGACCTTTTTGACATATATCCTACTCAAGATCAACTTGTGTCCAATGAAGTATTCTTCTTGGAAGAATCTAGCAGGGAGGATTCTCTTGATTTGAATAGCACTATCCCTCATATGTCTCATGACCATTTTGAAGAAAATGAAAGAGGGGATTCAAGGAGCGATATAGATTCATATGATCAGTCTCTTTTCGAAAATTCCCATAAGGATAATTGAGATTTCATATTGCAAAATTATTTCACAAATACATTGTTTCAATTCAAAGAGGTTGAGAAATTCAATGACGATATACATATCTCTCTTGCATGCATGTTTTCTTTTGATGATGATAAATTCAAAGGAATTCCTATACATCCTTTATTTTCTCCCTCGGTGCATGGTAGTTCTTTTCTTGATCAAGGGATTGTAAATGATGACCTTATGATGCTTAAAGATCCCATTAACTCCATCCTTAACATCAAAACTTCTAACCATCATTCTACCAATGTCAAGCCTAAAGCCCATCTTGTTGGTTGGCAGGTCCTACAAGATGGTGATCACTTTTTATGGATCATGATAGGCCCATTACCCTTGCCAAATGCATTTGTTGGTTGGCAAGGTGATCAACACTCTTTATGCATTGTCTTTCAATGCATGAATCATCCATCTAAAATAGATGATGCATTTCTCTATGCAAAATGTCATCCTACCCGACTCTAAGAATTTTTTTTCCCTTTCTTTGTACATAAATAATAAATTGGGTTTTCAGTTTATTTAGTTTTGTATTTCGCTTTTTCTGTTCTTTTTTATTGCATGATCTTTTGTCAAGAGTAAAGTCTGGATCAATTTTTCCATAACAATGTCATTTTGTAAGTGTTGTTGATTGATGAGAAATAAGGTACACACAGTTGTCCCGATGTCCTCCTTTCAAACATCGTTGAAATAGTTTTTTTCTTTCAATATTGTTGTATTATAGTTGGTTTTGTTTTCTTCCTTGTTTCTGCTATCTCTTTCTTCCCTCCATCCCGAGATTCAAGAGCATGTCAGAAAAATTCTCCTTGAAAGTTTAAGAAGCATTATTTGCTATGTCTTATTTGATTGTTATGCATACAGGTCCAACTCCCTTCATACGTATCACTTTCCATAAGTTATTCCCAAAGTCTCCTTTCATTATTTCCCTTAAACCATTTTTTCCCCCTGTTGCATAACTATTTTTTTCAGCAATTTTTCATTCGTCTACTTCTATTGGTCTACAAAACCAAAACATTATGAATTCTAAATCTGTTGAGAACAAATTTCCCTGTGGAGTCGCCAGTTTATTGACGCCCAAAAGCACAACATGGAATCCCTGTCTGGAAATGGGTTGCAATGCCTTTTTCCTTATATATATTTAATAATATACTAAATAAGTGGGACCCCGTTATGTGAATAGTGATGAAAGATGTTTTTATTTTATTGCGCTCATCTCTATTTTCGCAGAAATGACTGCGATTTAAAAAATTCGAAACCACTTTCCAAGCGAAATGGGCAAATGATAGGTTTATTGGCGATTTAATTCAAAGGGAAAATATGTTGTTTTAATGAGCATCTTGGTTTATTCTGTTGCACATATTTTGATTGGTTGATTTAAACTCCAAGCATGGGCTATATTTGGTTATGGCATATTGCACTTATGAATTCTTGTGATTATCATGGACATTGGTTAATTTTGGCGGGTGGTAATGTTTCCCTAATGAATGCGGGACATAAGATATGCCTTTTGTTGGTGTTAAGCGCACACATAAAACTCAAAAACTTTATGGAAGGTGGAAAAATTGACTTTGTATTGAATTGTTGTTTGATAACTATAGTGGATTATGCATTGGAGGTGTTGGTGCACTCGTACTGGGCTATGGCTGATAGAGTTAATGTAAGATACAACGTGCAATTACTGCATGTCGCTCTAACCCTACCTCGAGGTCGCCACCCTCGCGTGGTTCGCATTTGGTTGATTGCTTGGTTGATGTTGCCTCCGTTTTGCTCGACCTTGGAAGGAATAGTCTTGTTTTTGGTTTTCACTGGCATTCTACATACAAGTATTATAGCTCTCACCTCTCCATTCATGAAAAAAAACTCTGCTCAGAGTAAAGTCACGAGGTTGGCTCTTGCATTTGCTTACAGACTGTGTTTTTTCGAAGTTTAATACATGTGGGTATCAATTGTGTAATGGCATTTAAAGTGGAGGTTTTCCTTATTAGTATTCAAGTGTTTCAAGTTGATGATAGTGTTCGAATTCCTTTCTTTTCGGATTATGTGATTGTTTTATGTCCAGAATGAATATTTTTCTGTGATATAACTGTTGGCAAATTTTATGGCAAGTGTTTGGGTTTCACTCGTCTCTTGTCATTAAAATTCGAGGGTTTCTCTTTGAGATAAAAGAATGGTTGTTTGTTTAGTGCCATTACCCAGTCTTAGAAGATTGGTAGCTCCTTCAAACTATCCGTCCACTGTTTGTATATGTATGAATACATTTTCCTCACGACCGCTATGAGAGTTTTGTGGAAGAGGTTTGTGGGAAATCTGTGTTAAGAGATGGTTAAATATTTTTTCGGGAATAAACCCTTTGTGAAGGTTTCACTTTTGCATTCGCCCAGACCTCTCTTATTGCATTAATGTATGGCATTTAAGGGGTTCGAATTCTGATCTTGATGTATGAGTGATTAACCCAACAGTGGGAAAATTTGTTATTTGCACTAAATCTTGGTTCGTTGGTTGATTATCCACGGGGGTTTTGGTTGATTTTGAAAACTATATGATCATAAAATAAAAGAGCACCAGTTGCACATGGGTTTCGAACCCAGTCTATTACACAACGAATATTGAAAGTGGTAATACCATCCTTGTATGTTGGAGGGTGGTTGGCTTATGTTGTGTTCCATTGCATGCTTGGCGTGATTTGTTTTTAGTTGTTCGAATGATTTTGTGGATAGTGTATTATTAAAAGAACTCTGTGAATAAAAATAAAGAGTGTACAGTGGGCAGTCTTGGAGCTTTCCTGATGTTTTGAAACAACAATGTGTTGGATTTGACTTACTAAAGAAATAAAAGTTTTGGCAATTGTTTTATTGATGGAAATGGCATTTTTTTGGATATCATTGCATATAATAGAACAATAATTGTTTTTCCCTCTCATTATACCATTTTTCACTCAATATATTCCCCTCATCATCCCAAATACACTAAAACACTCCCTGTTATGTTATTATGAATTTAAAATTCTTTATGAAAAGAAAAGGGATTAATATAAAAGTTGATTGAAGACTGGTGTTTGAGCGTTGGATATAGATACAGTCTTTGTTACTTATGCATTTTCTTGAATAGTATTTGTTTATCTTGTCCCATCCATGATACCATTTTTCGCACATTATAAACCCCTCATCTTCCCAATAGCCCTACCACTCCCTGTTCAAATGACAATTGATTGATGAAGTTTTAAGGTGTTACTGGATGGATTGCATGTGTTTCTTTTTATTTATATAGAGTTTTGTGCATGGATTGTTAATATTTTTTCATGACATGTTGGAGTATTGCTTCAGGATGAGCTTCTTTAGCAGAGGCAGTAATGGCAGAGGAAATTGGAAAAGAGGCCATAGAAGGCCACGATTTTCAATACATTTCGATGTCGATCCACAAGAATTGAATCATTTTTTTCAATATGGGTTCTTCAACCTAGTTGGCCATGGGATCCTCTAGACTCGACCTGAGAGGCCTCCCTTTCAACCACATCAAAACTTTTCTGGTATCTGTGTTCCCCCTCACGTCTCTATGCAACCAGAACAGTCTGCCAACCAGAAATCCCTCCAACTCATCCAAAGAGTCCCACGAATCTGTGTCCTCCCACCTTCATCTTAAAGATGATTGTTCTCATGTTATCGGTGCAGTTTAGCCTCGAGGTTCTAATCAGCCTAACGCTGCCACAGAAATATCAAAAGATGACATCAATGAAAAGAGGCCAAATGCCTCTCACAGTAAATATGGTTTTTAATGATAATTTATGTTATTTACTATTGGGGACAATGTTTTTACTTTGACAATGTTTTGGACAACAAGCATATATTTAGGCAACTTTTTGGACAACTTGGATATAATGTTATTTTTGGATATGGTCATGTGATATTTTCTGATATTTAAACATTTGATTATAAATATGAGAATGAGAGTTACAAGGAGGATGTTTGAATCAAATGGTTGGAGTTTTATATTTCATGTTTGATGATTTTTAAAAGAAATAGAAATGTGAGTCACAAGGGGTCCCACCTATTTAGTTATTATTTAATTAGACCCTTACTTAAATATTTTATTATGATATCGTCTCAACTAATTAGTTAAGCTAATTAAGATTAACTAAAATGGTTGTTGAACTACCATAACTTATTGATAAGGAATAAAATCTCAATGAAAGGAAGAGACAAGGGGAGAGAGAATAGAAGGAGAACTTATCTTGGATTTACCTTTCTCTGCATTGATTATGAAGTTTGTATTGATTTTCGTAAGAGAGAATCAATCAAGAGATGGATCGGTAAAAGTAAAGGCATCTTTGGAGGGTTGTACTAAAGAGCTTAAACATCAGTTGACAAAGCTTTCACAGGTGTATAGAGAAGTGTTCTAGGTTCCTAAAGGGTTACCATCTAAAAGAGAAGTGGAGCACGAGATATAGTTGTTGCTTGATTCCCCATTTCCAAACATGGGGTTGTACAAATAGTGCATCTTGGAAGCATGTGAAGTGAAGGAACAATTCTAGCAGTGATTGGAGTAGGGAGTAATTCGACTAGGCACCTTACCTTGTGGGTCACTTATCGTCATAGTACCCAAGAAATATGGGACTAGGAGAATGTGTATCAATTGTAGAGCTTTAAATAAGATCACCCTCAAGAATCAATACCCTATATCCAAGATCAATGACTTGCTAGATCAATTGTAGCATACCAAGTATGTCAACAAGTTGGATCTCAAATTGGGATACCACTAGGCACAAGTTAAAGAATAAGACACCTGGAAGATCACCTTTAAGACAAGCAAATATTTATATAAATGGTTGGTAATACCTTTTGGTTTATGTAATGCACTTGTCACATTTATTCATTTTATGAATGATGTGTTGTGTATGGGCCTTTCTAGATTCATTTTTAATAGTGTACTTAGATTATACTCAGGTTTACATCTCTACCTAGGAATAACATATCTTACATCTTGTGTAGGTGTTAGAGACCTTGAAAAATCATCAACGATTGACAAACCTTAAGAAATGTGAATTTTTTCAACAGTCATTGGTATATTAGGGGTATGTGATTGGTAGAGAGGAATTCAAGATTGATCTTGCAAAGATGGAGGCCATCATTAAGTGGCCAAATCTTACTAATGTCACTGAGGTTAGGATCTTAGTGGGGGAAAGACATTAGTTATGAAAAGTTATAACGTCTTTTGTAGTTGTCGATGCACCACTCCATGCCATAATAACTAGCGGCAAGAGTTTATAGTGGGAAAAGAATCAACAAAAAGATTTTGAAGAGTTGAAACGAAGCATTATTCAAGCACCAATGCTTGCATTTCCCATTTTGTAAAAACCTTTCAAAGTGGATACAGATGCAAGTGTATATGCCATTCTAAAATGTCCCATAGCGGACTCCTGAAATACCTTATACATGACAAGGAACTCTATGTTATGGTTCAAGTTGTTAATAAGGGGAAGCACTATCTAATGGGAAAGGAAACCATCATACACATTGATCACCAACCACTGCAGTATTTGTAGGCCCATAGTAAGCTTCAACAAACCAAACATTATAAATGGATGGGGATTTTACAACAATTTTATCTAATTATCAAATATAAGAAGGGAAACATTGATAAGTTGGAAAACATGCTTTCAAGGCCACCCACATTCAAGATTACAACTTTGGAAACTCTTGTGCACATGGAGCCTTTCATCCATGATGCATACATAAAGACGAGGACTTTAAAGAGGTGTTTCTAGCTGGAAGACCAAGTTTGTGTTGAAGAATATGACAATAAGGATGATTATCATCTCTAGGATGGGTTGCTATACAAGCTAGACAAGCTATGTGTTCCTAAAAGTGAAATATTGCATCTTATTAGAGAGGCTTAGACCTCCAAAGTTGTAGGGAATTTTGATGTTGGGGAAAGAGTTTCCAACTTATAGAGGTATGTGTATTGGTCTAGAATGCAAGGAGATGTAGCTTGATTTACTAGATGATGCATACTTTGTTGTACCATCAAACCAACGATAGGAAGAAATATTAATACCATTGAGATATTTTTTTTCAGGATTATCTACGTAGAGTAAGTCATTAATCTATGACCCATATCCATGAAAATTAGTTGTAACTGATGGATTTGTCATGATTTTGAATATTCCACTTAGCATTCATTGCATCAGGTGATGCTCACGGGGGTGAAGAAGTGGGATTGAAACTAGTGAAACAAATCACATAGCATCAATGATCACCTCCAGGGCTTGCACCTGGTAACCATGACTTCTTGGGAGGTCATCCATCCCAAGACTCCTCTAGCTCAAGTGTGCTTAATTATGAATTTTTCCCCTCAATCAAGCCCACTTAACTTGCTACCCCATTTGCAAAACCTTAGCAAGTATTGTGCATTATGAACTATTAAGTTCGAGGTCACTTACGTGTACCTTATGAACTATTAACTTCAAGCAAGTATTATGTCTTATGAACTATTTATACCATTCCTTACTTGTACCTACTATACCATGGGAGAGCATCTACATGGATTTCATGGGAGGTTTTCTAAGAACCAGGAAGACACATGATTATTTATTTGTGGTATTTAATAGGTTTAGTAAGATGTGCATTTTCATGCCTTGTAAAAAGACCATCAATGGACAAGACAAGCAAAAAATGATCTTTGAAAAGGTCTAGGTGCACTTTGGATACCAAGGAGTATCATCTCAGCTAGAGATACATGATACACCAAGTTGAAGAGATCTATGGATTTCAATCCATAGATAGATGGGCATACAAAAATTAGTGAACATGACATTGGTTCAACTTTTGAGGGGTTTCAATTAGGATCATTCAATGACGTGGGAGGAAAAAATGATTTATATTCAACACTTTTATAATATAGTTGTAATGTACTTAGGGGGGATAATAGGGGTACCTAGGGAGGTGTCCAAGGGGATAATAAATCTATTGTGTCCATAATGATGGAATACGATCACTTGGTAGTTGATGGGTAATAAATAGACCCATTATGTAATTAAAAGGAAATAATATAATAATAAGGGGTAGTTGGAATAGATCCCTAGGAATACTCATGAAAAAGTCTAAATACACGAGTATCATTGTATTGGATGTGTCAGATTGTATTTTTTTGTAGCAAGCATGGCTTGTGAAGTGATTCCTTGCATAAGGAGTAATTGATGGTGTTACCCTACCATACATGTTCTTCTTTTTATATTCTTGTATTATTCATGGTGAATGCTTTGGTATCTTTGGAGAATAAGGGTTTACTTCTGAAGTTTTTACTATTTATTCTCTCTTATATCCTTCAAGGTTTACTCCGAGTAGTATCATAGCTCTCTCTTGTGCACAAGGTGGAAGATCTTTTTCTTCCTTTTGCATATATTTTACAAAAAAAAGAGAGGACGAAATCATTCATGTTGATTTCTGAAGTTAAGGGCTATATTTTATCTTATATCTATCGAGTTTCAGTACAAGTGGTATCAAAGCTCTTTCTTGGGCACAAAGTAGAAGACATTTTTATCTTCTTTTTGTGGATTTTTTACGGAAAAAAGGACAACAACATTTATGTTGATTTCTGAAAGTTTTTGTGCATAATTTG
The DNA here is from genome assembly GCA_009831015.1 of Picea engelmannii. Lineage (NCBI taxonomy): Eukaryota > Viridiplantae > Streptophyta > Pinopsida > Pinales > Pinaceae > Picea > Picea engelmannii. Next base: position 639,311 of record ML778091.1, on the reverse strand, counting down.
AGGAAACTAGTAGTAGATCCAAGTTCCTCTCCGGAAAATACCCAATTTAAAAAAATAAATCATCCAAAACAATCCCAAGAAGTGGAGTTATTGTTGATTTAAAATCAACTATTTTGGGTTTTTTTAGTGACAGACACACGATTTGCAAATTGAATATTTCTTGATAGATTGCATAGATTTCAGCCAAACCAATGCTAGTAGATCCAGAAAAGTCGTGATATCTCATAAATGGGTAGTGTTTTAAAAAAAATGGATTCTCGTTTCTTTAAAAGGTGATGTAACCATATGGCAGAATTTGCTTGACCATGACAAGATGATGAATATGCAAAATATGTTATCTTATATCTATCAAGTTTTACTACAAGTGGTATCAAAGCTCTTTCTTAGGCACAAAGTGGAAGATTGTTTTTCTTCTTTTTGTACATTTTTTTATGGAAAAAGAGGACGACAACATTCAAGTTGGTTTTTTAAAGCTTTTGTGCATAATTTGAAGAATCCAACGCTAGATTTGAGTTGCTCTCGAAAAATATCCAATTTCGGAAAAGAAAATCGTCCAAAACAGTGTTCAAGAAGTGGAGATATTGTTGATTTAAATCAACTATTTGTAGGGTTTTTCTTTGTGACGTTCGCATGGTTTGCAAATTGGATATCTCTTGATAAAGTGCATAGATGTCACTCAAACCAATGCTAATAGATCCATAAAAGTTGTGACATTTCATAATTGTGGTCATAATAGCCAATCAAAGAAGTATTGCAGAATTTATGATTATTATACATTAGTCACCTCAAACCCTGACTACATAAAGTAGCTCCATTGAAAAGTACATGATTTTCTTTAAAACCCTAGTTTTATTTTTGGGTTTTCACAAGCAAGATGGATTTCACAAGAAAAGATGACGGTCCTAGTATTGAAGAATACATAAAAGAAGTGAGGGATAAATGGGCAATGTTTTGGAAACATTGTATTTTTGTTTCTTTAAAAGGTGATGTAGTCATATGGTGGAATTTGTTTAGCCATGACAAGATGATGAATACGAAAAATATTTGTAGACAAGTGGTCTCATGTTGTGAAGAAGGATAAAAAGAGAAATAGGGATTTATTTTCATGTGACTTCATATTACAAGTTCATGGATGTATTCAACAAGAGAAGGTTAGTATTTTTATTGACCCTAGTTGCAAACATCGTTTCATCAATGTTAACTTTGCTAAAAAATTGCAAATACCTGCGAAGAATATTCAAAGCACACAAATTGAGGGTGAAAATGTTCAAATTTTTAAAGATTTGAAAATTGGCATGGATAAATATGTGTTGCATTTAGATTTTTATTCGATAGATACATATGATGCAGATATTGTTTTGGGATATCCTTGGATGGACTTGGTTGGTACAGTTAGTAATAATGTGCAAAATAAGTTTTTGAAGCTTTGGTACAAGAAAAACAAAATTACATTGTAGGGTATTTATTTTACTAAGAAAGAAGGGCCTATGTTAGAGTTTAAGCTATTATTAGGTTTCTTTTCAATTTACTAGATTGTTGAAATAATGTAACTGCAAAGTGTATTCTTTTTATTATTTGATATATTATTCATTGGATCAATCCCCATTGTGGATTTATCATGTCGACTACTTTAAAAGGACCAAATCCCCTTTTGCGGATTGGTCATATTGTAATTGTAAAAGGCAAAAGAAGAAGTTGGCCCCATAATATATCAAAGAGGCCCCAAAACATAATAAAGGTGCTTATAACCACCCAGTTGGAGAAGTCGGCCCTGCCAGTGAAGAGACACTTCACATGTGTCAGTCTTGTATAAATAAGGAGGCTAGCGCCTCACTTAGAAACAACTCGCTTGCTCATTTGTGAGACAAGTTTCAGAATTGCAGTTAGAGAATAAGGAGAGAGAGGCGCATATCTGGGAGAGGATCTTCTACATTAGTTTAAGAGATCTCTTGGCATTGTATTGGCTATCTATAATAAGGAAGTTTTGTTGGGTTTTCTTCCCCTA
>ML778091.1:597894-621943 GCA_009831015.1 Picea engelmannii | reverse complement strand
GTCGGCTACTTTAAAAGGACCAAATCCCCTTTTGCGGATTGGTCATATTGTAATTGTAAATGGCAAAAGAAGAAGTCGGCCCTAGAATATATCAAAGAGGCCCCAAAACATAATAAAGGTGGTTATAACCACCTAGTTGGAGAAGTCGACCCTGCCAGTGAAGAGACACTTCACACGTGCCAGTCTTGTATAAATAAGGAAGCTAGCGCCTCACTTAGAAACAACTCACTTGCTCATTTGTGAGACAAGTTTCGGAATTGCAGTTAGAGAAGAAGGAGAGAGAGTGGCGCATATCTGGGAGAGGATCTTCTGCATTAGTTTAAGAGATCTCTTGGCATTGTATTGGCTATCTATAATAAGAAAGTTTTGCTGGGTTTTCTTCCCCTAAAGGGTTTCCCAGGATAAATGTTGTGTCTCTTGTGATTGTGTATTTCTCAGTGATCTTGTATTATGCTATTGTTATCTAATGAAATGAAAAGAACTATAATAATGGATTAAACATTAACATAGATAACCATAGCATAGATAGGATCACTGTGAGAAACACAATCACAAGAGACACATCATTTATCCTGGGAAACCCTCATTCTTACACATTATTTTGGTCACCCTAATGATGATTTCACAAACATGTGTTCAGGCTCTCAACATGACTTTTTGCCTAAGAAAAACAACTTATTTCCTCCTCTACAAGAATGCTTTTTAGAAAGGGTCTGCAGGCTGCACATATTACACAGTGCGGAAATCTATGATTTCCGCAGGCTGCTCTATAGCTGGCCCGCGAGATTTTTGCAGGCTGTTATATAGGCAGGGTGCGGCGACGTTCCAAAGCTAAAAGAGGAAAGAGGTTTCACGAAGTTTCTAGAAGGGGAATCTTCTAGAATGTGAGGTGGCATTCGTATGGTTGCGATCCTACTGGTTTCTCTGATTTGGTGGAATCATCCTCATCCCTTTAAACCACTTCAATGTCTCTTATATAATTATGGGCTTCTCATGGAAAAGGTTAAGAAAGATTGAGCAGAGAATTGATGAAAGAATAGGTTGAAGACTATGTGAAAAGTCATGTTTCTAGTGATGTTTGAGGCCACCATTTTCCCATCAATATTTTGTGGATTCTCTTCATGTGAATTTCAGAGAAAGTGTATGTGTGTGTTGGAATGAAGGACCACTAAAAGGGAACTTGCAACATCAAGACAATTCGGTTGTATCTTCTACTTTTCATTAATATAACACGGTGACACATCTCTTTCCCATAAAATGATTAGTACTTTATTACATGATTCCTTGATCACATGTTTAGGTTGTCATTTAATTCTACTATTGCTACTTTCACGTTGGTTGGTTTGTGTTATCGTAGATATGATTCCACAAGAGCACTGGAGTGGAGCAGGGACAACAAAGATATAAGGAAGTGATTCATAAGGTATGTTATCTATTCCTCCTTTGGTAGTAAACTCAATGATCACAACTTAGGGAAAGCATCTTGTTTTGTTTTAGATCCAGGTGGATCTAGGGGGATTAGTTCATGTCTGCATCTACCGATTTACCCAATAACAAAATTGACGACTCCAATGGGGAAGAACAATTTGATTGTGGTTTTTTGTTGGCCATTTGCTTTTGACCTATTCTTTTCACTTGAAATTAGTCTCTGAGTCTGTGGGAGATCCATTTAGACTCTCTGGGTTTGAAAGTCCACTTAAATGCTTTGCCCTTTTCTCTAAATTTCTTGATTTTTCAAACACTTCCGCACTGCACCTTATAGATAGCCAGTGGAAACCTTTAATTTCCGCACCCTAGTGGTTTATTTCAGTGCAATATTTTTGCACCTTGTCTGTTTCTGGCCCACAAAAACTATTCATTTCCACATTGTGTTATACTACCATCCTGCGGCGGCGTTTGAGAAATTTTTTGGGTTGGGTTTTGGCCTCTGTTGTTGCCCAGTTTTGCCTTAGTCAGGTGGGAAAGGATTTTTAATGCCAGTTCTTGACTTTTTCTGACTGTTTAGACTTTCTCTTGATTGGTTTCAGAGATCGAACACCTCTCTTTTGATATTTTTCCAATTTTTGTTTTTGATTTTTATCGACAAGGGTATAATCTCCAGACTTGTGTCTAAGTGCTTGCTCGATTAAAGGTATTTGATTGGATTTGAAGTTGTAGGTTGGTTACACATTCTGGATTGCTTAATGATCAGAAAACCACTTTTTTTTCACATTTGAAGAAACATTTTCTTGTCATTTTTTATTTTTATCTCCATTGAAAGATCAATTTGGGTGCTTGTTGAGTGTTTTTTTTCAATTGATTGCTTATCCTTTCTTAGCTCCATCCCTATTTTGGTTTTTGAAAGGAAAAAATTAAAGTCTTTTAGTCTTTTAGGTAATCATTTATACAGAAAATATTGGCATTCAAAAAATTGAAAAAGAGAACGAATATTGAAATTACATTGTTAATAATTGTTTGGTATTACATTCAAAGAAAAGGAATTGTATCGCATAGTTCACATTGTTCCAGGAAAATACCTTCTCCCTACTGCAGATAGAATTCATCGAACGAAAGTTTGCATCATTCATTTCTATTTGCACGTTATTGGGTCGAAGTCTTACACAACATTGGTTTCATTCCCGTCTACCTCTTGAATAACAACAACTTCTTAAAAACATTGCGAAATTTAAAACTCAAGTAGTAACTTTTATTTTCTAGGGCTCTTTTACACCAAAATTAGCTAGGATAGAGATTTAGAATAGGCAGTGAGACACACTCTCCAAAGCACAAAACACACAATAGTATCTTGTGATAGGGAGTGTTCAAATCCATTTGCAACATTTTTGTCCTGGGAAGCCCTTCTCACACAAGGGTCAAACCTGAGGTTGCATTGAGATTGACAGAGTTACTCACCTTGCTTTGTTGGTATCAGTGTAGAGATTGCACGTATTATGGGGGTCACTTGAAGGTATACCCACAATGATGAGTGGAAGCCTCTCAAGTTGATTTCGGGCTCGATACCTTGCCCTTGTGTGTGGATCGAATTGTCGATTGTTTCCCTAGGCATCACTGTTGTTTGTGGTAACTTTAGTAGCCTATCTTCTTAGGATCTTACACAAGGTGAATGTGGAGGGGAAAGTCTTCACGATACCTAGAATTGATGTTGGCCAGACTCACTCGGGCTCCTTGGAGGGTATACCCACGATTATGTGTGGGAGCTTGCATCAGAGTGTAAGTCCGTTAAGCAGGTCGTCAACGTAAATTTTCCACGCTAGCCCAACCCCTTCTTATCTCGGTCTCGCGACATTGGATTTTATCACCAACTAGTGACTTCGAAACGCGAAGGTTTGGTTTCCTGGTTTGAACTCTAGATTTTATCAACAAGTGTTGTTTGTTTTCGTAGTTGGCCATAGATTTTTTCCGTCGAATTTTTGGTTCCGCCAACATAGACCCTCCCCGTCGTTCGCGCAGGGTACAGGGACTTCCACCGGAAAACATAGAAGATTCTACCCCTATACCCCCTCACACATCAAAGGGCTCTCCTCAACATAGTGAAGTCCAGGATACCAACATAATACAAGAGGAAGGTTCAGACTCTTTAGAAAGTTTCCGCATTATTTTTTATTCTATGAAAGCTTTTTGCATCCCTCCTGGATACGAAAGATGTTTTCTCCGGATGAATTCAACCAGGGAACTTCTTGTTGTTTCTTCTGGAACTCTAACCGGACCTTTTGGAGCCGAGGATCCCTTCTGGATTACTGACATAGTTAGAAGTCCACCTCGTACGGTGCAAGACCTTTATGGCTCATGGGCAGGAGCAGATATACCCGCCATCCCTGAGCTACCTGAGACGTCTGTCGTCCTCACAGTATCCCTAGGTCATTTTTCCAATACAACTGCCTATCTCTTCACTGGTTCAAACGCATCGTCAGTTAGTCCTAGTTCAAACATCCCTTTTCAAATGGCCCACTCTACGATGGTCCCTCGTGCTATGACTATTCCTACCGGGAATACAATGGTTAACCATACTCCCATTGGTACACCGCGTTCCTCTAGACCTACCCCTTCCCTCCCCCTTAAGTATCACGCTTTGAACCCTTATGCTGCCATCCATACCCAAATTCCATCTGGAGTACCACTTGGGCATAATACCTCTACTAGTTATGTTCCCACACCTTCTGAGGTCCTCTTCGGAGGGTCTTATCCACCTCTTCATGGTGAATCTGGCCCTAGTGGCTCCAATCCAATTGGAAGCACTCATCATCTACTCACTTCCGATTACCAGATTCCCGTTGGAGGGCAATCTTATGCTGGGGGGCAACTTCAATCTGGGGGTCATACTCAAATTGGGGCACCTCCTCCATATGGAGGACATTCTCAGGTTGAAACTTATAATTCACAATCTTGACTGAACACGTCAAACTTGTTAGCTCACCTTTGGAACCTTCAAGGAAACCCTCAACCCTCTAGGGGGAAACCTTCTCAAGCCAGTGTTTCGATACCCCCTAACTACGATCAACCATATCTGGGTTCTTTGAATCCCACTTGGGGCTCGAATGTTCAGTCCAGTACCCCTTTCCAAGGGAACATCCCTAACCAATCCAACCCCATGGGTTATATGCCTCCCCATCACTGGTCAAGTCTGCCAGGATCTTCGCATCATATGCAAACTGCTTACGGTCCTACTGGTATACCGATAGGACTTCCTCCCCAAATTCACCAGTACCCTCATGTGAATAGACAGTTACCCTTCTTAGCCACTTTGGATCTTCCCGATTTGTCTAGAATTTTGAATGATCCTATTCATCACTCTCCTTATTGGCTTGTCATACCGGCCAAATTACCATCCGACATTCCTAAGTTCGATGGTAAACTGAGAGAGGATCTGAACAATCATGTAATGAATTTCCAAATTTGGTGTTCATCCAACTCTTTGATGGATGACTCCATTCGGTTACGTCTTTTTCAACGAACTCTCACGGGTTCAGCCACGAAGTGGTATATAGAATTACCACGAGGCTTCTTCATTGACTTTAATACCCTAGCCATGGCTTTCCTCACTCACTACCAGTTGCCAATCCATTATAAAACGCGAACCGAGATTTTGAGTTCTTTCAAGCAAAATAAAACCACTCATATCTCTGATCACATTCATGAGTGGAGACGAAGAGGACGTTTAATCAAACTCGATCTTCCCGATCAGTGATTAGCAGAATGGTTCATGAAATCCTTCGTGAATGACATATATAAAGACATTGGCATGGGTGGATTTGTCATAGAAGAACATGCGATCAGTCATGCCCAGTACTTCGATCTCGTTTATTCACAAACAGGTACTCTTTACGATCTGCTCCTTGACGCACCTCGTCCTTCTACCAGGACCACCTCAACAACCCCAACAACTTCTCATGATGTTGATGGTGTGATAGGTACTTTCCATGCTCAACCTCAATCTGCGCAGGCCTCTCACACCAATCCCAAATCCCATGCTTCTAATGTTCAAACTGCTCCAACGCCCACTCCTCCCACAAATAAAACTTCAGAAGTGAACGTTGTTCAATCGACTCCTACCAGTAAGAATAAATCTAAAAAAGGGAAGGGTAGGAATAAGGAGGATAAAAATAAAAACCCACAATCCGACAAGACCAAGTTACAACCTGTTGATGATAAGGACAAACACAAACCTCGCTATCCTTTCCTTATCTGTGGTGATGATCACTACACGAAGGACTGTCTGAGATGTGCCAAGGTTAGAAAGTTCCTTCAAGGGACCCCAAAACCTCCTACACCTGCCATCTTGTCTCAGCCCTTCCCTTCTCAACAACAGGCTCAATTGGCCATCCATGACCAACGTTCTACCTCCACTACCTCCTACTTACTTATGTGTATCGATGATTCAAAGAAGAATGACATCACACTTACCACTCGTGCCAAAGATTACTCTTCCTCTAAGGAGAAAGTTGACGATATACCACCTTCATTGGTTCAACAATCTCCCTCGGCTCCACTTTCCAACGGTCCTCTTTATCTCAAACGACCGAACCCCGATACAGTCCTTCGCCCTCCTCCCAAGGGCGTGGTTCGAAAGTCTACTTTCAATCCTCATGTGTGTGTTGCCCAAAACTACAGTATTGTAGAGGATCTGGCGCAAGCGTCATCCGCGATGTCAGCCCTCGAAGTCCTTCAGAGTTGTCCCACACAACGGAAGGCACTATTAAAAGCTATCGGTGGAATCGACCCTACGGATACAAATTTAATAATCTTTGACTTGGAAGATCACATTCCATGGTTACCCCCTTAGCTCGCATTTCAAATACAAGTTGTTGTCGCCGACAAGAACATTTGTAGAACAGTTATTGATGAGGGTGCCTCGACGTGTGTCATGTCTATTGCCTATTGGAAAGCCATTGGCTCTCCTTCCTTAATTGAATCACACAACACGCTCAAAGCCTTTAATGTCTATGGCTTTAAACCTTACGGTGTCCTCCCTTCATTGCTTATTACGTTAGAAGGCAAAACAATCAACGTTGAAGTTGAGGTCTTTGACGCACTTCTCAATTACAACCTTTTAATTGGCCGTAGCTGGATCGATTCCATGTGTGCAGTCATGTCTACTCTTTTCTGTATCGTGTGTTTTCCACATCAGGGAAAAGTAGTTACAGTAGACCAACTAGCCTTCTTTAACTTTGATACACATACCGACAACGTACCTTTCATTGCAAAGACACCCCCTGGGTACGAGAATGTCGGTGTGGGTCTACTAAAAGATTCAACTCTGATGGGTACTTTCCTGATCCCACCACCTGACATTCCACCTCCTTTGGTTGCCTCGATTAATATGATTTCCACCTCCGTCCGTGCAAATCCCGCGTCTTTTGACTCGTGGATGGTACCCAAACACGATGATTATCTGTGCTATGTCGACCAGATGCCTTTAAGTCCGGTTGAATCCGTTTACCAAGCCATTCAATCGACTGACCCTTCTACTCCCTCTCTCGGTGATTCGTCTCCTGACCCGTTCCACATTATTTTTCCCATGGACAAGATGATTATGTCGGTTATGTCGATGGAAGATACTCCTTGGAATGATGGGTATCATCGTTCCATTCTCTTTCTCGAACAACACACCATCGAGAGCTACCAATGGATCTCGACTCCATCGACCATTGTGGTTATTGCTTCGGTTCCTGAACCCACACACGATGTGTTATATGAAGGGAACTTAAGTAACATTTCACCCACCACCCCCCTTGACATATATATTAAACCTGGAGTTGTCGAAAATATCCACAACGGAGCTTCTTGTTCCACCGATGAGGTTGTCACATATAAGTCACTTTTTCAATAATTTCATGACATATTCGCATGGAACTATGAAGAGATGCCAGGTATTGACCCTGATATCGTTGTACACAAAATTAAGACCTACCTGGACGCTAAACCCGTCCGACAGAGACTTCGCCCGGTCCAACCCCGCAAAGCAGCTGCTATCAAGCTTGAAGTCGAAAAACTTCTTAAAGCTGGCTTTATTTATCCTGTGGCTTTGACTGATTGGGTATCCAATCTAGTTTCGGTTAACAAGAAACAAGGTATGATCCATGTCTATGTTGATTATAGGGATATCAACAAAGTTTGTCTTAAGGATAACTTTCCTACCCCCTTCGTTGACCAAATCATCGACGATTGCGCTGGAAGTGAAATCTTCTCTTTGATGGACGGTTTCTCCAGATATAATCAAATCAATATCTTACCCACGGATCAACACAAAACCACTTTCATTTGTCCTTGGGGCACCTTTGCCTACCAGAAACTACCCTTCGGTTTGAAGAACACCGGTGCGACGTTTCAACGTGTGATGTCTTACACTTTCCATAATATTAAGCATATTGTACAACCATATTTAGATGACCTACCAGCGCATTCCATGCATCATAGCGATCATTCGCCCCACCTTCGAGCCATTTTCCTTCGTTGTCGGTTCTATCGTATATGCTTAAACCCACACAAATGTGTCTTTTGTGTGGAGTCCAACCAACTCTTGGGCTTTATTGTGTCACATCAGAGGATCAGGGTAGATCCTTTGAAGGTCAAGGCGATTCTCAATCTCCCTCCTCCTTCCTCACTTCGCCAGCTACAAAGTTTGTAAGGGAAGGCAAACTTTCTATGTCGTTTTATCCCAAACTATGCTGAGCTAACACTCGGATTTACTCGACTACTAAAGAAAGGCTCTAAGATTTTATGGGACACCACTGCCAACAAATCCTTCGACGCTTTGAAACTGATTTTAACCCATACTCCACTCATTTTCCCTCCCAATTATAGTCAAGATTATTATCTCGCTACTTCGAAGTCTACCATTGCCATGGTTTTGGTCCAAGAAGACGATTTACACGACGAACATGTCATTTATTATTCGAGTCGGAGTCTCACGACTACCGAAGCCAAATACTTACATGTTGAAAAACTAGCCTTGGCAACTGTTCAAGCTGTCCAACGTTTTCGTCACTATATTCTACTACGCAAAATCACTATAATTTCTGACTGCAACCCTATGCAACACATTCTTACACGTCAATTGCTAGGGGATAAATACTCCAAATGGATAGTGATTCTCCAGGAGTTTGACTTAGAATTCTAATGCGCTAAGTCCAAGAAATCCTTGGTTTTTGCCGAACTAATATGTGACCTTCCCTGCACTGATACAGAAAATGTAGCAGAGGATTCCCTACCCGAGGAATCCCTTTTTCTAATCAGTTCTGATGACCTTTGGTATGGAGATATCATTATTTATCTCCAGACCCAGAATTTTCGGCCTGATTTGTCTAGTGCTGACCGTCGTCGTATACGCTATCAAGCACATCAGTACATTATCCTCGGTGACACTCTCTATCGCCGTGGGGTTGACTCTGTTTTTCGACGATGTTTGGTATGCTACTGCCCAGAAGATCTTATGAGCCGTATATTTTTGGCCTTCTTTATTTAAAGACTGTTTTATTGCCATCCAAAAATGCCACGCTTGCCAAACGTACAACAACAAAATAAGATCACATCCTGCTCCTTTACACCTTGTAGTTTCCGTTGGTCCTTTTGCAAAATGGGGCATTGATTTCATGACCTGTAACTCTCACTCCGTCAGGGGGCATGGATACATTATTGTAGCCGTGGATTATTTCACGAAGTGGGTCGAGGTGATGCCTACATTCGACAATACCGGAAAAACTGCAGCCCTATTCATATTCAATCACATGATCATACGATTTGGAATGCCACAGTCTATCATCACTGATCACGGTAGCCACTTTCAAAACTTCATGATGTCTGAGCTTACAGAAAAGTTGGGTCTTCGACATGAAAACTCAACCCCCTACTATCAGCAGACCAATGGCCAAGTTGAAGCGATCAACAAGGTTCTTATCACCATGCTTTGACGGATTATAGGAATTCACAAAACGAGTTGGCACACGATGTTGTTTTCAACATTATGGGCCTATCGGACATCCGTGAATTCCGCCACAAGGTTTACACCCTTCCAATTAGTGTATGGTATAGAAGTTGTCCTACCGATTGAATGTGAGATTCCATCGTTAAAACTAGCCATTGAACTTCTCCCAAACACCTCTTCTGAAGAAGAACGTCGGTTGTATCTTATGCAATTGGACGAAGCCCGTCGTGATTCCACCCTAGTTATTGAAACCCATAAGAAATGCGTCAAAGCCCAATATGACAAGCATGTCAAGCCATGCGTTTTCTCTGAGGGTGATCTAGTTCTCCTCTATGAAGAAGATCGCAATTTGCTAGGAGCCGGAAAATTCGAGGCTATGTGGCAAGGCCCTTATATCGTCAAACGAATGTTGGAGAAGGGAGCCTATGAGTTAGTAGATTATGATGGCATTCCTTTGAGTAAACCCAGAAATGGGCTTTACTTGAAAAAGTACTATGCTTAGACTATCTTTGCATGAGTGCTTGTATTTTACTGTATCATACTGTTGTGTGCTACTTTTGTGTGCTTTTTCATTATTTGGTTTCTACCCTCGATGCTTACCTTACATTGTGCTTGGTTTCCAGATGTCGGAGTCTTCATTACCCCACTTTGCCGATGGCGTTAGTCGTAGCACTCAGAACCTAGCTTCTGCTGCGTGGAAAATCTATGCACCCATGAACGAACTTATCAGTCTACACGGTGTTTGTCTCGGTCGTGCAACCAATAATATCGCAGAGTATAACGCAGTCATCGAATTATTGACCGATGCTATCTCACTTGGGATTCATCGCCTAGTTATACGACTTGATTCACAGCTAGTAGTGCTACAGTTAAGTAATGTCTATGTTATCCAAAGTCCTACTTTGCTACGGGTATATTTACGAATTCGTCTCTTGGAACGTTATTTTGATTATATAGAGTATCAACACATTCCTAGACGTCTAAATACATTAACTGATGAATTAGTTAATTATGTGTTAGACAGACATCTGAGACATTTATAAATCCAATCACACATCACATTTATTATACAAAGCAAAATACACTGGTAGAAGCCTCATGTATATATATATAACGATAAAAGTTTTTTACAAAAAAGATTATTTTTTGTTCGAAGACCAAAATATCAAAATATGAAGCCCATAGCTTCTACAAAATGGCATCATGGATGTTGTTCATAGTAACACACTATTGCTCGTGCTACCCTACGGAGAAATCATCTCAGTGGACTAGCCATGCCTACGGTATGGCACTGAAAACACCTCGGGACCTCATTGATCGACATATCTGGGATGCTTGCAGTCAAACCCTCCAGATTCTGCTCGATTGCTTCATAATCTTTCACATCCCATCCTGCTACTACCACTGCTTCCCCTCGCCTCTGGATAGGGGATATACCCGGGGGTCGGAATGGCCCTACATCTGCATGGTCAAAATATTTTGATTAGTCATCGGATTGAAAACATAAAAAATGTTTGATATTTTGAAAAAAAACTTACAAAAACACCATAAAAGAAAAATATTTTTCTTACCTAGTTCCCCCCACTGAGAACCCTTTAGTAGCACCAAGTCAGGGTCATTGCGAAAATCCAGCCCGACATAACTATCCAGGAACAATACTTAGAAATTATTTAGTGCCTTAGAGCCTGCATGCCTCAATGACAGGTTTCTTCACTTTCAACAGTGGATTTACATCATTGATCCCTGATCGAGAGATTCCATCGAGTGTTCGACTTCATCTCATCTATTCACACTCGTTGGATTGTACTATTGTACCTTGGGATTCATTGATATCAATGGTGATTTCCCTCACACTTGTTAACGGTTTTCATTAACGACCGGTAATCAAGTGGTTTCTAACCATGTTCGACTTCAGTGCCTGTAATCGCATGGCTAGATTCGTACTAACAGACGAAGGAATTGAAGACCTTGGACCTCATCATTTTTTATCCAGGTTGCGATGGAGTATTTGTGATTTGAATTGACACATAGATCCACTTTGTATGTCTCGTGGCTATGTCTGTATCTAAGTTTTCCAATACATAGATCCACAGTGTATTCCTGGTCGCTATGTAGAATCTTGATGACATGGATCCACAGTGTATAATTGGTGGCCATGGCTTATATTTATGATTTCAATCATTTATAGTCTGAACATGGGAATGCCTACTTCAGACATGGTATAATATCGTGCGGACGCTTGGTTGTTTGCAGGTTCCCAATTGGTGCGCTCCTTGTTCCTGACACACACACACATTTTTACAAAGTATTTCGGCTGTCACGAGTTCTAGCCTCATACTTTGGGGGGCATTCTGTTACACATTATTTTGGTTACCCTAATGATGATTTTACAAACATGTGTTTAGTCTCTCAACATGACTTTTTGCCTGAGAAAAACAACTTCTTTCTTCCTCTACAAAACTATTTTTTTGAAAGGGTCCGCAGGCTGCACATATGACACAGTGTGGAAATCTATGATTTTTGCAGGCTGCTCTATAGCTGGCCTACGAGATTTCCGCATGCTACTATATAGGCAGGGAGTAACGACGTTCCAAAGCTAAAAGAGGAAAGAGGTTTCACGAAGTTTCTAGAAGGGGAATCTTCTAGAATGTGAGGTGGCGTCCGTATGGTTGTGATCCTACCGATTTCTCTGATTTGGTGGGATCATCCTCATCCCTTTAAACCACTTCACCTTCTCCTATATAATTATGGGCTTCTCATGGAAAAGGTTAAGCAAGATTAAGCAAAGAATTGATGAAAGAATAGGTTGAAGACTGTGTGAAGAATCTTGTTTCTAGTGATGCTTGAGGCCACCATTTTCCCATCAATATTTTGTGGATTCTCTTCATGCGAATTTCAGAGCAAGTGTATGTGTGTGTTAGAATGAATGACCACTAAAAGGGAACTTGCAACATTAAGGAAATTTAGTTGTATCTTCTACTTTTCATTAATATAACACGGTGGCACGTCTCTTTCCCATAAAATGATTAGTATTTTATTACATGATTTCTTGATCACATGTTTAGGATGTCATTGAATTCTATTATTGCTACTTTCACGTTGGTTGGTTTGTGTTATCGCAGATCTGATTTCATAAGAGCACTAGAGTGAAGCAAGGACAACAAAGATATAAGGAAGCAATTCATAAGGTATGTTATCTATTCCTCCTTTGGTAGTAAACTCAATGATCACAACTTAGGGAAAGCGTCTTGTTCCGTCTTGTTTTGTTCTAGATCCAGGTGGATCTAGGGGGATTAGTTCATGTCTGCATCTACCGATTTATCCAATAACACTTATGGGGGAGAAAACCCAACAAAAACTTCATTAATATAGATAGCCAATACAATGACAAGACAATAAACCAAACACTAGAGAATATCCTCTCCCAAGTAATGTGCCTCTCTCTCTCTTCTTTCTTCTCCAACTGCAGTTACCAAACTTGTGCTCTGGATGATCGAATGAGTGAGTGAACAAATGAGTGGTTGGATTCCTTTATTTATACAAACTAGCATGCGTTGAAAGGATGTGTCTATTCACTGGCAGGGCCGACTTCTCTTTTTGGGTGGTTAGAACCACTTTAATTTTCTTGGGGGCCGACTTCTCAATTTGCATATTACAATTAGGGTTTGACCAATCCGCAAAAGGGATTTTGTCATTTACAATGCTTGACATGATCAATCCACAAAAAGGGATTGATCCAATGAATAATACATCAATAATAAATAGAATACTCTTTGCAGTTACAATATTTCAACACTCCCCCTTAACAAGAAGGGTATTCTACAACATCAGGAGAGAGAGAGGGAAACATCATCAACAACATCTGGAACACTCACTGGTGTATCTATAAATCATCGAAAGTTTTTCTCATCATCAATATCATCAACAACACAATACAAAGGCTGGAGAATCATCAACATCAGCACTAGGCTGAGAGTCTTCAGCACGAGGCTGGCATCACAGCACGAAGCTGGCTACACAATATCATCCGCACGAAGCTGACATCATAGCACAAGGCTAGCAACACAACATCATCAACATGAAGCTGGCATCACAACACGAGGTTGGAAACACATCATCAACACGAAGCTGGCATCACAACGTGAGGCTGGCAACACATCATCAACATGAATCTGGCATCACAACGCAAGGTTGGCAACACATCATCAGCATGAGGCTGGAAACACAACATTATCAGCTTGAAGCTGGCATCACAGCACGAGGCTGGCAACACATCATCAACACGAAGCTGGCATCACAACGCGACGCCGACAACACATCATCAACATGAAGCTGGCATCACAGCGCGAGGCTGGCACATCATCAATACTCCCCCTTTCGAGGGAGGTCATTTCAGACTATACCAAGCTTATCTCGAAAGTGCTCAAACTTTACACGAGATAGAGGCTTGGTCAGCACATCAACAACCTGTTCATCTGTGCTAACATATTGGATCTTTATGGCTCCTCTCTACACCATATCATGGATGTAATGATATCGAATATCTATGTTTTTTGACTTGTCATGGAACACAGGGTTCTCTGTCATCTTTATGCATCTTTGGTATCACATAGGATCATGGTTGCTTCCATCTCTAGACCAAATAGATCTGTTAACAACTTCTGAATCCATATGGCTTCACAACTAGCAGAACATGCAACAATGTATTCTTCTTCTCTCGTGCTGAGAGCAATGCTTGATTGCTTCCTACTCTGCCATGAGATCATGGTTGACCCTAGACTGAAACAACATCCTGAAGTGCTCCTTATGTCAGAGACACTTCCAACTCAATCTGAGTCAGTATAACCACTCAGTCTGAAGTCATGATCTCCATCATAAATGAGACCACAATCTATTGTACCCTTAATATACCTCATCACATGTTTTGCAGCAACCAGGTGAACACATTCGGGTTTTACCAAAAACTGACTCAAGGTGTTCACAGAAAAACATATATCTGGCCTGGTGTTCATTAGATACATCAACGATCCAAGTATTTGTCTGTACAACGTAGCATCAATCAATTCTGACGAGGTGTCAACCAGGAGCTTCAACTTTGTTTCCATGGGTGTATTCATGGACTTGTACTCCAACATATCAAATCTGTTCAAGTTTTCAACTGCATACTTCCCTTGGTTAAGGAAGATCCTCTTCGGGCTCTGCCAGACCTCAAGACCTAAGAAATAGTGCATTAGGCCAAGGTATTTCATCTCAAATTCTGCAGCGAGCTTCTTCCTACATTCAGTGATGAGATTTTCTTCTCTAGTTAAGAATAAGTCATCCACATACAACAACAATATAACATGCTCATCATTCATAACCTTGAAGTAAAGGTTAGAATCAACTTTACTCTTGGTAAAGCCCAAGCTCATCAGAAAAATGTCAATCTTCCATACCAAGCTCTAGGAGCTTGCTTCAATCCATACAGAGCCTTCTTCAACTTGCAGACATGATTCTTCTTGTCTTCAACTTCAAATCCTTGAGGTTGTTCTATATACACTTCTTCTTTAATGACACCATTCAATAAGGCAGTTTTCACGTCCATCTGGTGTAAATTCCACTTCATCTTGAATAAGTTCCCTTGACCATGACATCTGGGGAAGTTCTTGAGATTCTATTATGTCATGGTCTTCTAGAATCTCCTGATCAGGGGAAGCTATGACTTCCCTCACTGGTTCTGCAACTCTGGGAGCTACAGGTTCCTCTTCATATACTTCTTCAACCTGGCATCTTCTTGATTTCTTTAGTGCTGCATCTTCATCAAGGTTACATCCTTGCTGATCTCAATATGATGGTAACCTGGTATATAAACTTTGAAGGCCTTGGAGACCTCACAGTATCCAACAAATATTCCCTTCTTTCCTGAAGGGTCCATCTTGGTTCTCTTCTCTTTTGGAATATGTACAAATACTGAGCAGCCAAATATTTTGAGATGGCTTACTTTTGGCTTCTTTCTGGAGAACATCTCTTCAGGGGTATTGAACCCAAGTGCACTATGGGACAATCTGTTTTGTACATATACTGTTGTTTTTATTGCTTCTTCCCATAAGTACATTGGAATATCTTGATCATGGATCATGGTCTTCATTGCTTCCATTATAGTTCTGTTTTTTCTTTCTGCTACACCATTTTGTTGAGGATTGTAGGGAGTGGTGAGCTCCCTCTTGATCCCAACATCTTTACAAAAGTTTGCAAACTCTTTTGAGGTGTATTCTCCTCCATTATCTGACCTGAGTATCTTGATCTTTCTTCCAAAAAGATTCTCTATCAAGGCTTTGAATTCCTTGAATTTACTGAACATTTCATCTTTTGATTTCAAAAAGTAAACCAATGTTTTACGAGAATAGTCATCAATAAAAGATACATAGTATACATACCCACTGATGGAGGATGATGGCATTGGGCCACACACATCTGAGTGAATGAGCTCTAGGACTCCCTCTGATTTACTGTCTCTCTTTGGAAAAGGGTTTTTGATGTTCTTTCCTTGTGCACATCCATTGCACACACCTTCATGGTCAACCTTGAGTTCCGGTAGACCTGTGACTGCCTTGCTTACATAAGGTAATGCCTTGTAGTTGATGTGGGATAATATTTTATGCCAAAGTTCACATGGATTCTCAATGGAGTGGGTCATGGCTGCTTCTGAGTGACCCTTTAGCTTATACAAGCCACCTTCTTCTTTTCCAATAACAATTGTTTCTTCCATGGTTTTTCCTTTGGCCCACATAAAGACTTCTCCATCTATGAATGCAAATCTGAAGCCTTTATTTTCTAAAACTAATGGAGAGTAAGTTCTTTGTCAAACCTGGTACATAGAGTACATCCTTCATCTTCATTGGGGTCCCTGAATTAATCTTGCAATTTGATTCTCCTACTCCCTTGATAGGGTATTGATAATCATCTCCAAGTGTAACTTTTGGAGAAAACTTATTTTCTGAAAGGCAAGAGAGAATGTCTCTTTGACCTGTCATGTGCTTGGAAGTACCACTATCAATGAGCCAAGTGTCCTCACCAGGTGATATTGATCATGAGATGGCAGAGATTAAGGCATAGTCTTCAATATGTTCTTTTATCATCTTTATGGGTGGCTCTTCATCTTCAACTGAATGGGCATGGTGCCTCTTGTTTTTCTTCTTGTATTCTTCTCGTCTAGCTGGACAATGTTTCACAAGATGTCCCATCTTGTCACAATGGTAACATTGGTAGGATGATAAATCTTTTTCTCTTCTTTGTCCTTTCTGAAACTTCTGAAATATCTTTGGTTGAGATTTATGTATGAATTTGTTTTGGGGGTGAGACTCCTTATGAGTTTCTTTCTGGAAGTAAGACTTATTTCTTCCTCCCTTAGTGTGATTAGCTAGGGCTTGATCTTCATCTATTGATAGAAAAGCTTCTCAGTTAGCTACTCTTGATTCTTCTTGAACACATTCTTCCCAAAGACTGTCAAATTGTACTTTATCTTTTCTGGCACAAATAGTTTGGATGAATGCATCCCAAGGTCTTGTGAGACCATTAAGGGTTGTCATTATAAGTTCGTCTTCATCTATAGTTATCTTCAATTGCTTCTAGTTGTTCTTTGAATTGTGATATTCTGGAGAAATATTCTTGGATTGTTTCTCATTTCTTGCATCTTTGTATTCTTGAGTTGAGTCCTTAGATTCATCTTCTGATTTATGTTCTTTCCTTCATATAATCTGGTTAGGGCATCAAACATTTCTTTTGGAGTCTTATTTGAAGACACTTGAGGAATCAAGTGATCTTTGATAGAATCTGCAATGATTCTTTTGGCCCTAAATGTGTCTTTTTGGTGTTTTTCTTTAGCTGCAACATCGACGAGTTCTGGTACATTCTCTTTAATGAATCTTTCTAGAGAATGAGTCCAATCCTATACTTCTAGGCACAAAAATTTTCCACACCTTCTAGCTTGTCAACAAGCTTAGTGCTTGCAGACATCTTTTACCTGGAGCTAAGAAAATGACCAAAAATGAAAATGCTCAGAATTGAATTTTAAACTTACCAGGAGGTGCGCTTGGCTGAGGCGAGTAGCCTGGTGTGGTTAGATTTCAGACAATCCAAAATTTTCCTCTTCAAACTTGACGAACGGATTTCTGGACCGATGCTTCTGGTTTTCGGGTACTTCTGGTTTCTGGGTACTTTTGGTTTTCTGGGACATCTGGTACTGGTGAAAACTAGGGTTTCACTTTCCGGGAGTTCTATCCACTGAAAAGGTGCACTAAAGGTGCCAAAGAGTTCCTTGGGCTAGGGCACACTTTTCTAGATGACTTTTGGGATGAAATTCCTCTTCAATAAAAAGCCCTAATTTTCTTACACGACAACAATGACATTTTTATTTTTCCTGTGAAAGACGCTCTCTTTAGCTTAGCTTTGATTCCATGTTAGAGTTTAAGCTATTGTTAGGTTTCTTTTCAATTTACTAGATTACCATAACATAGATAGGATCACTGTGAGAAACACAATCACAAGAGACACATCATTTATCCTGGGAAACCCTCATGGGGGATAAAACCGAACAAAAACTTTCTTAATATAGATATCCAATACAATGCCAAGACAATAAACCAAACACTAGAGAATATCCTCTCCCAAGTAATGCACCTCTCTCTCTTCCTCCTTCTCCAATTGTAGCTACCAGACTTGCGCTCTGGATGATCAAATGAGTGGTTGGCTTCCTTTATTTATACAAACTGGCAGGCACTGAAAGGAGGTGTTTCTTCACTGGGAGGGCCGACTTGTCTTTCTGGGTGGTTAGAACCACTTTAATTTACTTGTGGGCCAACTTCTCAATTTGCATATTACAATTAGGGTTTGACCAATCCGCAAAAAGGGATTTGGTCATTTACAATGCCCTATATGATCAATCCACAAAAGGGGATTGATCTAATGAATAATACATCAATAATAAATAGAATACTCTTTGCAGTTACAATATTTCAACAGCCTAAGGGGACACATGAACCACTTTTTTGTAGGGAAATTAATTGTAGTACCTAATGACACATCAAATGAAGAGTCTAAGGTTGAATCAAAAGAAGTGTCTACAAAAGAACTTGAAGAAAGAAGTGTCTATATAAGAACTTAAAGAGAATCCTCGGGAAGGGAATAAAAAGGAAGAAGAAGATAAGGAAGAGTCAAAGAAAGAAGAATCAATATTTAAGGTTGTTTTATATCACCACCCACTCAGAGAAACAACGATCATCAAGGCATGGGCATGAGCATCAACAAACTTATTGTGCATCAACATGAAACCAGAAAAGAAATCAACATGGAGGCATATGGAGGACTAAAAGCAATGAACAAAGATATCAAAGTAGCATGACAAAGACATGGATCCCAAGGAGTAACCTGAATTAAGGTCGAGGCAGAAAGGCCACGGTTGGACCCCATGTCCAAATTTCACTAAGATGGATCGATGCTCGTTCATGGTATCGATTGACTAGATTGCTTAGTAGGTCATATTATATGGCTTCTTCCCATGTTTTGGGGACGGAACATGCAAAGGAAGATGGGATGTAATGGACCTAGGGGCGTAATATGGGGTACCTAAGGAGGTATCCAAAGGGATAATAAATGTAATGTGGTTATAATCATGAAATATACCCACTTGGTAATTGATGGGTAATAAATAGGTCCAATATGTAATTAAAGGAAAATAATATAATAATAAGGAATAGTTGGCATAGACCCTAAGAATGCTCATGAGAAAGTATAAATACACGTGAGTATCATTGTATTAGATATGTGTTGGATTGTATTGTTTTGTAGAAAACATGGCTTATGGAATGATTTCTTCCATAAGGAATAATTGGTGTTACCCTACCATAAGGGTTCTCTCTATATTAGTGTGTTATTCATGATGAATGTTTTCGTATATTTGGAGTTTAAGGGATTACTTTTGATGTTTTATGGTTTATTATTTCTTATATCCATCATAGTTTATTACAATATGATGTAGGAGCATCGTCAGCAAGCACACATGGAGAGACAACTCAACACCTTAGTGCACCTTTGAATCATTCAGATTTGTTGGCGTTTCCTGCAAATCTTTTTTTTGAACCGATTGAAAAATTGAAGAAGACCAAACACTTGGGAGTTGAATGATCACGAGTGATCTGGGAGTTTCACTCTTAGACTTTAATGTAACGAAACTTAAGTAGCAGTTAGTTTTTTTTTTTCCAGAAGACGAGTAGTCAGAGGGAACCCTAAGAACCCTCTGAGATAAATAGAAGTGTTATATGATCGAACGAGGTTGTTGCAAGTCAGTAGGAGATTGTTGTGATTTAGTTGTTGTTGAGTTTTTAGTTGTTGTTTTATCATAGCTGTAGCCATTTACTTTTAAATGAATATAACAGAGGAAAATTGATCCAATGCATGGTGTTGCTACTGTTTACAATTCCCTGTTATTTGTTTTTCATGAATGAATGAATGAGTTATGTTGTTGAGTATATGAAACTATGAAGTGTTTAGATAAGTTTAGATAAGTGTTTAGATAAGTTTCGATTGTGCTCTTCATTGAGTTCATGCAAGGTGTGCATACAGTCCGCAAAGAGTGCATTGACAGAGTTTGTTTCGACTCAGAATCTCAGAAGAGATAGCGCAAAACTTTCCCTTTGCAAGGAGTGCAAAGTGACTGTTGCAAGGTGTGCACAGTCGTCCGCAAGAACTTGAGTCTTGCGTGGGAATCTGCTGCAAGGAGTGAAAAGTGATTGTTTCAAGGTGTGCACAGTCGTCCATAAGAACTTAAGTCTTGCATGAGAATCTACTGCAAGGAGTGACATAATTTGTTTCGACTCATAAGCTCAGGAGAGATAGCGTACACTTTCCATTTGCAGTCTCCCGCAAGAAGCTAAGTCTTGCGTAAGAATTTGTTCCAAGGAGTGCACAGATCCAAAATTCGACGAACTATCGAAGTAACCCTCTAAGGAGTCAAAGGGTTCGAGAGAGAAATCTCAAGAGAGATAACAGGAGAAATATTCAAGGGGAACGAAGTTCTGAAGGTTTCACGAGTCATCAACTAAAATTCGTTCAAGAGGGAGCGGGATCATTCCGGATCGTCGGATATGGCAAAGTGCACGAGATTTAAGTCTCTGCGTGCACACGGGAGGGAGGATTCATCGAAGTCTCGAAGAGGCTAGGGACCATCCATCATCCAAAGGGACAGGTGGTGCAAGATCTACACTTCGGAAGTTTGTAGACAAGGAGAGAGAGAAATCGCCGAAGAGCCAAAGTAGATCTTGGTCATTGGTCACCAGGGGGTTATGTGTCAACAGATTTAGGACTTCGGTGGAAAATCACATCGAGGATTTCAATTTAGGAGTTCAAACTCCCGAACCCTAAAGAGCCGAAATAAATCGTAGTCGTTCGATTCAGAAGGACACGCGGCAGAGATCCGTGAATTTTGGGTGAAACCACTCTGGGAGAAAGTGAGTGTTCAGGAGTTGAGAGTCTCAAAGTCCAAAGAGCCAAAGTGAACCACAACCGTCGATTTGTGAGGGACACGCGTTGACAGATCGTTGCCTTCGGGTGAAAGCACTTCGGGAGAAAGCGAAGACTGAGAATTGAAACTCCCGAAGCCCGAAGAGTCGAAGTGAACCACAATCATCGTTCTATGAGGGACACGCGTCGACAGATCGTCGTCTTCGGGTGAAAGTGCTCCGGGAGAAAGCGAAGACTGAGAGTTGAAACTCCCGAAGTGAACCATAGTCGTCGATCTGTGAGGGGCACGCGTCGACAGTTCGTCAAATTCAGGTGGAAGTACTGCAGAGGAAGCAAGACTTGAGAGTTGAAACTCCTGAAGCCCGAAGGGAAAAACCAATCGTAGCCATCGGTTTGGAAGGAGGGCATGCGTCACTAGATCGTGGAAATCTAGGAGTGCGCGCGAAAGGAGGAAAAGGGTCACTGACTGATAGTTGACCAAGGAAGAAAGAGAAAAGATCTCAACTGTCGATCAAGAGGCAACGCCCGAGATCACAAGATCGACAGTCATGCTTAATTGCAGGGACAGAAGGTGCTCAGGTTTTAAAAATCTTAGAGCGAGCCACAATCAAAACCACGGTATTTCCAGAGGGATACGTGGCAGTTGCTAGTGATTTGCAGGGAGAAAAGCGGTGTGGTCTCAAATGAGAGAGCTTCGTGCAAGATTAGAGGCGATGGAGGAAGTGCAAAGGAGGGCACCTGATGGTGGGGACATCAATGATGCAGAGACTGAAGAAGTAGAAGTCGAAGAAGCTGCAGGGGAAAATGTTGTCAAGGAACACTTGCTGAGAGCGGTTGTTAAATTGGGAGCTAGAGCAAAGATAAAGATCTCAATGTATGAATGCAACTTGGATGTTGAAGAATTGTTGGATTGGATAAGATCCATGGACAAATATTTTGACTATGAAGATGTCGATGAGGAAAAAAATGTGAGACATGTTGTCACCACGCTAAAAGAAAATGCAGCACTGTGGTGGGATGAACTACAGGTTGAGAGGAGAAGAAAAGGAAAAAAAAGATAAAGAATTGGGACAGAATGGTAGCCAAGCTAAAGGCTAAATTCATGCCCAAAGATTATCAGATAAATTTGTTCAGGAAGTTGCATAACCTGAGACAGAAGGGTATGACAGTGAAAGAGTACACAAAGGAGTTCTACAAGCTGAATATTAGAACTGGACAATGAGAGAAGGATGAGAAAAAAGTTGCTAGGTATATAAATGGCCCGAGGTATGAAATCCAGGATGAGATCAGCATGATGTCAGCGAGGACAGTAGAGGATTCTTATCAGATTGTTCTTAAGGTAGAGGAGAAGTTGGCCAGGAAACAGAGGCAAAATCCCAAGAAAAGGAAAGGGAGTTGCACATGATAAGGCACAGAAACCCAAATACGGGACTGAGAAACCACACAGTCACTCAGAAAGAGGAGGAAGTTCCCGATGAAGACAAGGTGTTGGAAGAAGTAATTATTGAGGAAGAGGAAGAAGCAAAGGAGGAGAAGTAATGTGTTATGCCTGTGGAAAGACAAGACATATGTCTTGGGAATGTCCAAAGAAAAAGAAAGGAGGAGGTGAATCTCACATTTCGGAAGAACATAAAAGGGATGTTGAAGCAGAAGGTGCAGAGGATGAAAAATCCATGATGTTGAGGAAGGTTCTCTTAAAACCAGAGCCAAAAATTGAAAATCTAGTGCAGAGGAACAATTTATTCAGGACAGCTTGCAAGACTAAAGACAGAGTATGCAAGATGATAATTGATAGTGGGAGCACTGATAACTTAGTATCCACAGAGATGGAGAAATTGGAGCTGGAGACAATTGCACATCCAAAGCCATATAAAGTCTCGTGGTTGCAGAAATGACACCATGTAATGGTCACTAAACAATGTCTCGTTGAATTTAATATAGGAGGATATAGAGATGAAATTTTGTGTGATGTGATTCCCATGGATGTATGTCATGTTTTGTTGGGAAGACCATGGCAGTTTGACAGAAATGTCATTCATGATGGGAGGAAAAATACATACACCTTGGAGAAGAATGGTAGGACACACATGTTGCTTCCAATAGAGGAGAAGAAAGTAAAAGAAGAAGCCAACACAAACATATTTCTCATGAGTGGGAAGGAACTCCTAAGTGAAGTCAAGAAGGAACGGGAGATGCAGTTTGTTGTGGTGAGGAAACCCAGAGTTGTCCTTACAAGTACTTCGATGGATGACTTTCCTGAAGAAGTTCAGGAGTTGTTGGATAATTTTGTTGACATAGTAGTGGGTGAGTTGCCTAACTCATTGCCACCCATCAGAAGTATCAGCCATCATATTGATTTGATACCAGGAGCAAGTTTGTTAAACAAATAAGCATATCGATTGACACCTCAAGAGAATGAGGAGGTAAAGAACCAAGTCCAGGAATTGTTAGACAAGGGTCTGGTCAAAGAAAGCTTGAGTCCATGCGCAGTACCAACTGTATTGAGTCCAAAGAAGGATGGAGGATGGAGAATGTGTATAGACTCGAGAGCCATAAACAAGATCACCATCAGGTATAGATTTCATTTGCCAAGAATGGATGACTTAATGGATTGTTTAAGTGGAGCAAATTTATTTTCTAAGATAGAATTGAAAAGTGGATATCACCAGATAAGGATGAGAGAAGGTGATGAGTGGAGAACAATCTTTAAGATAAATGAAGGGTTGTATGAATGGTTTGTTATGCCATTTGGCTTAACAAATGCCCCAAGTACTTTTATGAGATTGATGAATGAAATACTGAAAGATTTCATTGGCAAGTTTGTGGTTGTATATCTGGATGATATATTGGTCTTTAGCAAGACTAAGGAGGATCATTTGAGACATCTGACATCAGTGATGAGGAGACTACAGCAGAAGAAGTTGTTGATAAATATAAAGAAGTCCTCTTTTATGAAGACATAATTGAAGATGGATCCAAAGAAGGTGAAAGAAATCAAAGAATGGTCGTCACCAAGGAGTATGTTTGAAGTGAGAAGCTTCCATGGATTAACAAGTTTCTATAGGAAGTTCATCAGAAATTTCAGTGGAATTTGTGCACCAATAATGGATACAGTGAAGAAGAGGCACTAGT